>OX439039.1:78898204-79399053 GCA_949317995.1 Acholoe squamosa
ATCTTATACACCTGCTACCAAAATATATGGTTCTATTTCTCAGATAATTTTATTGTGTCCTGATACCAATATAGTCCTGTTTCTCAGATAGTTGTGTGTATTTGAAGTATTATACACACAACCTGTCCTGTTTCTCAGATGGTCGTGTGTATAGTGGGTACTTATACCCACGACCTGGTCGTGTGTATGATATTTCAAATACACAAGACCACATCGTGTGTATATCATCGGCCATAAAGACCACTGTAGTAGGTACAGTACAACCGACAACGGGTCATTGGATTTGTACTGACAGCACCTACCAATGTTTTCCAGAAATAGCAGCAAACTCCTGTAAAACTCTTGTCACGGTCTGACAGTGCTGGCAGCAGTCGATGCACATTAATTATAAGTCATTTGTGGGAAAACATTGGGTAACTCTATTTTGTTTGACTTTCTTCCATCAAGTTATGAAAAGAAATCAAGGAGTGATAGATAAATTCTTACCAAACCAATGAGAATTGACCACCATAGAGTGTTCGGGTAGGTGGCTTTTTGATTATCATACACTTGTCTTTTCATCCTATTGTAGTCTCACCCACCACTCCCATCATCCCTGCTTTATGCTACCACGCCTCTCCCTCATTTTTACGGTATTCTTGTTTCCGACCATACCGTAGTGATTATTAGAGTAGTTATATTTAACATCCAGAGATGGATTACTAGTCATCAGCTATTCACCTGCGGCCCTGATAAAGTAACTCGCTAGGACTACATACATGTATCAGCAGTTGTTGTTGTGATCATTTTATTGGCCATTATCAAGAGAATAATAGTTTAAGCTCTAACTCCCTTGGAATATTAACTAAATAAATACTAGTTAGATCCTAATGGTAGGACTTGTTTAACGTGAGAATCACTGCCACCCGAGATAATATCCCCCTTCTTTTGTGTTTGGTACAAGGGATTCTTGGAATGTGGTAAGCTAGCTAGTCTAGAAATGGCGCTGAGTATAGGGATCTCTTTTACACCTTTCCCACTTCCACCCTTCCAGGAGGCTGTTGCGAAAAGATTGAGTTGTTGCTTTTCAGGGTAGGTACCTCACTTCCCACGTCCCTCCTCTACTTAACCACTCAGGAGCATGTTTCTCCTATGGTAAAAGGAGCTGTCAGTAGGTACCCTCTTTTCAAAAGAAGTCACGCTCTGCTTCACCATTCAACTTGCACTCACCACATTAGTCTGAAAAGTTACCTGTCTTGTTTAAAACAGAGCTGCACTATCAGGTACATGCTCATGTCACACACTCTATAGTATATTATACTGACTGACTTCTCCCAACTAGGTACCTACTCAAAGGCAGCTTTTTTAGCACCGTTCTTGAATGACCACTTGTGAGCTACAAAAGGGATAAGTTATAGCTACATGAAAATAAACAACTGGAAAAAAGGGCTTTTTTGGCCAGCTCTTCCTTTTACTATAGGAGCAACACCCTCCAGAAGTAGTCACTTTCCCACAAATCAAACTGTTGCAAAAAGTGGTCACACCTGAGTGCTTCCCAGACTGCCCATACCTACATACTTATGAGACAGAGTGTAGGAAGCAACTTCCAGTTGAGGGGTTATTTCTAACCACTTCCGGACCACTTCTGTTGGGAAGTGATATTTTGCAATGCAATAGAGAAGAGACTACCAAAGATGAGTGCCTTTCGTTTTTGGAGGTACACGTCCGACAGAAGTGACTTCCAATGGTTTAGCAACAGCCACCACACCCCTTGCAGTGAGGCCCTTTGTGGTAAACCCTTCATTGGCCGAGTTATTCCTTTTGACCACCAGGAAGCACGAATACTGCTATGGTGAGTAACTCGCCAGTGCTTCATTTGTGCATCATGTTGACCTTACAGGATTGATAAACTCCCTAAGTGTAGGTCTGAGGCATAATACTGCACAAGGGGAGTAGACTCACCAGCACTGCATTTGCTCTTCTTGATGACTAGGAGAAATGCACCTAAAGACAAAATACGGCCTTAAAATGTTTAAGATCTGGGTTTTGTGTTGACCTGCTGGTGGGAAGAGGGACTTTCACACGGTGTTGAAGTGACAGATTACCATCATGATACCTGATGACTTTGCACATAAAATATCAGGCTTCTATGGACCATTAGACTCCTGTCATAGCTGTTGATGTATACTGGACTGAATGGGGAATAAATTTTTCTCAGTGGCTGATCCACCCCTCGGGGGGTCGTCCCCGCCCCCCTCGTGGTGGATCGGCCACCTCATACACCACGGTCGTTTAATTCTCTCTATATAAATGTGGATCAACACAAGAAAAGGTACACCCGCGCACCCTCTCGCGGGCATACCTTTTACTGTGTTGATCCACAATTATTTTGGCGGTGTTTAAATGCACATTGCCCTTTGCCTTGGAATTTTCAACATACATGCGCCCCATGTCCCATGAGCATTAACAATACCAGTGAGTCTCTGGCACACTATTGGTGTCTTGAGGTAGTCATCATTCTGTCCACTGAGAATATAACAAGTGGAAAACAAGGTAACAACAATCCATTTATAAAGCAGGTGATCTTCCAACCTCACCCCTCCCCTCCCCAACATCTCCCCACCTCCCTTCATGCCCACAGGAATTAGTATTGTGTTAGGTGGGAGATGTGTCATATTATCGGCCAGGCAGGTTGTCCACATCCATCACTCCCATGTCTAGTACAGCGTGACGTGGGTTTTTATTACAACATTGTGGGGTGGCAAACAAGGGAAACATGGGGAAGCCTGGCTAACACCATAAAGAAAAAGCACCCTCCTGACCTTCATAAGGGGTAATGCCATATTGTTCCGTACAGCACAGGATTTTTCTTGAATTCACAATAGCTAATCACTATGGATATAATATGTGCCCATATCAGATGCGCATACATGCTTAGTGATAGCCACATGTCATCCGTAAAGGGATTTGCAGACATCTTTCAAACAAATGATACATAGAGGGCATAATCATAAATGGAATTGAAAGGACAGCGTTCAAGATATTAAAATACTAGACATCTGTCCTCTCTAGTTCTCGCCACTGAAAACATTGAATTTGTGAAGAGAGGTTAAAATGCAAAACTTGACACGTTTGAATTGAGGGGGGTGGAGATGGATGCATGATGCATAGGGGTTTAAATTTGAAAACTTTCTGTTCAACCACAGCCTTTCCACTAAGAGGAAGGGGTACGTGTTAGATAGGGAATGATACTGATCAAGGAACATGGTAATATAAACAAGGGGTGCAGATGGAGGGTTATTATTATTATGCACTTTATCAAATAGCAGGAAGAACAGATGCAAATGTGAGCCCCCTGCCGAACCTTCCTGCATTTCCCCCCTCCCCACCTCTTTGAACTGCATCTGCCGACCCCAGTAACCTTTTCTCAACCCCTTGATACCACAAGGGCAAAGACTGAAGAATACACAGATATAAAGACATAGGGTATCTTTTTTTCAAAAGCAACAAAGTACAGTACCATAATTTACTGTGAAAAATAAGGGGATAAAAATTAAGATTGGAAACTCAGATCAACCAACCAACCAATCAAACAAGGGTACATTCAGCCCCTTAATGTTTAGGGTTTTTAAAAACTGATGTTTTTAAATGAGCCATACTAGCCATTTGCACTAGTTTTTAGTTTGAAGCACCTTGCAAACGTTATCTAAATTGTTGCAACATATCTGATGGTCCTCTTGGGCCAGTAGTAGCTAGTAGTATACATATCCACTTACGAACCTAGGTTGCACCTTTCAATATGATAAAACATCTTAACATATCAAAGGGAGACATGTAGAGATCGCCAGCTTATTTACTAGAAACATAAGGTAGAGATTGAGAGCATTGGGGTGCAAGGAAACGAGAGTACAATTAAAAGGATTTGATAGAGAGGAAAGAGAGCAGGGAATATAGAGCGAGCTATGTACACTTTCTCCACTCTATGACAGAAAGTTAGTCACGATGATTTGAAAAAAAAAACAAACAACAGAAGTTTAGATCGGGCCTTCATACCCTTGTTTGTATTAAGTGAACATCTTCTCACCCCTTGAGACAAAAAAAAAATCAACAGGCTAAAAGGGATCTGCATCAGGGTGTTTAAATGTTAGCCAAAGTCGTGAGAATGAATCATAAATCACCAACCTCACCATAACCAAACCTGCCCCACTTTGTAATTGGCACTCACCCTCACCTGTCCCTCCCTATCTTCACACCAACAGGTGCGCCGTCACGCCCCTCACCCCTCACAGTGCCCTCCCCCTTCCTTCCTACCTCCCCCTACCCTCTCATCACTCCCCTCCCCCTACCTTCTACCCCTCTTAATTCCTTCCTCCTCCCCTCTACACCCACCCTCACTAAACGGTATAACCTATACCTCCACATCTTGCCTCTCTCCATCTTTTCTCATTATTGCCCTTCACCCCTATACGTCCTTTATCTACCTTCCCCTCCTGCCACACTCATGCCCTACCTGGGGGGTCTTGCCAAAAGATAACAAGGATGAACCTCTGCAAAATGTGTCAGAGAGCGCTCAGCCTGACTCGTTTCCGTAGTATTGAGAAAAGAATTACAGCAGAATGTATGGAAAACTCGTTTTGAGATGTAAATAAAAAGTGCACGTTTTCTCTAAACGATTATTCAAACAATTATTTAGCAAGACAAAAACGTGCACGTTTTCTTTCTTAGCTCACTTTTCCTTTTTGGCAAGACCCTCCTGGGTGCTGTTAAAATTCCAATGTTCTCCACCCAGCAGCGTTATAGCCATGAAGCAGCAGAGCGCTAAATCATATTGGCAAATTTACTTTACACTGCCGAGTTAGCTGTAGCCTAGCGATTTTGACATTGTGAATATATTCTAGGAAGATCTTGTCCAATCAATAAATGCCCTTCCCCTAGAACCAATTAAGTATCAGTGAGGTCTCCCACCTGACTGAAATATTGTACTTCAAATACAGGGATTCTAGAGACTTAACCTGTCCCTCTAACCTTTCCTCGCCCTCCCCTTCCCTTGGCCATCCCCCATCCTTTTCACCTCTATCCCTAGTTACCAGGTCGATAGCTGACACACAGGTGGTTAACTTTCACTCACCTTTTATGTAAAACTAGTGACCTTATTTGGAAGTGGCCCCTGCCTTAACTTGGCAGGAAACTGGGCATTGTGCCCCTCCCCAGGTGCAATGTACGCCCCCTGTGTATAACCCTTTAGAGGTGCATGGTATGAAGACTCCAGGTTCAAGCTTCTGGGTCATCATAATTCACGGATACAATCAAGACGACAAGGGACATGATGAATTTAAAAGCACTACCTGACCCAGATTTAGACCCATGATGCCATTGTGTCCTTAGGTCGGAAGATGGCTGAATGCAAAAATAGTGATTACCTCGCCTTGGTTACATTTGTGCTTCACGAGAACTGCAGCGTATTATCATATTTCCCAAATAACAACAGGAGACACTGGTCAATGCAGTACTGGGAAGTATATTCCTCGGCCCTGAATCAGTGTACATAGCTAACAGCAAAGGAACCTGAACCTTAAAAGGGGTCTTCATTCCCTTAAAGGGTAAGGGTAGGGACAAAGAGAGGGTAAGGAGAGGACAGAGGAGGTATCATGGGCGATGATGGGGTGTAATGACCTTAACCAACAGAGCCACATCCCATCACCCCGTCACCTGTCCACATTTAACCTAGGCGTGTTCTGTATAATACTATGTACATAGGTGTGGTGAACTATTTCTCATCTGTATTAGAACTCAGTGGTTGAAAAGGTTGGTGAACCTTATAATCATTGCAATACAATATGACATAATGTGCACAGATGTAGATATCACCCCAAAACCAGACACTGTAAAAATATAGATTTATAGCTTATATTTTCAAAAGGTTGACAATAAAGCTGAGTGGATGTAGATAAATTGGGATGATCAGCGTTTCAATTCAGTTCATGAGTCTTCATCAGGATTATATATACATAGAGGTAGGCATAATACTACACACGTGACTGGTTTGCCTTAATGCTTTCTAAAGATTGCACAGGAACTCCTTTCCATGTATTTATAATTCTAGAAAGCTCCCTGTTATATATTAGATAGCATATGAAGACCATAAGGCTGCATGGCCCTACATGCTACAATCCCTTTTTTCAACACCTGAAAAGCAGCTGAATATTTCAGTGCATTAAATGTACATTGTCGACATGATGCCATACATCACCCATGGTAAGTTACTCATCAGATGTACATTCATGCATGTACATCTGACAGCGTGTAACACTTAAATGGTTACCAGGCAGAGGCGTAGGAAGCAAATCTTCATTGGAGGGGCCCAGTGGGGGGTCCAGCCTAGCCCCCAGCGTGGCCACCTTGTATTGTCGGCATAATCGCGATTACACCTATACATATCTATGTAGGTTTTGTATAGAAGTGTTATTTTTGGTGACTTTTAGGTCTAATTTGAAGCTCTAGCCTCCATTTTCCCTATCCCATTACCATATAAATCTATCCTGAAATGCAGTATTTTTTATGCTTATGGATTTTATTATGAGGTCTTGACAAATGTTGGGGGGGCCCAGACATACTCAGGCCCCACCTGCTCTGCCCCCCCTTTTCCTAGGCCCCTGCCAGGTACCCTGGTGCCCTGTACATCAAGACATTAAACAGGTGTATAGTGCAAACCAGATACCACAACAGAACACGCGTCGCCATAGAGGCACCTGGCCAGCTGCCTTCCTCCCTGGCCCAGAATCATCCTATGGCCCCAGCCTGGCTAACGAAACCTGCATTGCCCGCAGGCAGGGAGGATAGGGGTAGGCCCTTAAGATGCACCAGTATATCGAACTCTGCCTGCAATTTCCATCTTTAACAAACTCATACATATCATTTCATTCTTTCATATTTTATTTTGTTGAGCACAAAATTTTGCATACCGCATCAGTGACATTATATTTAGGCCTGTGCTGGTGATATTGGAATTGGAATCCATAGGTGTTCGGCTGTATCAACAAACCAATATGGCGTTCTCTCTTTATATTTGGTGAGATTTCTATTAATCTATTCCCTTTTCTTCGTTGACTCACTTTCTGCCTCTCTATTTCCATGTCTTATATTTCCCAAGCCCAACCCTTTCTCTCCCCCTCCCTTCCTAACCCCTTTCCCCTCCCTCCTTCTCTCAAGGGGAGGAGGGTGCACATAAAATTCTGACTGCTCTCAAGGGCGGAGGTGTAAAAATATTTGCTTGTCTGCTCAAAAACCCACCAACCCATTGCTGATAAATATTGATTATTCTTTAAAGGGTAAGAACCACGTTATAAATGCCCTTTCCCCATCTCCCATGCCAAAATGTGAAGGGGCTGGTATTGGGCACTTTGCCCTCAGGTGCACGCTTCCCTCACTACCACTTGGGGGCGACACATGCCTCCAGACTAACCACGTGTCCTGTGACGTCAGAGGGCAGGCAGAAGGTGACCCTGACCCTTGACCTTTGACCGTGGTAAAGGCAGATGTCAGGTACCCCGTGCCCTACATACGGACAAGGGGTGGGTATTCGTCCAGGTGGGACTCTACAAGAAGGTAAAGGTCCAGACATTTTATTTGGACAGTGTAGTTATGTTGGCCAAATTAATGACGGATCCCACTGTCTTCTAGAACTATAAATTTGTGAACAACTATTCACACTTTGTAATGAATGTATGAAATATTTTTTGTCACAAGTAATACAACATACATCACATGTGGAATGTCAAAGAAGTTTTTTTTCTTTCTATGATTATTGCCAAATTATTATAGATAATCTATATTCCAAATTCAAGGATTTTCATTATTTCTTTAGTTCTAGTGCCGTCCCAAACTCACGCATTGCTATAAGGAACTAAATACTATAAAAAAGTAATTACATTTGCTGAAGTTTATTGAAAAGAAAATGAAATTCATGATGTCAAGAAAGAAAAAAAAAGAAAGAAAGAAACATATGGGTATCCCCCAGTCCCTATCTTAAGCATCTCCCAGTATAATTTCCTGTTATTTGAAGTAGCCCTGAGCAGTGTGAGTTGTCTGAGAGTGCACCTGCTCCCAGCCTCCAGCCCCCAGCACGTCAACACCAACCACCACAACAACAACCAGCAAATTGTCGTGTCTCCTCGTCACCCTGTGTGAAGTGGCTCACATATGTCGCTAAATGGAACATGATGTCGCTATAGCAAACAATCACCAGGAATAGCCATAGTGGTTATCACATGGCCTCACCTGAGATGGCAAGGATGGTGATCACTGAGATTCACCAGGGATGAATCTCAGTGATCACCTCGCTAGACGAAACGTGTACCTCTTGCTCAATGAAAAACTCATAATCACAGACACATAATCGACATTGATAATCATGCAGCCTCATATCTGTCAGATCAAAGTATGTTTTGCGAGAAAAGGTATTGTCATATGTATTTTCCCTCTAGCCACAGAAAAGGTGTTCATGTAGATATTGCACTATGTACATTTTTCTTCTAACCAGACAAAAGGTATTTATGGATAGTTGTTTTCATTTTGATGATACCTCTATCTAAATTCAATTGATATTTTCTCTATATAGCCTTGTTTGATACAACTCTAAAGTATTACATGGAAATCAGTGTGAAACAAAGCACATTTGATACATATGGGACTTATTCATGCCCACACTTCCTAGATAGGCCACATGGTAAACAGTGCTGCTGTCTCAACAACTTTTGCAATAGTGGTGATATGTTGCCATTCTGAGTTAGAGTTCACGGTGAGTGACAGATCATGACGCAGTGAGTGATATCCATGTTGAAGACAGTGGTGATAAGCCACCATTCTCAGAGAGCATTGACTTGGAATGACACAAATTCACGCAGTGAGTGAGACCAATGCTGGCAATGGTGGTGATAAGTTGCCATTTTGTGTGACAGTTGATGGCAGTGGCACGCACTCATGCAGTGAATGAGATCTATGTTAGCGATGGTGGTGATAAGTCGCCATTCTGAGAGAAGATTAACTAGGAGTGACACAAACTCACGCAGTTAGTGAGATCCATGTGGCGATGCAGATAAAAAGCTGCCATTCTGAGAGAGAGTTGACAGGCAGTGGCACATACTGACGGAGTGAGTGAGATACATGTTAGGGATGTTGGTGATAAGGTGCCATTTTGCGAGAAGATTGACTAGGAGTGACACAGACTCACACAGTGAGTGATATCCATGGATCCTGGGAGTGGCGCATTATCATGCATTGAGTGACATCCATATTAGCGATGGTGGTGATAAGTCGCCATTCTGAGTGACAATTGACTGGGAGTGACACATACTCATACAGTAAGTCAGATCCATGTTGGCAATGGTGGTGATAAGCAGCAATTCTGAGAGAGAGTTGACAGGAAGTGGTGCATACTCACACAGTGAGTGAGATCATGTTGGTGATGGTGGTGATAAGTTACCATGCTTTGTAAGGGATGACAAGGGGTGGCACATACTCACATAGTGAGTGAGATCCATCTTGGCCACAGTTTAGATAAATCGCCATGCCATGTGAGACTGACACACAGCGGCAAAAGATGACGCAGTGAGTTATCACTCAAAAAGGAGCCACCATTGATGACCAATCATGGCGACAGATGACGACAATTTGCTGGTCATATTAAGTTATAGAGGTTCTAGCCAAATGGTGAGTCAGGGTCAACACATGTACTAGACTTACCTCACTGCTTCACTCTAAAAAATAACTATTCAATCTACCAGGGATCCTCATGAAACTAAACAGTGAACAACCTTAATTGTATTGCAGTGAAGCAGTGTGGTTTCTACAATGGAACCCCAGATGGCAGTCCCGTGGTCCTCGGAAAACGAGAGAGACAGACAGAGACAGGGATACAGAGAGAGATATACAGAGACACTGATGGGAACAGAGACAGAGATAAGAGGTGAAATATAGAACCAGTGACAGAGACATGTGTGTTCATGATGTAACATTTGGTGAAGACTGTCCATCTGTTGCAGTTTTAATTTTTTTTAACATAATCATCACATGTCCTTACACCTCAATCAAGGTATCAGTTGTTCAACACCTGTGCACATGGTAGAAAATTAATGTACACTTTGTTGAATAAGAATCAATCTCCATTGATTAAATAGAATAGTGCCATTAGGGTCAAAGTTGTTGAAAAAGATATCTCTCTCTATGAATTGTTTACTTACAATAGTGCCATTAATGTAGTTTTTTTAAATAAAAAATCAATCTTCATTAATTGCATACAATAGTGTCATTATCCACTTATAATACCTGTTATTTAGCCCCAAGCAAACAATGCCAATTGACCTATGTATAAAACACTCATTTACAACAGCCAATCTGGACACCATTAGACATTCACTGCAGGGTAGTTCCTCATCATGGCGTGCCACCTTCCCATCTTTTCAGGTATCGCCAAGCTAAATAGACGTTACCACGCATGGCAGTTTAATACTACATGACTATAGGGCATTCTATATCAAATTGAAACATGAACAAGAAAGACAGAAGCATGTAGACGTTGCTGTGGTATTAGAAAACAGAAATTTTGATACTATATTTTCTGAAGGCCGTTTGTTCCTAATATTAACAAACATGTTATGTTGAATAGGGGTATAGATATTTTGGTGGTGATTATTCAGATATGGATTATACATTTCATATAAAAGAATAAAAGGGACAATGATGCAGAAGTAGTGTAGACACATATGAGGCTTTTTAAGATAAGCTCTATTTGAATACCAATGCAGGAGAAGCTATAAAGATGCATCAGTCTTGGCGAGTTACTCACTAGAATTGCATTCATACATCATGGAAACTATAGTGACATATTGCAGCGCCATGTCTCACATAAAGGGCCAGGCTTATTACTAATTGAGGTTTCTACCTTTTCAAGTTTACTCTATGCCTACCTGTATGTGTATATGTCCCAGGTAGTGTTTCCAAGTGGAAGGTTGTGTTTTCACCTGGTTGCCAAGGAGACAAACTGTGCCAGAGGCCATACGTGACCTACAGACCCGTCACAGCTGCCGCTGGTCTTTTAATTTGGATTTTGACAAGACTTTAGGACCATTTGGCTGAGTGATACCCTTTAACCATTGTATAACACCCACAGTTCTACCTTTGATTTGCTTCTACTTTCTTTTAAAGGGAAATTCCAAGGTTATTGCAGAAAAACATCATGATTCATTAATTTGACATGTTTATGATGGCAACAAGGTTTGTTTCTGTTGATAGTTTAGAAACCGATTTGGGGGCAGCAGCCATCTTATCGGACACATAGCTCAATATCAATAAACATCGATACTGTGTGTGCCATTTTAGTAGGAGGGGGAGTAAGAGCAAAGATTTCCATATCCATATCCATCTAGAAACTCTCAGCAACTTAATTAGTATTACTTTTCCTTCAAAGGTGTCTAGGCACGGAAACATAGCAGGCGTGTAATTTCAAAAGGGCCATCGTTCAAGCACATTAGGTCGTCTTGATGAAGGTAGTTTGAATAGACAGTTATACTCCTCAATGCCTTTGTATCTAATAATATCTCTGTATCTATTTCATCTTTTAATCTTTTTATGGAACAAATCTACCATAAAATAACCTTTTGATAAGAGGTTTATTCTCAAGATGAAATAAAGTTGCAGCAAGATTGAGGGAAGGAGAGCACTTACTTCAGTGTTGATCTTGTCTTTTTTCTCTCTCTCTTTAATGTCCATCTATGTGGCCCTTTCTTTTCTTTTTTTGGTATGTATTAACTAGGCCCACAATATCCACATTGAACAGAATAAAAATCATTCAGAAAGATTATTTTAATTATCTATTCTTGATGTATGACCAATCATGCAATGACTAACGAGATGTGGCAAATAGATGGCATCAGTAATGATAACATACATATCTTTTATAGCTATAGCCCATATGTGTCATCGGTTTCTGCGTCGTATATATCTATTTGACAGTGTCTGTGAACCAAATGCCAAATAAACCCACAGTGATGTTTGTCACCTGATGCCTGGTGCCTGTACTCAGTCACATATATAGACACACATACCAAGCCTCTGACTCAGCCTCATCCCACTCACTATACATAGCTCCATACTTGTCTATTCACAGTCAAAAATAATTGTGTTACTCCCGGAACCTTATTTTATATTGGTTCAATTCTTACATCACAGGCAAAAAAATAACTTCTTTTGATGAACTATTATAAGAAAACACGTGTGCTCACTGATTGGCTTTCTATACTGACATTTTACTTGACTGATAGTTGTGGGTTTGTATGGTCGTAGGAGCTGCCAGGCCCCCTCCTTTGTTTTTAAAAGAAGACCGATGATGATTTGATTCATGCCCTTCTGGCCTGGTCCCACCTTCTGAACTAGCACATTGACCCTAGATGTGAATCCACTGGGTCTTCTGGGCTACCCCAGATGCTGCCAGATTGGGCCCAGGTGAGCTCAGCCTAGAAGCAAATGCTGGACTGAGCCAACCTGGGCTCCATCTGGCAGCAAAGAAATTTATTGAACCCACATCTGGGCTTGCCCAGAAAGCCCAGTGGGTTCCCATCTGGGGCCCATTTTGATGTGTGGCTGGATTGTGTTAAGCAAGTGTTACTGAAAGTGGGTAGTATATTCTGAAACTGAGAATATTATATTTGTCTGTCACTCTATCTCATTGTACCTCATTGAAATGACCTCCATGCATGCTGCCTTCACTAGGTGAGAAAAAAAGAATATAATTTGCAGTGCTCTCTAATAATTTGCAGTGCTCCAGCAAATCAACATGTTGGTGTTTTCCATGTTTTACATCACCTCATAGACTGCCTGCTGTCTGGAAGTTCTATAGCCTCGTGTCCACAGGGCGGTAAAACCACTTTTATCGTCCATTTCTGATGAAAGTATCTAACATATTTGATTGTTGTCATCGAGAATGGATGAAAAAGCCGTTTTGTCATTGAGAATGGACGACAAAAGTGGTGGTTTTGTCGTCGGAAATTCTGTCGCTCACCTATTCTGTCGCTCTGTGGACACACGGCCTATGACTATACCTAGACACTACATTTGCACAACCTTTAGAAATGTGATTAAAACCTTTCAGCAGAATCCATGAGCAAAGTCACCTGGAGGGCATTTCTTAAGATGGGACGATCTGACCCTTTCAAATCATAGTGGGATCTCTCAATATATAGCTAATGATTGCAAACACTGGTATGACTCCTCTACAAGATCCTATGTAATTAGTATGTAAATGCTGCTTGTACAGAGCAGGTATAGGGTATTACCTATGACCACCGAATCCAATTTTGAGGGTTTCAAATCTTATACGTCACTATATGTAGTCGTACAATGTTGAGAATGTCCTCCAGTTCTTGACATACTGAATACTCTGTAGACTGGGAGACTGGCCCTTTCCACTGGCCACGTTCAGATGTCACAATAACAGATCTTCCGCCCACCACTATTACAAAAAAAAAAAAACAGAAGCATGTTTATTTTGGCGCCTGTGCCTTGGGTCCAAATGGCAGACATAACGCTCTAGGTTTGGTATAGTCCATAATGGTGACACTGAACTATCAGTGTTGAACAGATACAAAGAATGATGTAAAGCGATGTGGTGATGCCAGCGAAAGGTATAGCCAATGCTTTGGTGTGGTGGGCATTTTACAATTAAGTGTCACTAACTTGGTTTGGATGCCAATATGGCATTTTTCAATTGTGCTTACATACACTATCATTTTTTTGCTCCACCTCGATCGCTAAGGCCAAATAAGAAAAAGGTTTGTTTCCAGTAACCCGACCGACCCTAGCAAAACAGGGGAAAAAACACCCTTTTTTTATGATTCTGAAGAATTTTTTCTTTACTTTTTTCCTGTACCCTTTTTGTGTTCTTCTTCTCTCTCACAGTTATAATTTTCCCATCATTATTTTACAAAGAAATCAAAGAATTTGATACATCCATTTATATGTGCCCTAACATTTCCTATGTAAATGTAATAAGAAATTAAAAAAAAAGAAAAAATCCGCCCTACCGACCCTACCATTTCAAGCAACTTTATTTTTTCTTGGCCTAAACAGGATATATATTGAATGTCATCCATAGCACTCCATCAGTCACTAACTAGTGCTTATTTCGATATAACTGATCATCTGAAATTTCACTGATGATTCGGCTACCTCACTGGAGAGGCAGGAGATTTCACCTATTGCTTTTTTTAATCATGCATGTATGTGGTTTGGTTGAGTTGTAAACAGAGTTGCTGCAGTTTAAGGACATTTGTGATGTCGTCGTCAGTGATTTTGAAATAAGCCCATGGGATGCATACCAATAACACCAACAAGATAGTTGGAGAAGTGAAATTCGTTCATTCATAAGACTGTTTCCACATCTGCATGAAGAATGATGTAATTTTCTATGTTCAAAGTTAACCATAGACTGGTGTCTGTTAAATGGAGCATGAAGGTAGGTTACACACACAAGGAGGTTCTCTGCTGTCTTCTACGCCGTACACAATGCTGACCTTTATAGTTATAAGGTCACTTTCAGTCAATTTGGCCAAAATCTGACAAAAAAATGCTTAAACAAGTTAATGCTTTTGGCTGAGTCAAATAATTATATATCACCAGAAGCAGAAGTAAAGCACGTAAAGTTTACAATTCATTAGCTCTGTCCCCCACTCTTATTTCTAACAAATGGCGTCTGAATATACCAACAGCACCCTTTTAAGTATTCAACCAGATTGGTAATGCAGTAGAAGTTCTATAATGAAGCCCAAAGAAACAGAACAAGTAAAGCTCTGTGAATCTCCATGAAGATAACAATGAAAAATGTGTCCGAAAGTTTCAAAATAACTGTTATTATTTTGAGAGGGCTCTGTTTTTTTTTTACTGTGTACCTATATAAGGGATCGAAATGGTTTACTGACACATGCCTACGTCTCCTGCATGGAAAACAAAGTTGAAAAATCTTATCTTATAATGTTTCAAGGCTTTCGCCACCATAATAGTTCACTAAAAACCTAGAAGTTCTGAAACTAGTCAGTGGTGACCACTTTAGGTCCTCAAGTTAACGATACCTAAAACTACAGCTTTAGGTAGTCAAAATGATGACTTTAAGTCATCATTCTGACTACCTGAGTCATCAATATGACGACTATGTACTGTCAGTATTGTCATCCTGATGACTCAGGTCGTCAGGATGATGACCTAAAGTCATCATTTTGACTACCTAAAGCTGTAGTTTTAGGTATCGTCAACTTGAGGACCTAAAGTGGTCACCGCTGACTAGTTTCGGATCTTCCATGTTTTCAGTGTTATAAATCTCCATCTTAATGATGCCCATAAAGAGCTAAACCTTTACCAGAAAAAAACCAGCCCCCATGTATTTAAATCCCTCACAATGCAGCTAGTTATAGCCTGTAGCCATGTTAACATGATGTTCGTGGTCTCTCAGGTAAAGGTATAGGGGATGTTTAGTGAATGGTGGCGTAATGGAAAAAAGTACTTGAGGTTCAGTCCCTTGCCGTGGGAGTGGTTAAGGGCATTGATGTTATATCTGAGCTATTGGGGGAGAGTACAAAGGCTGTTTTGACCAATAAATCCCAGGGCTGTAGGAAACTATTCTCATGAAATAAAATCGGGGATAGCTGATCGCCTTGAATTTAATACCACCCTAAACCTTATTCATGAGACATTCATTTCATCCAGTGAAGCCCCTGTAGGCTGGATCTTAGTCATACAAGCCAGTGGGACGAGCAATTTAATCCTTAACAGAAGCAAAATACTTATGATAAATGCATTGTGTCCTTTTAGGAGATGCATCAATGAAAGCTTATAAAGATCTTTCAGGCGGGGGGGGGGCTTGTTCCCGGAAAATCTAGGAACAGTAATTAATCCTGGCTTGTCATGCGGTTTGGAAGTATGGTACATGTTACATGTGAATAACGTGATAAAATCCGAGATCAGAACTCCTATGGTTGAGCATACACTTAAACACAATAAAAATGACTATAGAGAGGCAAGCGTCATATGAGATTCAATTTAACAAGGGGAATAGAAGAAAAAGGGCACCTGCAGTGGTGGGGATAACCTTAACCATGAATAAGAGATCTTAACTATACATAAATGCCTCGATCTTTCATAATAACTGTGCCAGAACTACCTTCCTATTCCAACTTAGCAGTGATTCATCCATGCTTCATGACGACAAAGGGTCACTCTGTATGCAACACTTACTTTATCCTTAAAGGCTTAAAAGACTATAATGTGTGCCTTTTCTACCTGAAGGTAATTCCCCCCCCCTCCACTACAAGTCCCACATCCCATCACATACTTCACATGACCAAGTGTCAAGAATCTCTTACAGTGCTGCGATTTACAGGTGTCTATAGACGCCCCTCTTCTGTTGGATCCCATAGAACCTGACACCTTTAAGTCATGTAGAGCCGCATGGTGCCTTAGTGTATGGCCACATTTTTGTTGTCATATTGCATGAATGCAGCCCTGAACTTGGCTGGCCTGCATTCATGTGACATGAAACCAATGTGCATAATTAATCACAACAACAGGCTGACCCTTTTGAAATTAATAGACTCCCCGAGGATCGATGCACGTATCTTTGAAGGCAAACCTTGCTGAAAAAGGTGCAGAAATTGGGAGTGTTTTCCCTTTTTTCTTGTTGTGGGGAGGGGGAGCGCCCCTACCTTTACCAAGACCTGGACCCACCACTGCACTGGTACAGACTTAAAATTCTGAAAAGACAATAAAATTGGCCAATATCATCGCTATGGGATATGCACTGGCACATAATTTTATAAACATTTACCGTGATATTTGAACATACTTTACTGTGAACAAAGGGTTAGAAACCTCTTTCCCTTCAGTTGGGCATTTTCCTCAGCCCCTTGAGTTCATTCTCCTTGAAGCTATGTGTACCCTAACAAAGGAACCCATCTCCCCTTTCAAGTTGGACAGTAAAGTAAAGGTCAGAATCGTCTTGTTCTTTTACAAAACTTTAAAATGTTGTATAAAAACTGCTTCATGTTAAGGATATTACTTCAAAGCCTTACACAGGCAAAGTATTCATATCAATCTTAATTTATAAAGTCATTATAGAAGAGAAAATGAAATATAGGTATTGGATGGAAATCGGATAGTCATAATGTCCTATTGGAAAATTCTGATTCAATGAAGTATTTACCAAATTCAATCTGTACCAATGAATATTCCTCAAAACAAGTAATTCTTTTTTCAAAGTATAATTCTACAGAAAATACGAAATATTTTGAGAAAAAAGTTTAACTTAACTGTGCAGAATCCAGGGCGAAAATCTGGAAAGCATACACTTACAACAAAAAGATCATGTTTTACTGCTAACCTCAAAGGTTAGAAAAACCTGGATATGACCCAAGAAAGGCTAGATCCAACAGAGAGCCTATTGTTCCTGGAACGTAAAAAAAAAAGATGTTTGTGTCATCTATAGAAACCTTGCTTTAACCTTAATCTTTGCCAATTTGAATTCATTGCCATAATCAGTGGTCAGGAGCACATTACACAATATTATGATTGTTGAGTAATGCCTCCTGAATAGACAGTGATGATAATGCATTTTGTGTAAAAGCTATGGAAACTACAGTAATTGCTCATTTGATTAACCTTTTAAGGGCAGAGCAAAAATTGTTGCCCTGGCCATGGGGACGGCCTCTGAAAAAAGTATAGTTCCTAGAGGACGAGCCTAGTTTCAATTCCTATACTAATCCTATATAACTGGCATCGACTATAGTCGACGCTAGGCCTGCCATGGTGTCGACTATAGTCGATGTTAGGGTTAAGCGCTAGTGGCTCAAATATGCGTCGGCTTTGAATAAGTGCCTGGGTACATGGACATTGAAAACAATCTTAAGCACTAACACCAATATTCAAAGTAAGCACCTGTCTAAAATAACTGCTGCACTGCAGGTACAGAGGTATTCAGATTTATAAGCGCAAGAGCACTTAAATGGGCCAATACCATAAGTGCCCTGCGATAATTATGAGGATGAGAGAAAATTAATGGGCTGACAGGAAATATCATTTCTACTGGCTACCTAACTTTGATATATCTAAAATGACAGGATGAGATCAAGTTCAAAAAGGGCAATCTTCCCATATGTTTACGATAAGCATGTTTTACTAGAGCAGGTTAAAACAACTTGGACAGGGACCAAAGACGACTATGAGAGTTTATTGTTCCTGGACCAATACAAAGGGCAAGTTCTTTCTATCTAGACAGAGCACCTTTTCTGACAGACTTCCCTTACAGCTGTTAAAAGGTCAGTGGTTTCAGTCTTGTTGCAACATCTTGATTGCACCTTGGTATCTGTAGTATTATAAAAGTCTAGGCCTAGAGAAAGGTTGTGGCAACTGTCATGGATAATTCTCCTTTCATCATGAATCAACCTCAGCATAAATCTACCAGAAAGGAAAGTCTACTGAACCTGATGTTTGCCAAATTCTCCCATCGGGAATTACTGGGAACAGTCGGAGATGCCCATCCTAAAATATGTTTTCCCCCACACTGTTGGACAGGAAATTTAACCATTAGGCCTTTGAGGCATTTTATTTCAGTCTCTTTTACACAGCATTCAGCTTTAAGCTTCAATTGATTTCAGCGAATATCCTATGAGAAATGCCTACAACAGACAACAGGTCGCTAAGCTGTTTTGCAACAGTCCTTTTAGAATCTGTTTGCAACCATGACTTTAAGAGTTGGATCAGGTACAGAGGGGGTCTGTGTGCGTAAGAGTACACTTTGTCTATGTTATGATATGTAGGGGAGAGCAGAAAGACACAGGAACCAGTCATCTAGTGCCAAATAGCCTTACATGACAGAGTTAGTCTTAAAGGGGCCCAACCATAGAAAATGAAAATGGAAGTGGAGAATGAATACTGAGGGTTGTTATATGAGAGTATTTTTTACCTTTTATTCTGGGTGCTATATAGTACCTTACAGTTTCTTTAAATATTTATAATAAAGTTACATTCAGGTCTGTTTATTATACATTTCAAGTATAGTCATTTCTATCACTATGTTGTTTGTTCCTCTTTCTTCGGCAAGGCTCTGGACAAGACTCATAATCATTTTATGAGATGCTGTGCTATACCTTTTTAATCTACTTCAATTGAATAATTTCATTACTCAATTCATGACCCACCTCCTCCAAAGTCGTAATAAGCGACAGCTTTTAAACGTGCATAGGGTGGGTAAAGAAGGCTTTTGTAGTGCTGGAGGAGTGTTGGTGGATAACAGTCCCCTCAGTGTTAAGGTGTATAGAGAGAGGAGAAGAGATGAGTGTTGAGAGATCCCCTCTTTACGGAAGCCGTGGAGGGCCATACCTTGAAAAAATTCAATTTGAACTTTTTTACTATTTCCAATATGGAAACAGAATAAAATGGAACATGAAGTACTTTTGTCAAACCTGAAAGTTCACCTGTCAACTGTCAACGTAAAATGAAAATATGCTGTCAATATGATATTTTCCCCTGATTTTTTCGCATGGCAGATTTTTGTTCTAACTTGACAGATGACAGGAGAAAATATCATGTTGACAGCAATTTTATTTTTCAAGTTGACACTTGACAGGGGAAATTATCGTGTTTGACAGCAATATTTTTTTTAACTTCATCTTGGTGGTTATGCGAAAATCATGCTGGTTCTGAAGTGCATGTTTTTTTTTTGTGGTGTGGCCCTTCATGGCTTCCATACCTATCATCCCTTTAACCCTTCAAGTGTCACATGGAGAGAGGAATAAATCAACCTGCGAAGGTTGGTTTGGTGCCTATATTATTAAGTATGGGCAACCTGTGCGCACCGGCTGAATTTATGCACTACGATGAAAATCTTTAAGATGTATTAATGCATCGTCATGATAGCAAAATCAATTATGAAAACTTCCAGTGAAGGTCAAATATCTTTAAATCAACAAAATAGTGCTGAGAGGAATACCATGCATGATTGCAAGTATACACTGCAAAATGCACCAATGCATTATTCTGTCCTCAAAGTGTAAATATATAGGTGTACAGAGGGAGTGTACTGGACGGTTGAGTGGAGAGTGATCCTCTCTTTAGTCTATGGGCAGGACGCTGTCAGCACAAGGCCGCCTTTATCCGAGGGTCTACCTAATGCTAGCTTGGCAGGAAAGGTTTCTTTTTCAAAACAAAATTTATTCTACACAGACAGGTAGAGCTTTAATCAACAGTGGAAGTTGATATGTAAATTGCGTCACTGAGCCCTCTTCCTCTCTGTTTTCTCCCCCAAATCTTTCTTAGAAAAGGTACAGGACGAATCCGTTTGTGTTTTGAATGAGGCTGGCATAGATACTGGATGGCGATTCATAAGTTACAGAAGTATAAGGTATAGATTTTGTTTGAAAACGATCAGGTTTGTGAGCAAAAAAATACTCTAGATTGTTTTGATTCACAACATGCTGTATTGATTTTGACCATGGAAGTTGCCAACGATTTCCATGAGAGATTTTGGTTTCAGTGAAAGTGTTATTCTCAGCATGAAACGATCTTGTTAATCTAATCAGTTCAACGAAAGGATCTACTTTTAAAGTTATGAATCAACCCCCGGCCTACTAAAGCCTATGCAGGTCAATTGGTCCCTATGTGATACATTATGGGTTATGAAGAGAGTTTCATTTATTGGTATTTGCTGATGGACACCAAACGTTATCTCTTGGTATGAAGATCATTTTTAATGCACTATGATCACACACAGCCCTACTACCTCTCAATGCTAATACAGTAAGAATGTTGGTTCGGCTTGGAGAGTGCAGTTGTATATATAGTATGCTATGAAATGACATAGAGAGTATACCTGAAGCGTTGGTCTAGAGGTCGTATCAAAAGATCTAAGTGAGTTACTCACCATCACGATACTCAGCTATTATGAAAAAGGAGAGTTGCATGATGATTCAGGATATAGGGGAAATAATTTCTAATCCATACTGAAACTAGGAGTGGGTGGGCTATTCTGCAATTCGAGAGCAAAAGGGTAGAATGTGAATGCTGACGAGGGAGATGCTGACGTGACGAATAGATGTTCGTTTACCACAGACTGTGACGTCAGCAGACCTGGACCGATGCATTCTAAGCAGGGCTTGTCGAGCTCACAAAAGAAATTGTATCCTTCAAGGCCAAGTGCAAACCTGAGGTCTGGCTGCGGGATCATGCACAACCAGCTGAGGGAAGAAAGCAACTGGTGTTCTGTTTTTGTTGTTTTGTTGTTCTTAGTTTGTTTTATGTTGTTGTTTTATCTTTATTTTAGGTCATGGCAATACAAAGGCCCTATACCAGGAACCTGGAGGGTCTTGTCAGAGAGAAAAGATAGTTTTGTTGAAGCAGTGCCTCGCCTACAGTTACTCACTTCCTTTGGTCTCTCGCAATGACATGATTGGATTACCCGACATTAGAATTGTACTTTGGGGACTTCCATGCATATCACAGGAACATCTAGTACCTTTCAGAATTTTGGAAACTTCTGGATGAAATATCACAGAGAAGTCGGGGCGCGGCAGCAAAATCGCTTTCCACTGCCAGACTTCAGTTCTTCAGAAGTGCATCGACACTACGTAGATTTATAGTTTCATGGCTTTAAATTCATTTTATATGAAATGAAACAACAACAAATTAGGGACATTGTCTACAATATGGCCCTTGTGATGTCCAGCCCTTGCATGTGCCAGTAACATCCCTAAAGATGGAATGACTAGACCCCTACACAGAGCTGTTCAAAAGTGGGCCTCAGAAGGAAATCCTTGCTCCAACCATTACACATAGCCTGTATTATAGGGCAGGAGGGTATCTCAAAAAGATTTGGAATTGATCCTGTCGGAGGTGATAATTCCAAAATTGAACTCACTGACCTTCTGGAGTGGATTCCCTCTTGTATTATAAAGAGGAAGTCAGTTATAGGAGTGGTATAGGAGGGGTCCAGTCTCTTATTTTGCAACTCAACCTATTTCCGTGCAGTTCACTTGTAGCAGAAGTCAAGCAGGGAAGTCTGTTCTTAGGGTGAGAAATGTAGGAGAACTGCAGGATCAAATAGTTACGGTGAGAACTGGTTTCCCAATCTTTTTGAGATACCCTCCTGAGGTGCCCTTGTTTTGATGTGGCCGGTACTACTTGAAGAGGTTAAGAACTGATCTAAATACCGATTTAGGATGTTAGGGAAAGGTTGGCTCTTTTATTATGTGCTGGTTTCAGTTTAGCGATAAACCTTGAAGTGTTGCATGGTGCATTAAATGTGTTTGCCTTAATTATGCAATGGAGAACGACTTAACAAGTTATAAACGAGTATTATTCGGTCATTAAAGGTTTAACTGTTTTCATGATGTTTCAAGTCTCTTTGTATGGGTTCCGCAAAAAGTCAATGGGTTTGTTTTATGCCGCTTCATTTAATGAGTTTATGATCACCGACTTGTGCAAACTGAGGAACCTTTACAGAGTAGGGTGAAGTGGAATAGCCTTAACCCTTGTAGTACCACATGATATATGCGAGTACTGTACATATCACAACACTCATATTCATCAGGAGGTCATTTCTTAAGCCTTGTGTCCACAAGGCGACAGAATTTCTAGCGACAATATTTCCAACGATTCAAAACACCTTTCATCATTCATTTCCGACGATAAAAATCAAACATGTTATTATAGGCTAAAATAGGGTGAGAAAATGACTTGAATTTTCAGCCAAAAAACGTAGTTCAATAGTTGCATACACACACGGGTTTAAGTTACTGCGATCGGACATTGCCCTACAACTGGAAAATCCAGTCCTCTTCATATGGGAAAGTTGGCACGACTTGGAGTTGTGCTTTAATCAATAATGAAACATGCTGGCCTTAAGGACTTAGCAGTTCCAAAGGTTTTGCAGGA
The DNA here is from genome assembly GCA_949317995.1 of Acholoe squamosa. NCBI lineage: Eukaryota > Metazoa > Annelida > Polychaeta > Phyllodocida > Polynoidae > Acholoe > Acholoe squamosa. Next base: position 78,921,149 of record OX439039.1, read on the forward strand.
ATAACAACAAAAGGTGAACATGATCGAAGCTTAAAAAAGCATGTTAGGCTGAAAAGGGAAAAATCAATCGTAGTGACTTTTCTCGTGGGTACTTTGAACGTCTATGTTTCACCAAATTCCTATAAGACCCTAAAGGTTCATTGAACCTTGTGAAGTGATGTGGCTTATTAGCTAAAATTAGATACATTGGTTTCTTTCCTTATTTTTTGGGGGGGCGGGGGGTGAATGGATGAGAAATACTTAGGTTTAAACCGTCAAAGTAAACCAAAAGTTTGAATGCACTTTGCTTTTAGTTAAAATGCATAGTCCTCATTTTCTGTTCTTTTGATTTCATCGTTCATTTCACTGATTTTTGGACGCTAGAATATCTATTGTAACTTTCTTCTGTGGAAAAGGCAGCTGGTAGCGTTAAAGAAATCTTATTGTCCACGGGGAGGGACGTAGGAGTTGGCACATCAGGAAGAAAAAAAAAATGAAGTCAACCATAGCTATGAAGGGCTATCTATTCACCCATTCCAAGAACAGTACTCCACCCATATATCCCCACCCTATACCATGCACTATGATATTTCTGCCAATAACCCCCTTCCCCCATCCTTACCCAGCTCCACCCTGTCTGGAGGCCATTTCTCAATGTACTACGACTGCACACAGCCACTACGATTTAAAAATGCCAAGAACAAGCCAGGCTATCGTAGGAACTGCCCTACAACTGCTCACTATGATTAGCAGCTATGCACTAATTACATAAGTTTTAATAGGGCAGTCGTACTGGTGCAGACATTAGGGACTACTAGTTCATGGTGCTGTTAAGGCCAAATTATTAGGTTCTCACTACGATTGTAAGGACAGCAGTCATAGTGTGTTAAGAAATGGCCTCCTGGTATTGGTGGAGAAGAAGGCTCAAGTACACACATACATACTAGTTTACTCCTTTAAGGGATGTATAAGATTTAACTGTACATTTGCTGTTTGGTTATTATGATACATGAATGCGTTACTCGCCACAGCTATACAACCATGCATCATAATGCAGATATTATAGTGTTGATACACTCCCAAATGTCGGCATGAGGCACCAACCCAGGCCATGGGACACACTTCCCTAATTTGTATTGCTCTATCATGATCACAGACATGAACTCTGAGAGATGGTATTTGGCCTCAAAAGCGTTACCCCATCCCACCATGTGCCCCTTTTAGGGGTGCATAGGACTTTGCTGTGCCAATCATGATGCACGAATGCAGCCCCAGTGCGTAACTCACGAAGGCTGCATTTACGCATCATGATGCAGATGATACAGGGTTAATTGATACACTCCTAGAATGAGGCACCAAATCCAAACCATGGGGAAAACTTCCCCGATCTGATTGCTCCATCAAGATCGAAGACGTTAACTTTAAGAGATGTGATTCGCTTCATAAAGGGTTATACCATCCCATCATTGTTCCAGGGAGAGACGAGCAGCCAACCTCTTGTATTTCAAGTACCTCAGCCAATTACATTTCCCACAGTGCATCTCGGTGCACTTAAGTCAATCTCCCGACATCCTCTGCGTCATCCAGCATCTCCTTGGCGTCTACACTGCATCTAACCAGAGTTCCCAGCAGCGGAAGGGCGTGGTTGGTGTTGGGTTGAAGATTAAAATTTCCCCGTGGTGTCGGAAAATTTGGGCAATTTCCTCGGGGAAATGGCAGGTTTCAAAGTGTCTCGGCGCATGCACAGCGGGAAATGACGTCAGATTGGGGAGCAGACGGTAATTGGTGTGTCTTAGAAAAGGCGGGAAACACTGGCCTCATCTTGTACAATAGTGATTTAGTATAGGTTGGCCGAGGGTCTATTCTCACCAAATACTGTAGTGTATGGAAGAGATTTGTGTAGTCCCAGAGCTGTGATAACTGTTACTGGCACCTGCTACCTTTCGCAAATTTTCTCAGCATTATGTGATGTGAACATTGAACTAATTCCACGCCTATAAGAAATTCAATGTATTAAGGCGACCACAGTCGGGCCCGACTGGGTCGGCCAATCCTGACGATAGGGAAGGTCTGCGTGGACGTCCGATCCAGTTGGTCAATATCAAACAAGTTTCATTCTCCTGATCGGATCGGATCGGTACTCCCTGATTACCGATCGAATCTGACCCGTCTGCGTTCGACTTTATCTAGAGTCTTTATCATCACGCTCATCTAAGCTAAGACCAAAAAGAAAATTGTGTATTTCTAGTTACATTGCTAAAATCTCTAGGGTCGGTAGGTCGGATTTTTTTCATTTTTATTTTTTTTTATATTATTTTGTATATTGTAATGTATGGGCAGACACGTTCGATTCTATGATTTATCAGTAGAAATATGAAAACATAAGAAATGTGAATCACATGTGAAATATATGAATGACTGTTATGAACACTATAATAATAGATGAGGACCTTGATAAGCTTCACGAAAAATTGATGAAAAATTATGAAAATTACAGGAAAAATGCCTAAAAATTCCCCAAAATAATATATAAATCGACGTACGACAACTCCAATCTAGTTTGGGCGAATATTTTATTGGACCTGGCCAATAAACATACATAACCAGGCCTAAGTAACACAAGAAGAAAGAAAAAAAAATCTCCAATGTGAGACCGGTGGTCCTTCCTGGGGCTAGGCAATATGGCCGACTACAAAGGCCACCAGTGAAGGAACCTGTTACATAACACCTGAATGGAAGTGGTGACATCTGGTAATACATTAGGAACTGCTACTGCCCATTTATCACCACTTATATGCGCGCATATAAGTAGCTTATAAATAGACGTACGACAACTCCAATCTAGTTTGGGCGTATATTTTATTGGACCTGGCCAATAAACATACATAACCAGGACAACACGCCAAACAGAATGGAGAACAAAACAAAAAAAAACAGATTTTACACGAATAAGGCGCTAACCATACGCCGATCAAGATCGATACGAGCTTGTTTGGATTTTGTCAAATAATGCAACACACTCAATGATTTCCAATCACCAATGTTTTTGATGTCCAATAGACTGAAACCTGCATCTGCCAAGGCCGATGCACCTCCTCTTCGTAACGAGTGTGAAGACAACTTATCGATGCCTGACTTGGCACACAACTTATGCAATTTGCCCAAGTACCATGAGTAACTGCCACGACACCATTGGCCATTTTTCATGTACGACACTATACTTGTGAGTGACTGGATGGGTAGTTCACCATAGATAACAGCAAGGTCATGTAATAATGAAGGCAGAAGATAGAGTCATTGATGAATGTGAAGGGTATGAACAAGACCCGCTCCTTAAATGAAATAGTCTTTGTACGGCGAAGTCTGACGGAGACCACACAGACTTCCCAGGTCAAATCTGACAAGCAGACTGCCAGTCCTTGTTCAACCACATTGGACTTACGTAATAAGCCCCTGAAGCACATGATAACAGTGATCCAAAATGCCACATCTTCAGAACATGACATATCCAATAGTTTATAAATACGCTTTAAGTCCTGCACTGACGCTGGTCGCGCCTGGTCCACATGATCACCTAGGGTCCTTCGAATACCTCTCATAGTGATGTAGAGTTCAAATGTATTAGGGGTGACATGTGAATAACCTAGGACCTTGTGCAACACCCAAAGTCCTCCTAGGTACTGTTTAATAGAGCTGTAGCGCAGTCTCTCAGCCAAGTGTGTAACATATAACAACACAACTTCTATACTAGCGGGGAATGGAACAAGCACACCATATAATATGCAAAATTCCAAATAAGAGTTCCATTGGCTCTTCCTAGTACGCTCCGTGGCTCCAGCCATCCACTGTGACTGGTAGTTCCGTAGTTTATGAGTCAAGACATCCCCTGCAGCAGAAGTCATTTATCAGAAATGAAGGCAATCCTTTTGCACACCTTTTATCCGTACAGCGTGACAAAAAGTCAGGAACAATGTTGTCTTTAGATTTAATGCGAGTAGCAACAATATGAAAATTATGTACAACTGATAACCAAAATAATTCTCTTATCCACCACATACAGCGAACACTCCGCGATCTGCCAGTATTTATCATGCGTTGGACTTGGGTATTGTCGGTTCTGACTACAACTTTTGTTTCCAACCAATCATTTCCCCAACGTTGCGCTGCGGCAACCACTGGCCAGACTTCCAGTAGGTTAATGTCAGCTGTCTCATCATATTCACCTGCCCGTCCTGCCCGTCCTGCGGGCCGGGTGGAGAGCTCTCTCCCCCGGTGGCTTGGTCCTCCTGCCCGGTAGGTAAGCTACTCGCCCCTTGCTGGTCACGGTTGGATGAATCCGATATATTATGGGACGTATCTCCCGAGTACGCTCTCCCCGGGTTTGCCACACCACAATGTGGACATTTAGAGGAATTCCCATGATATGGGGTACTACAAACGACACACTTAGTCATATCGACGGAAAAAAATCTCCAATGTGAGACCGGTGGTCCTTCCTGGGGCTAGGCAATATGGCAGACTACAAAGGCCACCAGTGAAGGAACCTGTTACATAACACCTGAATGGAAGTGGTGACATCTGGTAATACATTGGGAACTGCTACTGCCCATTTATCACCACTTATATGCGTGCATATAAGTAGCTTAAAAAATAAAAAAAAAAATTAAAAGAATTTTCTAGGGTCAGCCCTGTTTTGCTAGGGTCGGTTGGGTAACTGGAAACAAACCTTTTTCTTAGGCCTACGGAACTTTGGACTACTTTGCACTGTAGACGTGAAGTGCATCAAAACGTTCTCAGTGCTTAAAGATACTCATGAGGATTCTAGAACTTAACTTTATTGACATGTTGTTAATATATTGTTAACTCTAGGCAGCCTGAATAATTATAATATCCTCTTCTTTCTCTATTAACCTGGGTAAGCATCATGGAAATTATTTTCAAGGACGGATCCCCGGGGGACACTTCAATTTTTTTTATAAGGGTGTGTGGCTGAACCCCCGACTACCCTTACCCTTTCTAGGGCACTCGTTCACGGCTTTTTTCTTCAAAACCCTACCCTTGTTAGGGAACTTTTGAATTAACAGTCTTAGATTTTGCTCAAAATATCTTAAGTGACCTTGTTTGGGAGAAAATTTTCATTTTGATCATGCTATTTTCATGAAAACTGGGAAAAATATTCATGAAAATTTCTGAATTTTCCGTGTGAATCAGGGTATTTTGCTGAAAGAGGACCCTTCCTAGGGACATTTTGCTCAAAAGTAGACCCTTGCTAGTAGACCCTTACCACATTTTGGTCTGAAACCAGACCCTTGCTAGGGACATTTTGCTGAAAAAGTACCCTTGCCAGCCGCACATATATGTGTAGAGGCAAGGAGAAAGGGGGATCCATGCTTAAAGTCAAATTTAAAATTCAGATCACTGGCTTTTCAGTGATATATTGCAAGAGAAGATACTCCTGTTAGTTTTAGAGGAATGGCTTGCTAAACGTAGGTAGGTGTGACCATTTCCTGAATGGCAAAAAGCTCTATGCCTAATTGATCATGAGATACATCTATAATTAGCATAATTTATGCTAATTAGCTAAATTAGCATATTTTTTTATTCTTTTGCCTATAACTTTTGATCTAGAAATGGTATTTTCGTTCTGTTTTCACCATAGTAAAACTAGTGAAAGATTCTTTCAAATGGGATAATTGATTTTCCTATTTAGACTGAAAATCATGTTTCCATGGCAACAGACATCAACAAAAATGCCTATTTAGGCCCACAAACGTTCTTTTTACATGCTTAATTTGGAACCTTTCCACCCAAAATAGAACGTTTTATGTAAAATCATTGAATTCTCCATAATAAAGTATCCTATAATAGTTTTAGGCATATTTTTCCTATTCTAGCCCATAGTGGTGCCCCCTGGTGGCTAAAACAGGTACTAAATCCCGTGGGAACCCCCATTTCTGCTTGCTGGCTCACATATGTATGTGAAACGTATGGAGTGCTATCTGAATAGGATCTATAGGACTTCTGTGCTATATCATTGTTCCTGTTTCCAATCTGATGTAGCTTATTGCATAAATAAAGCACAAAGTCACTTACTGTAGAATGTACACAATGCCCCTCTGTTAATATGATGCATGAAGCTGATCTTGACAAGATCCAACTCACTAATCGCTCTGACCCTGATTCTATGAGATTGATACACTGCCAAGCAACCAGTATGATCTTCCCAGGCAATAAAACTAAACAAAATGAGACCTTAAAACTAAATATAATGCACCATCCTTGAAGGATTGACTAGCAAAAGAGGAAACATTTTACTGAAATAGCTCCATGCGGGTCCAGATACATCTATATAGGAGCACTGTGAGGGCTATATCTCACTTTCTATTCATCCCATATTCAGGTGATCCCTATTTGTACAATCTATCTGGCAATATAGAAACGCTGGTCAGATTAGTAGAAAAAAATATAAATAAATCACCAAACCAATGGCAGTGAAGCCAGCTTTTTATTCAGGCACTGTCACTTATATTTATGGACATGTGGTGGTGCACAGTATGATCTGGAGGTTAATTCGAAACATCCTGGGATCGCAACCTTAGCGATCTTAGGAATTATTCTACCTTATCCTATTAAGCAATCTTAAGATTAGACTGCGTTCACATTTCCTAGCCAGCACTAAGATCGCATCGATCTTAGACTCAGCCCTCCTACACTATTCCAAGAAGTACTGACTGGGCACAGGGGTAAGAGTCCCAAAATAAAGGAATAGCTGTGGAGCCACTCTTCTTCACAACAGTGTTTATATCATCGTTCCCCGTCCCTATATGGACTAACAAAAGAGCACAGGGTGCAGTTGACCCCCAAACAGTATTCAAGAGTTGTTCCCATGAATGTATGATTTATACTTGCCTATTAGAAGCATTGTGCCCTCCCCCCAGGACAAAGAGAGAGAAGGGAAGAATTACCTTACACTGCAATTAGCGCATGAGTAGCCCTACACTGCAAAAAAGGTGTGTGCTTATACATACCACACTATCTACATGGTGTGTGATTCATATACATCTATGTTATTCAAACACTTACAGCTAAACACCATCAGATTCTAAACACTTATCCTGAAAACAACACACCTACTTCTCACACACCTAAACACATACACACCATAATGTTTAGGTGTTTGAGTTTAAACACATCCAGTCTCTATGTGTTTAGTCTGAAACATGTATTTGAAAGATAAACATCAGGTGTTTAGCCATCTAATAAGAATCATAAGCAGATAAGATAAGTATAATATGTATGAAATGAGTAAAAGGATGGTATCCTCGTTTTTACAGTTGTATATCACCCAGTTTCCCGATGACTCAGTAGTTTTTTGTGTTTTTTTCCTGTTTGTTGTTTTTTTACCTAAGGGGCATGATAAAGATTAAAATGATGAAAAATAAATAATGGAAATGATAAAAATGAAATGATTCAGCCATAGCCCCCCTCCCACCCTGGTGAACAACCCTATGGCCCAAAGCTAGTGCCTCCCTAAGCTAAACACCATGTATCTAAACGCCTCCTGAAGCTAAACACTATGTATCTAAACACCTCCTAAAGCTAAACACTACCAATCTAAACATTTACTCATGCTGCACACCTTAAAGCTAAACACCTAGCAAAACTAAACACTTGTTAAATCAAACGCCTGATAGCTAAACATGTTCAAAGTTAAACGCGTTTAGCCAAAACATGTGTTTAGAAAAGTGGGACAAGAATGTGTTTAGCTATGTGTTTAAATCCTAAACACTGGTGTTTGGTTGCTAAACACCAAATTAACAGTGTAAGAGCGCTCAATGACACTCAGCAAACGTCCTCCCTCCCCTCTATATGTATGCAGCAGGCTAGTCACTCTTTCGATCAGGAGTGTTCCCTGTACGTGCTCTTGTACTCAGGTGAAACCACTATGCAATTCTTTCACTAAGATCGCAGTGATCTTAGTGCTGGAAAAGGAATAGTGAAGTGATCCCAGGACTTCCTAAGAGGCCTGCAACCACTGCATTATATAGGGTAGACCGATTAGGTCTTATGATATGTGCCTACTCTAAGATCGCTGGGGTTGAGATCCCAGGATGTTTTGAATTAAGGTCCAGATTTCAGAAGACGGTTATTTTGTTACAGGCATGTCATTGATGCCAATAATTCAATGTGTAAAGAAGGAAAACAGCACGATAACAAATACCGATACATAAAGCAATAAATCTACATTTTTCATATTTCATGTATATATGTTTCATTACACTAATCATACTAAGTGTCAGATGGCATTGTGCTCGCAGGAATGGAAATCATGAATGTGTAATGATTATGAAGTGCAGTTTACAATGATATATAACCATTTAGATTTATGAAAGCAAATCACTACACGCCTATTCTAAATATTAATTATTTAGTGCGTAATATATATTTCATAATGGACGACTAACGGCAGGTGCTTGAGTATGTACAACGCATCACTACATGTGGTCACTTATTCATTCTCATTTTGTTTATGTCTATTTTGTTCACATGGCGATCTCTTCCATATTGTCCATTCATTTAAGTAAAGGAGGTTTATACTATAAACAGCATTGATGTGCCGGCTGCCTATACATGTAAAGCCATGTGTCAACAGGGCGATATACAATGGTGGTGACGATAAAACCATTTCCAGTGTACACTTCCAGCGTCCATTTCCAACGACAGGACCACGTTTATAATCAAATTCTGATGAGAAACATCAAACATATTAGTCATTTTTGCCAAAATAGGGTGACAGAATGACTTTTGTCGCTAGACTTTTCAATTGTCGGCCGACAAAAGTGGTACTATCAGCGTGTGGACACAGACTTTAGAGTTAATATATATGCTGCCTCTCGTCATACCTTGAAGTGAATAAGTTTCTTATGAAAAGCATTGAACTATTGTTTTTTTACAATAAGCCCTAGATGGCAATACAGTGGTACTGAAAAAAGAATCTCTGTATGAATAAGAATGGACCTCTGACAACTTTTGGATGAGGATTTCATCATTATTTCCATGACTTTTGTTTTTTTTTACAGTGTCATTTAAAAGCTATACAGGTCCAAGGCTTTTGGCCTCCTGGAGGGTGTTGCTCCTATTGTAAAAAGAGCTGTGAGTATGTGCCCTCTTTTCTAAACAAGTTATGCACTGCTTCACCAAAGTACTTGCACTCACCACATTAGTCTGAGAAGTCGCCTGCCTTGTTTAGAACAGAGAGAGCTGCACTATCAGGTACCTACTCATGTCACACACTTTAAAGTATATTATACTGACTGACTTCTCCCAACTAGGTACCTACTCAAAGGCGGCTTGAATGACCACTTGTGAGCAACGAAAGGGACAAGTTATATCTACATGAAAAGAAAGGACTGGAAACAAGGGTATTTTAAACCAGGTCTTCCGTTTACTAAAGGAGCAACACCCTCCAGGTGTTTTACAGCACTGTTACACTTACATCCTAGGTAGTCTATATGAGAAGGTCATATAGATACCTGACACATGATGACACATTCATGTGTTAGTTGGTATTGTAGATGAGGTGTTTGCATTATATCATTAGCCCCATTATTAGCCCCCTGAGCCACTCCCTTTGTGGCCAGCTCCTCAGCAGGTCACCCCACACTGAGCTGCTCCCTGACACTGAGCTGCTCTCCCACAACATGCAAGCACCTCATCCCTCACCCCAACACAGGCTCCTAAATATCTAACTATATTTATTGATGATAGGGGAATAGAGAGGGCAGACCAGGCTGCATATATTTGTCCCTGGGTCTTTGTTGAGCAGTATTGGGGTCGACTGTAGGATGTCTATAATATCTTGCTGGATTTGATGCATTTTTCTTTTGTATTTCAAAAGGTGCCCTAGTAAATTGCCTTTCCAATTGTCTCCAATCTATAGGCCTGCCTTGCTTTCATAAATCAGTTTTTCTATATAAATATAAAGAAACAGTATTTATCCTTCTTTAGTACACGCCAAATCTTCTTTGGTACAGGGCAAAGTGATCAAGCAGAAGACAATGTATTTAGACCAGTGGAGTTTTAGATTAGTCAAGTAAAGTACCTGATTTTATTTTCTTGCCGGATTCTTATATACATGTTCTGGAAGGCATTTCTCAAGATGGTATGACTAGACTGCCTTTGAATCCTAGTGGGATCCCTCACTCTAACACCATTACAGCCCTTCATCTGGTGGTCACTGGTAACGACACTGGTACGACTGCCATACCACACCTTATATGAATACTGCTTTAAGTGCTAATCGTACAGAGCAGTCGTAGTGCATTACCTACGATCACCCACTCTAATGTTAAGGGTTTCAAATCGTAGTGGATGTGTGCAGTCGCACCTTCTTGAGAAATGCCCTCCTGGTCGCTAGACTCAGAGCAAGAAGATACTTCTATATCAACCTGCAAAAGGGATATCCTTTCATATCAAAAATCAAAAAGGATGACTTATCTAGGCCAGTCTCATTGCACCTCAGCTAAAATTAGACACCAACTTACTTTAGGCCTTACCTCAGATCCTAGAGAAATTCTCTTTCATTCTCTTTCTTGGCAACCCCTCCCCCTCAAAACAAATGACTTTTAGGCTTTCCTAAAAGTATTCTTTCCTATTGCCTTTGAGAATTGAAAAGCGAAGGGATATGTACTGGCTTAGTCTTTAAGGCATGAGAATGGATGGACTGAGCTATTTAGGAGCCAACACCCACTCTTGTACTGACACACTTAGCGTGAGGTGCTCGGAGCAGCTCCTGCCTGCATGGAGCACCATCTGAGCTGACCTTGATTAATTTATACAACATGCAGATCTAACACAAAGACAACCCTGCTGATTAAGGACTGCACTCAACTGGTGTGTGGCTGGGGTCAACACTGAATGCACTCAGCAGCCTGGGAGTGATCATTTTTAACACCAGTGATTTGGGGGGGGGGTCAAACAGGCATGAAGAATTGAAATTTGCAGGCCCTTCTTGAGGGCGAGAATCGCGAGCCAATTGTCCTACCATTTTTCCACTCAGTGGACGTACAGGAGCTAGGGAGTGATGATTTTCTATTTTTTACCACCAGAGATGGTGTGATATGGGGGAGGAGTGCAAAATAGCACTTTTTTGCCCTTTTTTTAGTTTATGTTTTTAACTACTCCTGATAGGGGCCAGAAATTGCATGCCAATTGTTGTCCTACCGTTTTTCCACTTGGAGGAAAGTAATTGCGCTCACTCCCCTGATCCTGGTCAGGGCAACCTTCCCTCCTCCTTTTTAATTTGTTTTTAAACAGTTTCATTTTCTGTTTTGTTTTTGCTTTTGTTTTTCCTTTAATGATAACCCCCCACTCGATGTGTACGCATGCACCTACCTGGTGTATTTATGAGGAGGGTGTGCTGAATGTGGGCGGGTCGGGAGATCAAGGCAAGGTCTAGCCATTCATTGCAAGATGCGTGCCAGTGGTGTCTTAGTAGATAAAGATGGGGGGGGGGTGTTTCTTAAAATAGGAGGAATATCAAAGTGGCTCTTTTATGTGTTGGGTGCCAAATAAGCACCCGGACTGAAATAAGGGACTGAAAAAGGAGTTTTGAAATACATAAGCACTTAGCTACCACTACGCAGGGTATAGGCAGGGATGGGGGCGTCCATAAAAGAAACCACATTTAGTGTTAAAGAAAGAGAGAAGTCTATAGATACTGTCAAAACTTGAAATATAGGTGGGGAGGAAACAAACTACCTCTTACCTAAACTTTTCCATTCCTACACTTATACACAATACACAAAAAATCATTGAAGAACAGTATTGGTTCTATTGATATAAAATATTATTGTTGTTTAAATCCATAAAAATTGAGTCTACCGCAGGAAACAATTGACTCACACAAACACCACATTGATTTAAATTCTCCATCATTGCTATAGCAGCCAAAATCTGTCAAATATACATCCACCTTTTTTATAAGGCTATGAACCGATCAATCATGGCAATTGGGTTCTGAAATGTCAAACACCTTCAATGATATCATATAAAGACCGTACATCAACCTGGCAATGTCATTTCTCAGCATGCAGCTATATGGCCTTGTCTATAACAATCAAAATAATCAATAACTGCATACATAATAACCATAGTTTGTTATGGTAAAAGGTATGCCTGCGAGGGGGTACACGGGCATACTTTTTACCATGAGTATAGCTTGAAAAATCAGGGCATCAGATATAGCGCCATCATTTATATATAGACAGTGTAGTATGGGATGATACCAGACTATAAACGTGGCCACTCCCCAACAAACCATCATGATTCCATCTAAATCCAAAGTTCCCATAGGAATAACATTCTGATATCAATTTGTACGTGTGTATGCAATCATAATTATTACATGGCCGAATGGATATCTACGTACGCACCTCCATCAAGGCACTCTATCTACAGCCCATTCACTGATCAATCATAGAAATGAGGTTGCCCTCATCTCACCAACCCCACATGTACCAACGACTGCAGGATAAGCCATTCAGGGGCAATCCACTAAAATCTCTGTCCCTAGATCAAGGTCGATGTAGCTAGTAGGGAGATTAAGTGAAATGCACTTGATACCAAGCAATAGCCACAACTGCATGTACTATATTTCTGTGAGCTTTTCACAATAGATGCATATGGCCAAGGTGGGTGTGAGAAGTTTCTTCTACTTGTATCATATAGTTATGACATAGTTCTAAATTAAGGGTATAATTATGTTGATTGGAGTTTACAATCTCTAGTTATTGCTTTAAATTCTTTTTGTTCCTCTGACTTTGGATGAAGAGTATTGTGTTTATAGACGGTATTCTCATCCTCTCCATGCTTTAAACATTTCAGCTAGGCAAACCGCTATGATTGGAGACTGCCTACTACGAATTGCACACCTTCTATAAACCAGTCTACTCGTAGTAAGGGGGGGGGGGTGGGTGAAACTGTATTATACCTAGAAATGCATGCCCTTTCCTTCTATATCTGCACTAGTCGTAGTGATTGACCCTGCATACTCAAGAATGCCCTTCTGATCCAGGCCAGGTTGGTACGAATTGGCACCGTCCTAAACTTAGCGTCTTAGAAATGACTTCCTGATCTTCCCCTTGATTTAAACACTTAGCATAAGTGAATAAAGTAGAAAACCTTTCTCTTTTTGGCAAGACCTTCTGGTAGGGTCAGCACGATGGATGATTGTAGCCTTGACGAGTCACTTGCCCAGCTGCATTCATGCATCATGGAGACTAAAGTGCATCAGGGGTGTCAGAGGCTATGTGACTTTTGGGGAGCCAAAGTTCCTTGAGGGGGCTTGTCGATAATTCTGTGCACTGCCCCCCCCCAGTAAAATGTTGATAATTGCCTCTTTCCTGCTTTTTAAAGTCAATTTTTGAGTAAATCGCACTCATCTTCACCACAGACGTGGGGAGGGGGTGACACAGCCAAAATTACCTTTTCCCCATGTCTTAGATTGATGGGGAAAGGACATATACCCTTCAAGGGTTAATCAGTCAGAATGAGTTGTAGGTAATGCCAGCATCTATGCCCTCTCCTACATTGGCAAGTGCCAATTTACGACCCAACCACAGAGGTATGCGGCTCAGGTGCAGCTATTTTCATGTTCATGTTTTAATTATAGCGCTTCTATATGCCATCGTTAGTCCAACCCCGGTCGACTAAATAGCGCCTTTCTGCACACCCTGAAAAGGAGTCTATTTGATCATAATTAATATTCCAGCCACACTTCTGGCTGGCTGGCCAGAGGCATTGACTGGATAGAAGGGAGCTGCTGATTCAATAAGTCAACATTCATTGTACAAACTCCCACTTCTGTTATATTAGGTCTAGATGGCACTGGCACCATTTTGCTTTGCTGATGTCCATAACTTAGACCCTACTGGTGTTCCTGCAAATTAAGCATTATCAACCTTTTTTTTTAAAGGCATTGCATCTCTAGCTTGCATCAAGTCAACTCGCTGGTCATGTCTCAACCTGGTCATTATCACCACGGCCACATTCATGCATCATATACCGATGAATAAGAATAACATGTGAAAAATTCTGTTACTCTTATAGGTTAAAGCCTTAAAGGATAAAAGACGATTACAGCCACACAACTCCTGTTCCCTCTGATATGTTGGTAATGCACAGGGAAAAAGTGATATCCTTATTTTGATATATGGAGAAATTGCAGAAATAACACATGTTTAAATCAAATTTTCTCAATTCAAATGAAATAGATACATAAATCTCGTTTCTTTTGATTGTATAATTTTGCTTCAATTTATCATCTGTAAAATAGAACTAAGACATTTTGTTTTGCATGAGACGCAAATTAAAGGACTATTCTTAAAATATACCCTCAGGACTCTAACCTTGCCATTGGTCAGAGTAGGACCTGGTGAAAGCTGCGGAGGGGATAGTGTGTAGGTGAGGGAATGGCATTGGTAGGTGAGGCTGAATAGGATCAATTTGTGACATGAATCACGGCGACCACCTGTACATGCAAACACCCATGTCCATTGGGTGATGGTGTTGGGGGGAAGGGTTACCAATTCCCCCTATCAAGCCCGCACCCTATCCTAACGTCCGACTCCCCTATCCTTACAGGCATTAAGACATCTGACCACAAGGCCTGTTAACACGAGCCTTGCTTTACCACTACGATGTTCTCAGGTTAAGAAAACCATTTCATCCATGAATTATGGGAAGTACTAATTTTTATGGTGGTACTTTTGGGAGACCCCCGACTTCCCAGAGGGTTGATTTCTTTAGCGGACGCTCTGAAATTTCACTGACGATTTAAAACTATTAAACAATAGAACTAGAAAAGTGTATGTACTGTAATCAAGAAGCATCAATAGATAGGAGGCAAAACTCAGAGCTTTACCTATGGACACAGTGTAACAGCCCCCCCTCTACCCCCCTTAAAAGTAGGCTCCCTTTTGTGTTCAGTATTGAGTCCTATGTAGGATAAGGGGGTTTATAGAGATGTCAGGAATCTTTATCAGAGTGATATCAAATGGAGACAAGGTGCCACCTATACCAGAAAATCCTACTGGATCCAAAATTTGTGATCTTGATTCTCAAAATTTGACCAAAAGTACCTAAAAATGAGGTTTGATGATGAGAATATTTTAAAAATGTACAAAAGTTATATGTAACAATATCCTAGGGAACCTATACTATTCTTGCTGTAATTACATATCCCCCCCCAAGATTGGTTTCTATATGCCCTAATTAATGCAATTATTGAAGGCACCACAATTGGAAAATAGGGAGGCCTATGCTATCAGCAGGGGTATTGGAACAATTAGCCACAGCGGTATTTTAATCCACCATGTGCCAATACAGACCTACTTTACACTGTAAAATTTAACAATTCTCGTAAAACTGAGCATTATTTACAATAAGCCCCAGGGAGCAGTACTGTGGTACAAGGAATCTCTGTGAAAATAAAGACGACAAATCTCTGGCAACTAATTTGGGATAAGGTTTCCAGTCCCTTATTTTGACATTTTTTTTTCACAGCATAGAGTTAAAATTTAAATGATGAAATATACTCCTGGCCGTATATATAAGCTGATTGCTGTCCTACTTGAGCAACTCAAGATGTAAAATGTTTAGAAAATGGACAATAATGTGGACGCCCAGGCATTTCAAAATTATTGCAATTGTTAGTACTGCATCTGGAAATACCCTCCTGGTGAGGGAGGGTTGTAACATGTCAGGGGGTGTGAGGGTTAAGGACATTGAGGGGTTTGTACCAGGCTGGGTGTGAGTAGACTAGGTACTGGCTCCATATGGTAAAATCCCCACGTATGAGCCGCAGGTATATTGACCATTTCAGTCCTTTGGCGCCGCTTATAGTATTTTTCTAAACTCATGGTGTGGCCTATACAAGGGGTTTTCTATTAAAGTCTAAAGGAAGGAATGTCAACTATTTCAGCCTTCAGGTGCGGCTTCTATCATTCTCCCAAAATCAGGGTGTGGCTTATACATAGATGTTTATGGTAGGTACGTGCAGGGAAGTCAGGATGAAGGGAATGGACTGATTTGATTGATTGATGTAGCACTGCCCCTATCAACGTAGTAAAGTAGTAGTACATGTCGTAGCCTGTACATGATGCTAGGAGAATGCTAAAATAGTATTATCAGATTATAAGACTACAGTGTGTGGGTGGTTTTTGTATTAGATGTTATTTCACATCATGTCGTTATTCATCCAGGAGGCTATTTCTTAAGGCACTATGTTCTACACTCAACCACTACGATTTGAAAGCCTCAAGGTTATAGTGTCAGTGATCGCAGGAAACTGATAATTATGTATGATTGGCACTTATGTAGTAATTGCATAAGATTTGGTAGCACATTTCAAAGTTTGGTCTTAGCACACCCTGTTTTGTCTGAGTGGTCAAAACCTAATGCCGCACAAACCTGGTACACAGTGAAGTAATTAAAAAACGCTTGGTTTCAGCTTCAGCTATAATTAAGGTGTGCCTCAAGTTTACTTTATCGATCTAGTTGAAGTCAATTTTATATCAAATTAGCCTGGGTGTAGCCCCTAAGTTTAGGGCCCCTTTACAAAGTGCACCAGGAGCCGTTTCAGAAATAATAAGTGCCAAAGACTAGGGTAAAACCACTGTAACTCTGCTGAATTCATACTGCAGAGATAAAGCAAAATTAAGGATGAGGGTTTCCTTTCATGTGGTGGATAGGTTAATAGTCAGAAATGACAGGTTTTGGAGCCTCCCTGGCTCAAACAGTCAACACTATAACCAGCTTTGGAACAAATATTCTCCGTCTTGATTATCATTCTTCCTTATCAGGTCATCTTGCAGTTTTATGAGGAAGTATTGTTGTAAGGTGATGCCTAAATTTGAGCTGAAGTTATCAGAATCGACTGGTCAGTACCTGAAATAAAGATGAGAGGGGAGCCCAGTGAGCTGTGTTGGATGTTTAGAAGGTCTGAATGCAGTGTTTATGTTAGGATTCAGCCTGACTGGTCACTAGCTCTCGACACAGCACCTTTCCTCCCTGCTGCCCCTATTCCCAACCTCTGTGACCCCTCCTAATACATCATACAGAAGGGACAGGTGAGTTAGGGGAGCAGGGAGGGGGGAACTTATTTTTGGAAAGAAGCCTGGACTTCATTTTCTATTTCTCCATAACATGCTACAAAATTATCATTTTGGTGTCAATTGTAACCAAACTCCTTACAATCAAATTGAATCTTTGAATTCATGAATATATAATATAAATTCGTGGAGGAATAGAAGCAGCAAATGAATGTCTATTTTGTGCTCCAAACTTTCCTCCTTGGCTGTCATGATGAACATGACAGCCAAGGATAAATTGTCTACTCCATCTCCATCTAGTATGCAAAATCTCAGCCAATGTCATAGGAATCGACCAACTCCATATGAGGTGAAAGGAGTGAGGGTGAGTTCCAGATGCTGGGTTGCTAGTGTGAAGGGGTTTCTGTTGGAGGGGGTGGGTGTGCCCTCTGCAGCCAGCATTTTTTTATGCCTCCCTCTCTCTCTCTCTCTCTCTCTCTCTCTCTCTCTCTCTCTCTCTTCTATTTCTCTCTCTTACTCTCTCCCGGATCTCCCAGAAGATGGCTGTCAGGGTGACATTATTGTATCATCTCCTTCAATTGCGATTACTTTGGTAGGTTTGGCTGCATTAATGCATCATGATGACCCTATGGGGTTTATACCCTCGTGAGTTTTGTCAATTCCCTATAGGTCTTTATACTTGAAGGCCTATTACATGATAAGTCTATCAGCGGAATTGAAATTATGAATCAAAATGCTATGATGACTTACATTAAGTGACCCCAAATTTACTGTAAACCTAGATTGTATGCTAACATAGATGCAAGACCACAGACATGGGCTTTGTATAATGAATACCGCACAATGTTGTCCTAAAAGGGTCAAGACACCCGAGGTGTATAAAGAACCACTTCATCTTCATAAATAGACCTCTCTTACCAAGTGAAAGACATGCCTGAGAAGCAAAGGCTTCATTCATTATAGGGGATAGATCTACCTGATGGACATCAGACATGAGCAAGCACATCACTCTAAGTACATCAATCATTTGGGTACTTAATGTAATGTTAATTCAAGTAGTTATAGAATAACCATTAGCACATAGAAATAGTTCAGTTCAGGTGTAATCCTAGTCAGCCAGGGTTTCAAACTCGAGATGAGGCCAGCTGTGACTTTTACTATGATGCCAAATTACAACAGACAAAATAAATCTCCTTAATGGTTTTTAACAGTTTTAGAAGATTTCTATATTATAAAAATGTGACACTATCATAAAGACTATATAGTATTGGTTTCATTCCTACTTAGAGCACTATACCTGTAACACCCTTTGTAAGATAGCATTTGAATCAACTTCTCTCTTTCTCATAAGCACAGTTTGACCTCTAATAATTCTACAACTTGCATTTCTCCGCCCATCCACACCTGCAGTGGTCAGTGCTGACCTCATGAGGTGGCTGGGATCCAGGTCATAGTGATATATGACCCAGCAACATGAAACCCCACTTACTCACTAAATTTACCCCTCACCATGTAACCCCTTCACCTCCCCCCCCCACACCACAGCAATTCTTCCATGTAAATTATGCTAGCCTTGACCACCTTGACCATGTAGTATAAGAAGCACATCCTGGTGTTAACAGCATCTACGCATGGCATGGTGGGTGAAAAAGGAAGGAAGAAGTACAAGTCTATGCCTCTGAAATTGGTTTTTGATACAAGCACAAGTTGTTAAATGCTTAATTTTTCATAAGGAAATCACCATCAGAGGCATAAAAAGGGCGAGGGGGCATGCAGGAACCACCCTGCCACCCAAAGACTCACACCCTTCCCACCCTTCCCCATCTTCCTCCTTTAAACCCAAACCTTTGACCCACAACCCTGCCCACCACTTAATCCCCACCCACTCCTTCCTTTTTGTTATGTACTGGTACAGTTCTATTATTTCTATTACAGCACTAAAAATGTCATTCAAATAAAAAGCTGGCTCCACTGCCTCTGTCGGGTTCATTTTCTGCTAATCCAACCTATTTAATATAGAAAATTAGCAAAAAATGGACCCGATCGCCACAGTGAAACAAGACCTCAAAGTCCTGGTCCCACTGCATTTGCAATATAAGAGATCATTGGATTAACAAAAATTCACTTCAACACTGGTCTCAAAAAAAGGACTGGGGTGCTTAAAGGGGTTATTCCATCGCTCACCACTACCCCATCCTTTTGACCCCTCCTTCCCACCCTACCATTCCCACACCAACAACTCCAAATCCCCTCCTTTAACCCCAACCCCCTCCCCCTCCATGTGCTGTATTAAATCCTATTGATCTTAGACCAGTGATCAGCCTTAGCCTCGACCCATGGCGGAATACGCCACCCGTCACTCAGAAACCAGTAAGCTATGCACATATAGACACAGCTAGAGACGCATGGATCTAGTCAGCTGTACATATTATTCCAATTGGTCTAGTTTATTGAGATCCCTCTGATTTCAAGTATGTTTAGTAGTTTGACTATCTGAAGGGTTTTGGTTCAAGGATATGCTAACCAATATTCTAATCCATTAGTCTTTGTAAAACTTTGCTCCCAGTTTCCTCTCTTTTTTAATAGAACATAATCTTAAACCTCTATTAGGCTAAAACATCTAATTATCTGCATAAGTGAATGCTCAGCTGTATTTGCATTAATCACTAACAGACTTACCTTTTTATTGTATTAAGAGAGGTGTAATCCCAGGTAAGCAGCTTTTACTGTGTAATTGATAAGATAAAAATGATTAGTTTTTGATTCAGCATTGGCTCTGCTAGATGACTTGTCATGATTTATGTATTTTGCTTCAGTATGATTTATGATGGCATTACATCATGGTAATTAATTGCACTGTACAAATCTATTCAAATCCACTTTCAGGAGATCCTTTTAGTATTTAAGTATGGTGACAACAGGGTGATTTACTAAGGTAAATTTCATACCATTCCTATTCAAATGTTTTTGATACTATCCGAGTTGTATTCATAAGTATTATAGCCATTTCGTGATTGGGCCCATTGCTTGGTACCAGCTGCCTTCCACACAATCGCCCTGCTGGCTACATCGACCTTGATCTAGGGACAGAGATTTTAGTGGATTGCCCCTGAATGGCTTATCCTGTAGTCGCTGATACATGCGGAGTTGGTGAGATGAAGGTAACCTCATTTCTGTGATTGATCAGTCAATGGGCTGTACATAGATCGCCTTGATGGAGGTATGTAGATATCCGCTTGGCTTTCTGCTGGCTTAAGATTACTGTGCTTGGTGGGGGAGTGGCCTATTTAGTTTGGCATCATTCTGTTCTATAACCAACATGCAATTATAATATCTGTGATGCTCTGATTCTACCAGCTTGCCAAAGGAAGACAGGGTCAATGATGTTTTTCTATTTTGATAAATGCAAATTTATTCTGATGCTGCTACTTTTACTCTAGAACTCTAGCAATTACTGGGATGCCTACATGCTTGGTTGTTTCTTTTAACCAACATCTATGTACACACTGTAGGTACACTAATGAAGTTCAACAGTATTGGGTGGTTGAAATAGTGGACTACGGTTCATCTATCAAACCTGCACCTACTATCTCTTGATTTGCTTTCTCAATACCTGAAAGTAAATCACTTCATAGAAGGATACTCAATAATTTGGTATTTTGGATACAACTGACAAGAAGACACTTTTTTCCCAAATGCCACATCACAGCTATCAGTGTCTGGAGGAATAAAAAGAGAGTCCCGAGTCACAGCTGTCTGTCTCGAAATAGACAGCGTATTGAGAAGTAGATTAATCAGAGATAGTTCCAGTGACTCAATGAATATGCTTTGTAGGCTAGAGGATATAAAGTGTTCTTACAAAAACGCCTCTACTATATAGATGTCTCAGTGACGGAGTGTGCTGTGTGAATGACCTAGGATCCCACCCATACATATGGGGCATTCCACTGAAAGTGGGCACTTGTCCATGCTAGAGGGTAATTTTTGAAAACTCAGAATTAGATCATGAAACTTGATTTTATTGATAGCCCTATATCTTGGCTCTTTGGAAAGGTTCATTCAAGTCACTAACTCCTAAACGGTCAGTTTTTATTGCAAATATTCAAAAATATGAAAATGTAATGGGCGTGAGCAAAATGAATTCTTCTCTAAATCGCAGAAATATTTGTCAGAACTACATAATTTTCAGTTAGGATATTTGACAAAAGGTGCCAAAGAAACACTATGAAGAAAAAAGGAAAACATATTGATATTGACATTACATAAGGAAATAATATGAATGTAATGGGCGTGAGTGTAATGGGCGTGAGTGAAACAACTTTTCTAGGCTTCAGACAGCCACTCAGTAATATAACCTCAACCAGCATTGATCTAGGCAATAGAAATAATTTAAGAATACATATAGGATGCATTTGGAATGCATCCAGCCTGCCAACACTCTTGCACTGCATTTTACTCATGGCCATTACGCTCACGCCCATTACACTCACGCCCATTACATCTGTCAGTTGACCCCTCTGTTTGGCATAACCAAGGCATGTAGAAACTTCAGCCTTTTTTTTTAAAGTGACTTATTAACAATAGATCTTCAAGTTAGGCAGGTTGAAAGAAAGAAAACTTTGATAGTATTTGTCCTGGATGCAGAAATATGAATGTAATGGGCGTGAGCAAAATGGACTTGAAAATACTTGAATATGTACTGCAAAGTCATGCCTGCAAGTAGACCCTAAGTTTCTGTACCAGAAAAACCCCTATGATGACCCTAATCTTGGTGAGAATTAAGAAGATTGAGGATAGTGTTTTAGTAGGCCTTCTTTTATTTTGCTCACACCCATTACATCAACTGAATTTGGTTACAAAAATGAACAGAGGAAAAAGAATGCTAACCAGAGCACCTCCAAACCACATGAAAATGTTAGATAGGACGCCCCACTAAGAAATAGATACAATTATATTGGTCTGTTGCTCCTTGGCTTGTTGGTATAGAGCCTAGAATGAGGTGGAAATAGAAAAAAAAGGCAATTTTTCAACTTTGGGCCAGCATATCTAAAAGAATAGCAGGCCGACATACATAAATTTGCCCTTCTTTTGAAGCCCAAGGTGTCTTCTTTTAAATGAAACCAGAAATAAGAAGAATGGTTAATTACTTTTTATTTTACACCCCCCTGTATCCCAAAAAGACCAAAAGAGACCCTAGTGCCCACTTTCGGTGGGCTGACCTTTATATGAAGGGATAGAGTTGCATGATTTCTTTTTAACTGTATGTGACAGAAGAGTATATCTTTGTTATGTGATTTGAAAGTAGTTGCTTTAAGGGCTTGTTCCACTGTGGTCAGGTCCATTTTCTGTTAAAGCACTGACTCCACTGCAATCAGTTGGGTGAATTTTCCTTAATCGGATGATTCATGATATTGCAAAGGTATAGAAATATCAGCAGAATTTGACCCAACCGACGTCAGTAGAACCAGCCCTTAAGTGTTTTATTTGAATACTGTACAGAAATGAGATTTTGTCTTAATGTTTTTTGGAGGAGTAAAGTGTCATGATGAACGGCCTCTGGACAATGCTTTAAAAAGATTATCCTGGTGGGCCTTGTATTAGCCCCAACCCCTCCCCCCTCATTTAAGGCAGGTGTTTATTTGAATACTGTCTTCAGTGCTGAAGATGCATTCCAATGCAACTTCTTCCCTGGTGCTTTTCAGATACATGTGCAATACAAAAAAACCTTAAGATTATCATAAATTCGCCTGGTCAATGGCAGTGGATCCAACCCTTAAGTGCTGGTTTCAAACAAGGACTGGTGTGCTGAAAAGGGTTGTTCCATTCCTCACCATTCCATCCTTTAACCCCTCCTTCCCCACCCTACCAGCCCTACCCAACAACTCCAAATCCCCTCTTTTAATGCCAACCCCCTCCCCCTCCATGTGCCATTCTAAATCATATTGATCTCCAACCAGTGATCAGCCTCAACCCGCAACGAATTATGCTACCTGGCACTCAGAAACCAGTTGGGCGTACACATATAGACTCAGGTAGAGAGGCATGGATCTAGTCATTTCTACATATCATTCCAATTGATCTAATTTATTCAGATACCCCTGATTAATATATGTTTAGTAGTTTCACTATGGTTTAAGGATATGCTAACCAATATTCAAATCCATCAGCCTTTGTCAAACTTTGCTCCCACTTTCCACTCTTTTTTGATGGAACATAATCTTAAAACTCTTAGGCTAAACAGTGTAACTATATGGGTAAGCAGATGCTCAGTTATATTTGCATAAGCACTAACAGACCTTACCCCTTATTCTATTGTATTAAGAGAAGAGTAACCCCAAATAAGTAGCTTATTCCAGTAGTTTAATTGATGAAATAGAAATTATTTGTTTGATTATCATCATACCAGATAGTGTGCATCCAGCAACAAGGTTCTGGGAAACATGGAAATGTTTCCCAGAAGTAAACAATGCTTTTGAAGAGCTATCTCATATGCCAAGTCATATTAGAAATTCAAGCATGGCACTGTTAGAGAGGTACACAGTGTTGTTATACAACCGAACAAGTGACATTGATAATGTCAAAGAGGCCAGGGAATACCTCTTCACACAAAAGTCACGGTTGATTGAAAACATACCCCCAACAACAGCAAGATTGGAACAACATGTAAAGCGGGCATCCTACCAGGCAAACATTTGGAAAGGAGCTTTGCAAGCTAATCCAAAGTTGCCCAGTCCATCCAAGTGGGGCTGTCAAAGAGATACATGTGGATGGCAACTATTGTGGTCAACACTATAAAGATAGATGAAGCATCAAAATCGTGTTATGAGCTTAAATACATTGTGGATGTAAAAAAGCCTGTACCGGGCGTTGTAGGTGTCGAAAAGCTGCTCTTAAATGTACTGCGTTGTGTGCATGCTCTGGAGGGTGCTGCAAAAGGAAAGGAATTCAATTCTGTCGGAGGTGCTATTCCCAAATGGGAACTGACTACCCTCAGGCGATGACTTCTCCCCTGTTTTGCAGCAATTTAGTAGGTTAAAGCATTGATTCTTCAGTGGTCATGAATTGGGGAATGCTTCCCAGTATGACTCACTCTAAAAGGATTGATTCTGAGTGTAAGGTGAGATGTGGGTTCTGAGCAGCAGAACAGCCAGGAGCTGGAAGGTGAATTACTACAGTTCGAATCACCTTCCAATCCTTTTACAATACCTTTCAAGAGACTGTTAGAGAGTGAAGCATTCACTTTTGAAGAAAACATGACCTAAGCACAACGATTTTGATTTTCCTACTCAAGTTAGAAAAAAAAAACAAGCCCACGCTCGGGATTCTTTTCACTCAAATTGTTTCAAAACATCTCCGAGTTTTTTTCCCCACACTCACTCAACACGGCCATGTTGAGATCCAGAATACACTGGACCCCCACCTTTTTCCTAACTTTCTCCTTTATAAGTCTGATAAATCCTGAATGGACTCCTCATTTCTTTAAAGTTAAGATCACAACAGTTGGAAGTAAAATCAAGATTTTTTAGCAAAAAACACTGACCTGTTTATTTGCTGTGGCCAATAAGAGTGTCATGTGACCAGGATTACAGTGTGAAGTGGCAAAATCCGACAACCCTGGATCCAATCTGAGTGTAGTGTTGGGAGCAACAAGTATTATGTCTCACCTCTCTTGCATTTGCCTATCAATGTTTTCAGGAGGGTGTTGCTCCTATAGTAAAAGGAAGAGCTGGCTTAAAATGTAGCTATAACTTGTCACTTTTGTTGCTCACAAGTTGGAAGTCAGTCAGTATAATATACTATAAATTGCATGACATCAGAATGTACCTGATAGTGTAGCTCTCTCTATTTTAATGAAGGCAGGAGGGTGTTGCTCCTATTGTAAAAAGAGCTGTGAGTATGTGCCCTCTTTTCTAAACAAGTTGTGCACTGCTTCACCTAAGTACTTGCACTCACCACATTAGTCTGAAAAGTCACCTGCCTTGTTTAAAATAGAGAGAGCTGCACTACCAGGTACCTACTCATGTCATACGCTCTATATTTCATTATACTGACTGACTTCTCCCAAGTAGGTACCTACTCAAATCCCCCTTTTTTAGCACCGTACTTGAATGACCACTTGTGAGCAACAAAAGAGACAAGTTATAGCTACATGAAAAGAAAGGACTGGAAACGAGAACATTTTTAGCCAGCTCTTCCTTTTACTATAGGGGCAACACCCTCCAGGTGACTTTTCAGACTAATGTGGTGAGTGCAAGTTGAATGGTGAAGCAGAGCATGATTTTTTTTTTAAAGAGGGCACATACTGACAGCTCTATTTACTATAGGAGCCACACCCTCCTGACTCCCTATTTACCTCTGTATCCATTAGAATGCATTTTCCATGACAGACTTTTGGAAATCCAATGAGAATCGAGAATAAACTGAATTTTGACATGTTCAATTTTCATATGGCGGCCATCTTGTTTCTAGAAGGAGCTCAGAGAGCTTCCATATCTCAAAATACTCCTTGTGATCTGTAGATTATGTGGTAGAAGTTTCATACCTTAGTCACAAAATGAAACAATTCCTTAGATATATGAAGCTTAGCTGGCCTGCTATCGTCAGGAAATGTGTCAGAAAAGAAACTTTGAAGATATCACTTTTGCTCTGGCCTGCATTGTATTCAATCATCATATAAGGTGCGGACAATGTGTGAGGATAGACTCTCAGTGCACTTGGCAGAATCTGTCTGAAGTCAAGACGTGCCTTATATACTGCTGTCTAAATCTACCACTGCTGGGTGTCCTCCAACATCTGCTCACCCTTTATGATAGGTTGAGGTCCTTTTTTCAGTGGTTGTTTTGTTATGTATGGAAGGATGTCCTTGATCTGAAACCCTAAACCTAACCTACTCTTACAATGTGAGCTGTCTCTTTCCGCAGTAAACACCTGCAGGGTGATTGTTGCACATATGACCAAATTTGATTGATTTATGAGTTGCTCTTTGATTTCTCTTTCATTACTCTATGGGATAGGGGGAAGAAATTAAATAAACTTTCTCATCAAACTTTGTCTAGAAGCTTTTTGTTATACCCAAATCATTTTCCTGTGTCAAATATCGGCCAAGGATTTCATAATCGACTAACTATTCTGAACAACTCATCATCCAAAAATAAATCCATTTCACAAATTCCAGGAATAGACCTGGAAACTGTACCTACTTCCTTATACAAAGGTCTTATAATACCAAATAACCTTTTGAAAGGGTTCCACTCCTCTGATATTCTATGAGTACCTAGACAATAGGTATCTCTCCAAAGGTACACTATCAAAGGGATTATTCTTATAAACAGGACCCTCTAGTAAACCCGATATATGCTGGGATTAGACATTGCTATGATCAATAGCCATTTGGGATGCCTTATTAACCATAAAAACATATTCCATGCCCATTATCTTTATTTTTGAGCAGACACTGATTGGGCCTACCATTGTAGACAGAGTAATTATTCTCATCTCATCATACAATTTTAATATGCTGTACCAGATATGGTAGGTACATGCAGGGAAGTCAGGATAAGCAGAGAAGATTGATTTGATTGATTGATGTAGTACTGCTCCTATCAATTTAATGAAGTAGTAGTAAATGGACTAACTTGTCATGGGAATGACTGGGAGAATTTTGAAAAATACTATCATAAGACTACAGTGTGTTTTGTATCAGATGTTGTTACATGTCATGCCATTATTCTTCCTGGAGGCTATTTCCTAAGGTACTACAAACTACACATAGGTTAGGTTAGGTCAAGGTTAGGGCCAGTGATCTTAGGTAATGCCCTACAACTGATCTGTATGATTAGCAATAATGTAGTAATTGCATAAGGTTTGGTAGCGCAGTAGTAGTTTTGGGTTTTGGTACACCCTGATTTGTCATGTTTTGTCTATGCGATCAAATCCTAGTGCGGCCAAAACCTAGTTAAAGTGTAGTAAAACACACACTGCATTTCAGCCTGGCTATAAGATGTACCTATGGGTGATTTATCCAGTTGAAGTCAATATCATATAGGATTAGCCTGAATATCCCCCCTGTGATTAGGAGCATTCATAAAGTACACCTGGGCTCATTTTAGATGTGATAAGTGTCATACAGTGGGTTGCGCTCACTGAAATTCTGTTGAATGAATGCTTATGTTACAGAGATTAAGGAGAAGCAATGATGAGGGGTTTGTCTGGTGTGGTAGATAGGTTAATAGATAATTCTCAGCAGTTAGGTTAGAATTGAGAGAACAGGTTTTACAGCCTGCCCGGAAGGCTTTGGCTCTATACATTCAACACTATACCCAGCTTCTGAACAGAAATTCTCACAATCAATAATCATTCTTCCCCATTAGGTATTGATGTAGTTTTATGAAATACCATTTCAGGGCAGTACCAAGATTTAGCTGAAGTTATCAGAACCAACTGGTCAGTACCTGAGCTAAGACGAGAGGGGGTGGAGCCCGGTGAGCTGTGTTGGATCTTCAGAAGGTCTCAATGCAGTGTTTATGTTAGGATTCAGGCTGAATGGGCAGTAGCTCTCAACCCTCCACCTTCTACTCCTGCTCCCAACCTCTATGACCCCTCCTGATACATCATAAGGAGTGGATAGGTGGGGTAGGGGAGAATGTAAGGAACGAGGTGGAGCAGTACCCTTTTGGGGTTGCATGTGTTTATTTTTTATATCTTTTATTGCTCTATAATAACCTACAAAATCCTTTTTTGTCAGGTGTCAACTTTGACAGACTCTTGATAATCAAATTGACCATAATCAGTTGGCTATACTCTTAGTAATTTCTCATGAATAGCCTGAAAATTGCTTGATTTTCACCCACTTGGCTAAAATTTATTTCCGCCCTAAAACATTATTTCATCAAAATATACAACACATCAGGAAGAGGAATTAAATCAGTTGTGTTCCAAACTTTATACAGTGTGTGATATGATGTGACTACCTTTGCCATTGGGGCATGTTTCCTTCCAAATTTTGGCCAATGTCATGAGAACAGACAAGTTCTGAGTGAGGTGAAAGGATTTAGGGTGAGTGCCAGATGCTGGGTTGCTGGTATGAAGGGATTTCTGTTGGAGGGGGTGGGGGTACAACCTTGGCAGTGCCCTCTGCAGCCAGCGTTTTTGATGCTTCTGTCTCTCTTGGATCTCGCCAAAGATGGTTGTTAGGGCGACTAGCGGCAGGAATGCCTGGTACGAACCTCAAAACATGGCAATAACTTTGATGATTAATGCTTTAACTCTTGATGGAAAGCCATGTGAATTAATGTATCATCTACATCATATGTCTGTTACCGGGGTCTATTACCAGAGTTGTGACTATGAATCAAGTGTGACCCTTATCTACTACTATATACTAGGAATCCTAGATTAGATGCAAATCCATAAACATGGGCTTTGTATATTATATCACTTTGTTGTCCTGAAAAAAAGCCAAAACACCCAAGGTGTATAAAGAACCACTTTGTCCTCTTAAATAGACCTCACTTACCAAAGGTATGGTGATGTATGTCATTTGTCAGAAGTGTTGAAAGACATGCGTGTTGAAAGAGAAGCAGAGGTATCAATCATCAAAGGAGTATAGATCTACCTGATGGACATCAGACATGAGCAAGCACATCACATTATGGGCATCAATCATTTTTGGGTACATGCATAGCAGTTCTTGATGACAACTAAATTCAAGCAGTTATATAACTATTACCACATAGAAATAGTTCAGTCCAGCTGTATAGTCCTAGTCAGCCTGGATTCCAGACCTTTGATTACAAACGGGGTTAGCTATCAATTTGACTTTATGCCACATTACAAAATATGAGATACATTTCTGTTAAGATACTAATTTTCTTAATGTATTTTTAAAAGATTCCCATAGAAAGTTGGTCCTGTTATAATAGATGGTAGTGGTATCATTCCTACTTAGACCTTTACTTGTATATTCTCCTTTTTAAGATCATATCAATTTAAATCAACTACTTCATACCTCATACACAGTTTGACCTCGAATAATCCTACAACATGTATCCTCCCTCCCTTCACCCCATCCACACCCATAAATATGCACACCTGCAGTGGTCAGTGCTGACCTTCTAAGGTGGCTGGGATCCAGGCCATAGTGATATATGACGGAGCAACATGAAACCCCACCCACTCACTAAATCTACCCCTGACCATATTACTCTCAGCCCCCACCCCATCTATTTGAAGTAATACATATAGAGGCTGACCATCCAACCACTGTCTGTATAGCAATGAACACTATCTGAAGTAACCATTCAACCACTATCTGTATAAATTGACTCTATCAATAAAAACCCTTCCATCATCATGATAGGGCACATAAGCAAAGTTGGTATGCTTGATATAAGAGGGAATCTACTATATATCCTTATGATGATAACAGCTTTCTGGCACATTGGATTAATAATGGATGGTCAGCCTCTTACTGTAGTACAGCAGATAGTGGCTTTTTACACGAATAGTGCCTGTACACCCCCCTATTACCATCCTTCCATGTAATGCTATCTTTGACCACCTTGACCAGTGCAAGTAGCACAAGAAAGAAGGATGTACAACCTGCACCTCTGAAATTGATTTTTCATAAAGGAATCACCATCAAAGGCATAAAAAGGGGGAGGGATATGCAGGAACCACCCTGCCACCCAAAGACTCACACCCTTCCCACCCTTCCCCATCTTCCTCCTTTAAACACAAACCTTTGACCCACAACCCTGCCCACCATTTAATCCCCACCCACACCTGCCTTTTTGTTATGAACCAGGTTTTTTTTTACTGCAGCACTAGAAATTACATTCAAATATAAGGCTGGCTCCTCTGCATCTGTCAGGTACATTTTCTGCTAATTCTTATAGAACGATAGCAGAAAATGGACCCAGTTGCAACGCTGGAACAAACCATAAAAGTGCTGGAACCACTGCCAGACTGTTGGTTGGGCAAATTATTGCTAATGCATTTTTTCTATAAATATGCAATATAAGATATCGGATTAGCAAAAAATCTGCCCTACTGACGATAGAGGAACGTACTAAGGCTTTAGTGCTGGTCTAAGACAAGGACTGGGGTGCTTAAAGGGGTTATTCCATCCCTCACCATTTCATTCTTCTAACCCACCCTACCAGCCGCACCCCGTTAAGTCCAAAGCCCCTCCTTTGACCCTGCCCCTCCCCATCCATGTGCTGTATTAAATCCTATTGATCTCCGACCAGTAATCAGCCTCAGCCTCGACCTACGGCGGATTACACCACCCATCACTCAGAAAACAGTCAGCCATGCAAATTATAGACTCAGCTAGAGAGGCATCGATCTAGTCAGCTGTACATATTATTCCAATTGATCTAATTTATACAGATAACCCTTCTAACTAATCATCTAATCCATCACTCTTTGCCAACCTTTGATCCCATTTTCCTCTCTTTTTTAAACTCTCATAGGATAAGCAGTGCAATAAAGTGAATGGCCGGTTATATTTGCATAAGCACTAACAGACTTTACCCTTTTTTGCTATTGTATTAGGAGAAGTATAATCCCAGACAAGCAGCTTATTCCAGTGGTGTAATTAATGTACTAAGAATTTTGGTTTGATAAGCATTTATTTTGGATGACTTGTCATCATTGATGTATGATGATTCATTATGATTTATGATTTAAATCATAGTTGTTAATTGTACTGGTCTAATCTACTCAGATCCATTTTGAGGAGATTCTAAGTAGTGACAATGGTGTGATTTACTAAGGTAAATATCATTCCTATTTTATTTCTTTCGAACTCCTTTTCAAATATTTTTGATATTCTCCTCAAGCTCTCAATGTTAAAAATATATGAATGCAGCTGGTAAATCCATAAGTATTATATATATCCATTTGTGATTGGGTCCATTGCTTGGTACCAGCTAGCTACATCAACCTGGATCTATGAACAGAGATTTTAGTGGATTGCCCTTGAATGGCATATCCTGTAGTCACTAGCACATGTGGGGTTAGTGAGATGAGGGTAACCTCATTTCTGTAATTGATCAGTCAATGGGCTGTAGATAGAGAAACTTGATGGATGTATGCAGATATCCACTCGGCTTCTGCTGGATTATGGTGCTGGGTGGCCTAGTTTAGTTTGGTATCATTCTGTTTTACAACCGCCATGTGATGATAGTATCTTTGATGCTCTGACTCTACCAGCTTACCATAATGGCAGTCGGTGCCAATGATATATTTCCAATTTGATACATGAAGATTTATGTGACAGTGCTACTTTAACCATAGAGCTCTCGAATTCAATGGTTGTTTCTTTTAGCCAAAATCTATGCATAACAGTATTGCATGGGCAAAATTGTGTTCTAAGATTCATCTTTTAAACCTGCACCTATAAAAGATTTTTGCACTAAAAGGAAGTTACTCTCTTTCAAATTGCCTCATCGCAGCTATCCTTTCAAGGAAGGTATTCGTTTTGGCTAGATATCATAGAGACATTGCTTGAATGAATTATGCCACATATGGTATAGACCAAAAAAACATGATAACTCATGTAAATGTCTGTAGGAATAAAAAGAGCGGATTCCAGAGTCACAGCTGTCTGTCTAGAAATAAACATTAGTAGATCTATCAGAGTTAGTTCCAGTGACTCAATGTGTATGCTTTATTATGCTACAGGATATGTATATAGTGTTCTTACACACACACCTGTAGTATATGGATATCTCAGTCCCAGAGTGTGATAAGTGAACGACTTTAGATCCATCTATGAAGAGATAGAGTTTGATTAGATTTTTTTCTGTGTGTAACAGAAGAGTATATATATATATATATATATATATATATATATATATATATATATATATATATATATATATCTGTTGTGTGGTTTGAAAGAAGTTGCATAATGGGCTGGATTCACTGCGGCCGGGTCCATTTTCTGCTTAAGCACCTGCTCCAATACCGTCAGTTGGGTGAATATTTTCTAATCTAACAATTTATGATATTGCAAAAGTATAGAAAAAAATTAGTCCAACTAGTAAAAATTCGCAGACAAATGTCAGTGGAACCAGCCGTTCATCTAATTATTCTTTTTCCTACCTTTGCTTTATAAAACTGAATTGGATTTTAGAATGGACACAAGCTATGTAGAATAACCAGGAGGGTGTTGCTCCTATAGAAAAAGGAAGAGCTGGCTAAAAATGCCCTTGTTTCCAGTCCTTTCTTTTCATGTAGCTATAACTTGTCCCTTTTGTTGCTCACAAGTGGACATTCAAGTATGGTGCTCAAAAAGGGGGATTTGAGTAGGTACCTAGTTGGGAGAAGGCAGTCAGTATAATATACTATAGAGTGTGTGACATGAGTAGGTACCTGATAGTGCAGCTCTATCTGTTTTAAACAAGGCAGGTGACTTTTCAGATTAATGTGGTGAGTGCAAGTTGAATGGTGAAGCAGAGCCTGACTTCTTTTGAAAAGAGGGTACCTTCTAACAGCTCTTTTTACCATAGGAGTAACACGTTGCAGGCCTTAATTACGACAGAAATGAGAATTTGGGGTATGCTGTAATGTTTTTGGAGGATTGAAGTGTCATGATGAACAGTCACTGAATAATGCTTTAGAAAGATTATCCTGGTGGGTCTTGTATTACCCCTAACCCAACCACTCCTCATTTAAGACAGGTGTTTATTTGAAAAATGTCCTGAGTCCTGAAGATTGATTTCAATGTCCTTATCCTCTGGTGCTTTTCAGAGACCAGCTCTTATTTAAGACGGCTTAAACAAGCAAGTACAATACATGAAATATACCCCCCCCCCCTGGTAGCCCATTGTTTTGAAATAAATGTGATGGTTCAAATCTAGCCAAAGTTGTGAAAAATCAACCTTAAACATAGAACAGATAACCATAAAAATTCCTTTTGCACTCTATCCATATATATGCGAGATAGGCACATACACTAGTATGCCATTAAACCTACACTATGTCACCCACAATGAATCATGAATATCAAAAAAGGGGACTTGATGATTCGCTATTACACATATAGCCCTTGTAATCCATGAATATTGCATTTTTATGTTCAACATGCTTTTGGGAAATTTCAAGCCTGATCAGCATGCGGCAATGTAGCGCTGTTTTATGATGTTGAATGGCTATTACATTGTAAGCGCTACTCTAAGTCATTACAAATGCATGAATGCTATTCATGTGCAGTACAATGCTTTTGACACCTGAACTGAATTGATTGAATCATACACCAACTAGCCTGCCATGAAACCATGTAAATGTAGATTCATAGCTTTAGGGTGCTTTTACCCTATCTTTCTTTTTTTATCCTTTTTTCTTATCAATGCTTTATCATCAGTTGCAGGGATAGGAAAGGCATGGAACTATAGATTGGTACCTTTTTAAAGGCTGATCGATACCAAAAGCTGATTTTATCTTTCATGCTTAAATGGCATCTGATGGTTAAATTGGGTTGGACCGATGAATAATTCTGATATCTAAATGGACCCTTATTAACATATACGGACATCATTGCATCGTTTTCACATGAACCCCATTATTGACATGTCAGCCAACATTACCTTTTCTACCAAAATAACCTTAAAGACACAGATGGTCAATTCTCACGAAAATGGAGCACAGTGCTTGGGAAGGGGAAAATCGTGAACTTCTTGTATCATTCCAATTTTCTTTTGGCTAAAAGCTATTGGGCAATACAGATTCCTGACAAAATTGGGAACACTAATCTTTTAAATTGAACATTCTATGCCATTTCTTATTGTGTTTGAAAGTGGACCTACGTACGGTGATGCATCCTAGGCATGAGCAGACTAAATAATTAGCCTAAGTGTCAAATAATGAGCATGATATTGAATATTATTAGTCAATATAGCCTAAATAATAGTTGACATATGATATCTTTGATTTCTATTGATCATGATTGGTGATATGTTCACTTTGATCATACCCCCTCTGGTAAGGGACCTACCCATTGCCATGTACCTACGTACGGTGATGGACCATGGTTTCTGCTTGCCATGAGTAGAATGCTTTAGGGAAGTGATATTTTTTCCTGCACAAATTGAATGACTGGTCATCTGGCTATATTGAAAAAACATTGCACCTTCACCATTTTTATTATTACATCCAATTTTAGCCTGAAATTAATCCATGGTGATGTACCTACGTACGGTGATGTTTCCATAGATTTGCTGTATCAAATGAAGGGAAAGCACCTTTCATGTATAATAATTTGCACATATATTCACAAAACAAGCTACACTTTTGTGCTAAAAAATGTTTCATTAAATATCAACAGACTTTCTCTTATAACAGTTTTAGTGGACCTACGTACGGTGATGCCAGTAGGTACACCACATGCTTGTCATTGCTATAGATTATTTATGTGCATGTGTTGGGGAATTTTATGTTTGACTCTATGTTCACCTTATTAAAACCTACAAAATGAGGTATTCATTTATTCCAAAGGAGTATTCTCCCTGATGTTATATCTAATTTAATGTACCTACGTACGGTGATGCAAAAGTTACACAACTACTTATTTCCTTTCAAACCCCCAAAAATTTATTGAAAAATGAATTTGAAGTCATCAAACTTTTCCTTTTGTGATTCTACAGTTGTGCATACAAATGATTTTATTCTCTACCTTGTATTTATCTTAGATATGACATCTTATGTATTTCATCTTTTTTTTTCTCACCTTGAAACATTCGAAATACACACATTTCACCCTATATTGGGATAGATACTGATGGTAGACATGCAAAAGTATGTGCCCACAGCAAGATATTACTGACAGTAATGTAAAAGTATGCACAACAAAGCCATCCCCCCCCCCTTATTAAGTGTTTGTGACACAAGAACGTTATGGTGACCCTGTGCTCCATTTTCGTGAGAATTGATGTTTTTTTTTGCTCTACATCTAGGACTTTTTATCTCCCGCCCCACCCCTGCTGACATCTTACCGCCCGATCTAACACCTTACCCTACTTCTTTAGAGGTTTACAATAGACATGTGTAAAAAGAGAAATATTGTTGATTCAAACCCTAGTTATGATTTATCTTTCAAAATCGTGGTTGATAACAAAAGAATAGAGAGAGAGAAAGAGAGAGACAGACAGACAGAGACAGACAGACAGAGACAGATAGACAGACAGACAGAGATACAGAGACAGAGACAGATAGAGATAGACAGACAGAGAACAAAAGAAGAGAAAGAACCAAGAGAATATTCACTCCATCAATGAAGAAGCGAATCTGATGAAAGGCTGAACTACAAAGTGTCCACACCTAGATCTACATACCCCTATATCCACATAATGGGCACACCACAACATCAGTGCTTCATCCTAACCCTTTAATGGTTGTTGATGCAATGATGTGCTGCCCTTTGGTCTGCACCCAGTAAACACCACACTAAAAGACTATATAACTTTTTGGATTATCTAGGTTTGGTTACTACCATATTGGTCTGAATAACGATTTTTTTTGCATGGTATGTGGAGGTTCAAACGTTAAGGTTTAATTACATTCTACATACGTAGACATCAGATATACCTTTTTTCTAGTTTTTTTTCCTCCTAGCAAAAGCCGACCTAAAAAAAATAAAGAATAAAAAAGATCTTATGGTGCCCCTTGTATCAAAAGTATTTAATTTATTTGGGCTGGCATTGAACACAGGATCCCTGGATTTGAAAAGATTGGCCCTACAACTGAGCTAACCAGGCAATCAATTTCCCGAGACTCAAAAGTATAACATTATACTCTCGACTGTAGGTATAAGGTAATGGATATGACATGATGGACTTTTTACAGACATTTCTTCATCAGAATTGGTAGTACAGTGGTAGCAAGTAGGAATCAGATGTAAAAGGTCTAGGATTCAAGACTTCACCTTGAATGAATCTTTTACCAACATTTTCCAGGTTGCTTTTTCTTCCCATCCCTTTTTTAGTAGATTTCTGGTAGGAAATAAAAGACATAGGAACACATATATCTATGTATCTAGAACCTAACTAAACGTTTTAACCTCCACATACCAATCAAATCTACATAGTTGGCACCAAAATGCTGTCTATGAATGTGTGTTTACTGGGCATGATGGATGAATAGAGCCCTGGTGTGTAACTAGCCAGGCATACATTCAAGCATAATGCCAGTCCTACAAGGTTCATACACTCACACATGGTCAGCATGATGGTCCAATCAATACAAGTGTCAACATTGGTGTATCATGACGACCATTGGGCATGATGTACTCTTGCACCAGCAGCCCTGACAGAGTTAGGGCTATGTTCTTTGTGCTGCCTTTCCAACTACTTTCTTGTTCTTTACTGACTTCCTATACTT
This sequence comes from Acholoe squamosa, assembly GCA_949317995.1. Classification (NCBI taxonomy): domain Eukaryota; kingdom Metazoa; phylum Annelida; class Polychaeta; order Phyllodocida; family Polynoidae; genus Acholoe; species Acholoe squamosa. Next base: position 78,957,622 of record OX439039.1, read on the forward strand.
GACCTGAATACCTCCAGCACAGTAGGTTTCTCTGTTTTTTTAAGGTCAACCCTTAAGAGATTGGCCAAATAAAGATACAAATTTTGTATTTTTGTCATGTAAGGTTTGCATCTATATCAACTTCTGGGGCCAATTTTAATTCAAGTGATCTGAGAATTGACTGACGATTTGACAATCTGAATGGTAACTGCAGAGGCATGCAGAATGAAATTACAGGTAGGAGTGTAGGTAGGTAAGGTCAGCAGGAGGGTATCTCAAAAAGATTGGGAAACCAGTTCTCACCGTACCTATTTGATCCTGCAGTTCTCTTACATTTCTCACCCTAAGAACAGACTTCCCTGCTTGACTTCTGCTACAAGTGAACTGCACGGAAATAGGTCGAGTTGCAAAATAAGAGACTGGACCCCTCCTATACCACTCCTATAACTGACTCCCTCTTTACAATACAAGAGGGAATCCACTCCAGAAGGTCAGTGAGTTCAATTTTGGAATTATCACCTCCGACAGAATCAATTCCAAATCTTTTTGAGATACCCTCCAGGTACAAGAAGATTACTTGGGGAATGTAACAGCATCTTACAAAGGGCAATCCACAGCTACCACCACCATTCCACTGTAGATGTTAAGTAGGCGAGGGGTCATTTTTCACAATAGGATTTCTTTGTGTACTCATATTTCTGATATATTCACTAGGTCAAAGAGATCTCGGGGGGTATCTGTTGATGTTTCATATTGATCCAAATTCCTGACATGTACTGTTATCATAAGAAAATGTGTCAGAAATGAAACATTGAAGTTATCACTTTTGCTCCAGTGAATACTGGAGAAGTGAGTATAACACTTTGCTAAATGTGGCAGACTTTCTGGGGCAGGCCCTCCCGAGCTAGTCCTTCGGGATTGTATCATCGGCATGATTCATATATACCTTTACGGATGGTCTAGGGTCCTGGTAAAGAAACCGCAAAGCCCTGCGTAAAGGTTGCGGCTTATGCACGAGGATAGCCACTTGTTGCACCATACATTATTTGCTCAAACCAGTGTGTGCCTGTTTGATCTTTAAGGATTACCATTATAGGGCAATACTGAAATGTTAAAAAATTTATCCTGGCTTTGCTTTTTAGGATGTTACTGAACACAGGGTGCATCGTATATATGTGGTTCCCACCTTATACCCAGGTAGAAATTGTGGGGAGCACCCCCATGCACACTTCTGAGTGTCCTCTAACATCTGCTCAAACCGTTTTCATACATTGAGTTACTTTCTGTATGGTTGTTCTATGACATATGAAGGTTGTTCTTCATCTGCAACCTGGAACCTAGTACCTCCTCTTACAACCTGGAGGGTGTTTCTAAAAGGCTGGAAATAAGTTCTGCCAGAGGTGCTATTCCCAAAACGGTACTGACTCACCTTAGGGAATTGATTCTGTGTTGTGTTGCCAAAAGGTAATTTGTAGGAGATGTGATTCAGGAGGGTATCTCAAAAAGATTTGGAATTGATCCTGTCGGAGGTGATATTTCCAAAATTGAACTCACTGACCTTTGAGATACCCTCCAGGAGTGGCTCAGAATCGGTGTGTACTTCCCAAGTAAGAAACCATTCCTGACTAGTTCCTTCCTCCAATTCCCTTGCCTAAGTAATAGATAATTTGAACCCTGAAGGATTCGGATGTCACCAATTATGGAATCACTTCCCCCACTTTTTGCAACACTGTCTAATTCAGAGGAAGTCAATTCATTAGATTATAACTATAAGGTGGGCATTCGCTTCTCAGGCTGAAAAAGAGTGGGGAACTGGAAGGTGAGTTAGTTACAGTGAGATTCAAATTCCCAATCTTTTCGAAACACCTCACTGATCTGTTCCATTCTGCGAATTCCAGGAATAGGTCTGGAAGCTTTATCCTTATCCTTATACAAAGGTCTTATAATACCAAAATAAGTTACGCCCATCAAAGGATTCCCTTCCAAAGCATCTCCAGAAAGCTTAATATTCCTCTGATATTTTATGGGTACTTCGGTTGACAATGGGTTCCTCTCGAAAGATACACTATCAAAGATAGTATTCTTACAAACAGGACCCTCTAGTAAACCCCTTCCCTTCCAAAGCATCTCCAGAAAGCTTAATATTCCTCTGATATTTTATGGGTACTTCGGTTGACAATGGGTTCCTCTCGAAAGATACACTATCAAAGATAGTATTCTTACAAACAGGACCCTCTAATAAACCCGATATGTTGTAGACAGAGTAATTATACTCATGTTATTATACTCATCTCATCATACCATTTTAATATGTTGTGCACACCTGGAGAGTGTTGATAAATAGAGCTGTCAGTATGTGCCCTTTTTTCAAAACAAGTCATGCTCTGCTTCACCATTCAACTTGCACTCACCACATTAGTCTGAAAAGTCACCTGCCTTGTTAAGAATTGAGAGAGCTGCACTATCAGGTACCTACTCATGTCACACACTCTATACTACGCTATACTGACTGACTTCCCCTGAGTCGGTACCTACTCAAATCTGCCTTTTTTAGCACCTTACTTGAAGAACCACTTGTGAGCAACAAAAGGGACAAGTTATAGCTAATTGAAAATAAAGGACTGGAAACAAGGGTATTTTTAGCCAGCTCTTCCTTTTACTATAGGAGCAACACCCTCCAGATCATAGATGCATATATGTATACACTGTTCTAAATTGCACCTTTTGACAAACAGGGACTAAGAAGGATACTGTTTTTTGACTGTTTTGAAATGCCTCGACCCCCACCTACCATGTCCTGTCATATATGCATGATTTGCTCCCTAAATCCAAGGTCGTCCTCTACACCACGAGTATTGGTTTGTCAAATTGTGAGGGCTGAGTTCCTTTGTAGTAACCAGTTATTCAGAATGTCAATATTTATACCTGACGTTGTACCACTCCTTGTATACCTCTTATTTTCTGTTGGATCTCCTTAGAGGGACGGAGCCAAAGGCAATCTTCTTCATAATCTCAAATACTCTTACCTTGCAGGCTAAACGACTAGTTTAAATTGAGTATATTTATCAAGATGATTGATTTTCTAAAAGTAGTCAGTTAAGTCACCATGTGAGGTAACAAGAAATAAAAGTGCCGCTTTTGATATAAGAATACAGCAGCTGATTTTGAAATCATTTTGAAATCAGCTTATTGCTATACAGTTGTTAATCAAAGAGTTCTTTGCCACTGTCTACAAAACATCTTTGGTGTACAGATATATAAGAGTTGCACTTGCAATTCCCCCAATTTTTGTGAATAGAAGTGCATTGATTCAAAAGGCTCTGCTATCGCTACCTATGAGAAGTTAGTAATTTACCTTCCATATTCTATACTGCTATGGTAAGGTAGGCCTGCCTTCCTTTCTGATAGCCAGGTACGTTTTAGTGAGCGATGTTAGCCTCAGTCCTCCTTTCACTATTCCAAGCAGATAACAACTGTGCAGAGTGGTAACAGGTCCACAGAGAAATAATAGCAGTTGAAGGTAAAAAATAGCAGAGGAAAAACTCGTTCTCTCAAGAGTGGCTACACTGGGGTTCTGCTAATTCTATATACCCAGTCGGGTGCACTTGACCCTGAAATGTCTTCAAGTATGTCACCAACTAAAAGAGAGAAGGGAAGCATGACATTACTATGTCCTTAATGCATGAGTAGACTCAAGAGCACTCAAGGACTGTCAGCAGATGCATTCACTTTCGTGATGAGTATTGTACCCCCACCTAGGTGCACTTGCACTCGGGGGAAACCACTATCATTTCTCAGTATAAAATAAGGGGTAGTGTTAGTACTGAAGTGGAATAGTGAAAGACTGCATAGTACTTCCTATTAGTTACTGGCCTAACACAACCAGCTATTTTATTGTAGTAACACTAGGTCTTATGAGATGGTAAGAGATGTGCCTACGCTAACATCGCATATATAGCAATGGCAGAGCCTTTTGAATTAACCTCCAGGTTAAGAGGAAGGCCTTTCTTGATGCTTTGATCTATAGGAATATGAACACTTCTAGAGATAGAGAACTCTATGTACACAGGGTGTGGTCCAGGATGACAGGCAGTGCAACAGGAGAAGGGTACAAAGTAAACTTTAAATCAATATACGTCAAGAAAAACGCCTATAGCTTAAAGCTGTGACTATTCATGTGTTTGTGACCCATCCACACATCTTCTGCATTTTTGAGAAGGTTGATTCCTTTTATATACTGTAAACGTAGATATTTTTGCATGTATACATTTTCCCGAATTTGCATAGAAATGCATGTTCGCGTGTATTTAAATTCTCAAATTTCCTAATTTTTTAACCCCTCAGGTTGTCTGCTCATGTCGCAAGACCCCCACCCCCCGGCCACAACCCCCCACCCCCCGGGTGGTATTAACATACCCATAATCTATGGAGACTAGAGGTCTTTTTACACTCTATGGTTAATCTAAGTGTATAGGGGTGGTAAAAGCGTGATACAGCTTTGGTTGGACTGATGTTTGATGTATTATAAAAGGGAGCACTAATCAAGTAAAGCTGAGTATATGTGGACTATCAGACATTTGCCTATTTATTTCTCTATTGTTTACTATAGTGAAAGGTAGCATACTACATGCATTATTGGTGCTGGTGAAAATAGATGTCTATTTTCATGTGTAATATTACTGGTAAACGTTTTGTTGACACATGTAATTTCTTTTGTGGATTAGAACTTAGATTACCCCCTGTACTATTCCACATGATGTAATTTAAATACAGATGTCACAGAGTAAGGGGGTAATGAACATTACCCCCTACCCTCCCCTCCCACCCCGCAAGAATTAGACCATCAGGAAGGGATAAATATTCATAATGTACTTAAATTTGCAATTTTGCAATTTCTGTGAAATTCGTGAAAATATGTACCGCGCAAAAATATCTACGTTTACAGTAATATGTACTCTTCACATGAGTCTCAGGACATATAAATAAATAAATAAATATATATATATATATATATATATATATATATATATATATATATATTTCGAGGTTCTACAGCACATCCATATTTGGCTGTGTTTCTGTTCCCTTCTTTGTGTGTCTGATACCATTTCTTTACCTCTTACTTATTGTCTTTTCAAAATACATAGATAAAGGCTCAAACGACTGAAGAGTTATCATACATACAGTATTAATGGGTATTGCAACACGCCCTTTGGGCTGTATCAATCATACGGCAAGTGTGATAAGCCTTGCACAGCCTCTCACCAGTGCGCCGTTGGATGTACAGTGATGGTTGCTTCTAATTGGCATTGTATTGGCTGCTTTCACATTGTCTACATTGCCTCTTTTGGTCCTTTGACATCGTCAGAAAGCTATATGACCTACGTGTGTAACACATGCCCTACCGTTGAACTCTAGATATCCATAAGCCCCAGCTTATAGACCAATTCCAACGATTAGTGCAGCTTATAGAATATTCCTGAGCTTAGCGTGTGGCTTATAGAGGGAGGGTTGTTAAATAAATAAGTAGCGTTTAATCAATGTCAATGACGTGCTGTCTCATAATATCGATTAATGCGTTTATCTAACATTTATCTCCATTTTGTATTAATTTCTTACCTTATAACCCCATAATAAATCCAGGTGAAGACATTTTGTTCGACCGAGCGATATAAGTAATCCTCGCTATGTTGTCTGCAGCAATGTTCCTGTGCTTTCTTGCCCATATTGCTGGGCCGCTTCGCCACAGGATCCCGGAATATGGATAATCAATTTCTTACGTTGAAATGTTATGATACTAACCTTTTAACCTATCGATTCTTTACTACATGGTGCCGAGGATTATTCTTGCTTGTTTCATTGCCATTCTGGTCTATATAGAGGCCAAATACCAACAAATTATTTATAAATCGAAGCGAAAAGCCAAGCCGGACCGTGTTGATACTGTGAAAGTAGACTGGATGTCGGCCTGTGACACACTTAGGGGTCAAAGGTCAGCAAGCCGTAATGGCGGGTGCCAACACGTATTGATATGAAAAATCATTGGATTCTTATTTATTTCGAACAATATGGAGAATTTAGGCATGGTATGTTCACATAAAATATCTAAGGATGTTTCCCTCTTAATAACTCCATCTGGCACCATTGGATTCTATGCTAACGAGGTGTGTAAACATCAGGTATGTCTGAAAACCTTTTTCAAATCCTTCATGTACATAACTCCTATATAGAATCACAATGATAACTCCCATGTGATACAGAATCATTCGCATGTTGTATAGAATCACAATGATAACTATAACATCAACTTCATTTACCATGCAATAATATAGCAGCATTACCCATACCAGGTTAATGACACTGCGGTAAGTCAGCTCCTCGTGTACCACTGGCCTATAGAAATAGCATTAGGATAAAGGGCTAGAGGTTATACCACTGGGAGCCGCCCCACCCAGCCCTTCTCATCCTGCCCCCCCCCCTTTCTCCACCTTCCTCCAGCCCTCTGTGTGTCTATTGATTTGGTTAATGCGGCTAAAGGTCGTCTTCTACCCAGGTGAGCACTGATAACAGGTGTGTGAGGGGGCTGGAGGTTAGCCCTTAACGGATTGCTAATGCAGGAGTGCATCATGCCCAGTGGCTGGCATGCATGATGCATCAATGAAGTGCTGGTTAGCCTGATCATCATGTATAGTGTAACATTGATGTATCATGGTACATTAATCAATGCATCAGCGGCCCTGAAAGGGTTAAAGGGTAGCTAATGCATTAGTGCATCAACCAATTGGTTGTCATGATGCACCCATGAAGTGCTGATTGCCAGCACCTCATGGGTGCATCATGCCGGCCATCTGTGGGGTGTTTCAGAATCCGGACATGATAATGAACATTAAATATCTGTTTCTAAAACTGTTAGATTCTAAACTTACAACTGCAACCATTATCATCTCTCACCAGTCATATAGTTATAGACACAGTAAGGTAATGGTAATGCTTTAGAAACACATGCAGTTATAAGCCTACAATCACTATTAAAACTGTTATCATATCTCCTTATGACCGGTTGTAAACATTACCTGCTTCTGAAACACCCCACTGGGGTTGTATCAACTGCATAGCGTCGGAGAGCTGCTACCACATTGTGAACATTATGCCCATCGGTTGGAAGGATGCACCAATGAGGTGCTGGCAAGGAGACAAACAAGCACTTCAGTCGAGCATCACGCCAACCCTAAGCGAGTTTATCGACACAACAGAGTTGACATGATGTGTAAATACAGGCCTGGCGAGTTACTCACCAGAGCTACATTCATGCATTATGGCAACCAATGGGGATGATGGATCAACACAATAATGTAGGTTCATTAAGATTTGAGGAGGGAGGAGGTGAGTTGTGGGTTCATAGATATACAAGATATAAGAGGGAGAATAGTATCTACATAAATGACTGCAGACTTGAACCTTTGATATACTGCATGGTTCTAAACAAGGATTGTGATCTAAAATGTGACAAAGTTGGCAAAGGTATGGGTTGGAATTAAGGGCAGAGGGGGGGGGGTAATCTAAGGAGTAATCTAATAAGCCCTGTAAACACCATACCAAAATGCTGCGTAGATTTTTGGTATAACTAGGGTTGGTTCCTACCAAATTGGTTTGAATTACGTTTTTGGCTTGGTATACGGACGTTCAAATATTAGGGATTAACTATGTTTTAAATATATAATCATCTTCAATACGTTTTTCTATGTATTTTCACATAAACATACTTTTACTAACGTTTTTCAATGTTTTTCCCTTTATTCCCCCCTATTTCTAGTAGCTTTTTGGTAGGAGAAAAACATAAAAAAACATGTAGAAATATGTATTTCTTATATCTATGCATCTAGAACATAGATGAACCTTAATGTTTAAACGTCCACATGCCAAGCAAAAATAAGTAGTTGGCACCAAAATTCCGCGTAGATATACCAGTTTTCAACGTCCATATACGAAGTTGTGTTTACTTGGAGAGTAGTGCAGTATCTCTAGATACATAGTACTACATCTCTCCAATATATGATTTCACATCGACAATCCCATCCATTATCCTGATAAGGTGAATATGAACCTATTAGGTATTCACATATCGCATGTCTACTTATTGTGCAGCAACACAGTAAAAATGTTAATGAATTAAAAGCATAGTCTAGTTCCAGGATGTATACATAGATTAAAAGGGAATACTCCTCATGCCTGCTCCCTCTGCTAGGTATTTCTCAAACACTACGATCTTAGCCTCCCCACTACATAGTGCACCGCCCCTATGAACCAGGAGGCTATTGCGAAAAGAATCGGAATCAGATTCTCACTGACGCAACTCACCTTCCAGTTCCTGGCTGTTCTGCTGCTCAGAACAAACTTCTTACCTTACACTCAGAATTAATCCTCTTAATGTGAGTCATACTGGAAAGCATTCCCCCATTCATGAAAACTTAAGAATCAATTCTATAACCTATTACCTTGCTGCAAAACAGGGGAGAAGTCATTGCTTGGGGGTAGTCAGTTCCCATTTGGGAATAGCACCTCCGACAGAATTGAATTCCTGTCCTTTCGCAACACCCTCCAGGCCATTCGTAGTGATTGACCCTAGGTGATCATGTATTACCTACGATTGCCCATTCAAATGCATGCCTTTCTCTTCTATATGTACACCTGGTGGTTAATTCAAAACATCCTGGGATCACAACCTCAGCGATCTTAGGAATTATTCTACCTTATCCCATTAAGCAATCTTAAGATAAGACTACGTTCACAATTCCTAGCCAGCACTAAGATTGCATCGATCTTAGCCTCAGCCCTCCTACACTATTCCAAGAAGTACTGACTGGGCACAGGGGTAAGAGTCCCAAAATAAAGGAATAGCTGTGGAGCCACTCTTCTTCACAACAGTGTTTATACCATCGTTCCCCGTCCCCATATGGGCTAACAAAAGAGCACAGGGTGCAGTTGACCCCCCGTACAGTATTCAAGAGTTGTTCGCATGAATTTATGATTTATGCTTGCCTATTAGAAGCATTGTGCCCTCCCCCCAGGACAAAGAGAGAGAAGGGAAGAATTACCTTACAGTGCACTTAACGCATGAGTAGCCCTAATAGCCCTCAAGGACACTCAGCAAACATCCTCCCTCCCCTCTATATGTATGCAGCAGGCTATTCACTCTTTCGATCAGCAGTGTTCCCTGTAAGTGCTCTTGTACTCAGGTGAAACCACTGTGCAATTTTTTCACTAAGATCACAGTGATCTTAGCACTGGAAAAGGAATCAGGACTCTTGCTATTCCTGACAGGCCTGCAACCACTGCATTAGGGTAGACCAGCCAGGTCTTATGATATGTGCCTACACTAAGATCGCTGGGGTTGCGATCCCAGGATGTTTTGAATTAAGCTCCAGTCATAGTGATTGACCCTGTGCAATCAAGAATTCCCTTTCCGATCCAGGCCTGGAGCTTAATTCAAAACATCCTGGGATCACAACCCCAGCGATCTTAGTGTAGGCACATATCATAAGACCTGGCTGGTCTACCCTATCTAATGCAGTGGTCTTGACCAGGGGGCAATATTTATGGGTTAAACTCTGACAAATATGCTAAAAAAAAAAGGTTTAGACCAATTTCTGATAAGGAATCCAGTGGTATGCTTAAAATTATTCCATCTCTACTGACAATTTCTCCCCAGAAATGTATTTTTTTTGCAGGATATAATGCATTTAGAGCTTATTCCTGATTTTCAGTTATACACACCAATACATGCATTACAGCAAAACTACCGGGGATATTTTAGCTCAAGATATCTCATTTTAAAGCCCATGACTCAAACCTTAAAAAGCCATTCCCCCCAGCATGTTCTCCCTCACCTAGCCAAAGGTTTGTTACTGTATGGAGCTTGAGTAAGCAGGTCCTCCGCTCTGCTATTTTGTATCACACTGATTTAATGCATGCTCCCATAAATTAATCAAATCTTTTAAGACTCAGTTGATGACTGTCCCTTAAAGTCTATTATCATTAGCTGATGCCAGGCCTTGCCCGGCATATTGTAGGTCTGGGTGCAGTGGGCCATTTTGCATTTTTCTTGTCATCAATTTCCAAAATTATGCAATTGCTGGGAGCAAGATGTTTTTTTACACTTACACTTGACTGATCAAAATAATTACTTTTCATGCAGTAACTTAGTGTCATACAGTGGTGGTTTCTTTCAGGTTGGAAACTGATGTTATATTAAAGAAAATAATTTCAATAGTGTAGTGCTGGATCAGTACATGAACGCCAAGGTAGAGTCAGTAGGTGGTCCATGAAGGGTTAATTCTATCTGAGGCACCCTCTTCATTAGGCTACCACCCGGTAAGCAGCTAAGTGGCCTTTTGAATTTCCTGCCTTTCGCCTAGCAGTGGCTTCTGGATGCTTTGATCTGCACGTTTGAGAAGGGAGTGGGCCTTAGTTCTATATACCAATGGCACTCCCTGAGGCAGCAGTATACAGTCTGTCAGTAAGTAACAGCAGTCATATAAAAGCAAATGTTGTTGCTTGTTCTGGACCAAAGGTTTTGGGGTGAATGAATCCTATATATTTTGGCCTATATTAATATCAAGCTTATAAATAGGTAACACACTCATAAATGAATGATACTCTGTTGATATATTTTACTCATGCATCTTGGATGTTTCAACCTCATTATGATTCACATTATGAATTCATCCCTTCTTAATTACCAGTCAGGGATACATCCATGCACATTCAGGAGGGTGTTGCTCCTATTGTAAAAAGAGCTGTGAGTATGTGCCCTCTTTTCTAAACAAGTCGTGCACTGCTTCACTTAAGTACTTGCACTTGCCATGTTAGTCTGAAAAGTCACCTGCCTTGTTTAAAATAGAGAGAGCTGCACTACCAGGTAACTACTCATATCACACACTCTATAGTTTATTATACTGACTGACTTCTCCTAACTAGGTACCTACTCAAATCCCCATTTTTCAGCACCGTACTTGAATGACCACTTGTGAGCAACAAAAGGGACAAGTTATAGCTACATGAAAAGAAAGGACTGAAAACAAGGACATTTTTAGCCAGCTCTTCCTTTTACTATAGGAGCAACACCTGTTATAATTGCAGTAATTGGAGATATTCAAAATTGATTAACCCCTATAGAGATTGCTGAATGAAATCATATGGGAGAGCCTAGCGCAGAATGTCACAGATTGCCTTCGCTCTACCCCAGTATGATAGAACTAAGCGGATCTTAGGATGGTGCGCACCCCTTCACTACATTCGCCCCTCTACCACTCCTCTTAGCACTCAAAGTCCGACATAGTGTTTAAATAAACTATTGCCCTAGTTTGTAATGATGCATTAATGCAGCAGTGGCGCGTTACTCACAAGGGCTGTATGCGAGGACTAAACTGAAATTATCGGGTTGATACAAACCTGAATGCCCCAGAAGAGCCATTCTTGAGTATCCCACCGAGCTGACTTTCAAGCATCAGAATGACAATTTATCAGGAGGCATTTGAGGCAATAAAGACTCCTTAAAGGGTAAACTTATAAAACCACACGCACAAGACTTGTGAAGGCTTTCTTTATAGTAATTAGCACGTCAGAGGCAGGGTCGCTGTAATTAGATCAAAAGGCTGTAAGTAATGCAGGCCCTCTGAAATATCATCTGAAGGATCCACTGTAAGGTAGTAAAAAAACATGCTTAGAGTAAAAGTACTTAAATCTGACGCTCATCCGAGAAGCCCTGTTTGATGTCATAGCAATACAAAGGTTCTTCTTAGAAATAACAGTCATAATCTAACATACATTAGTGTTGACGTAGACAAGTTATATTCTTGTTATTAGTGGGTGTTAATGTACATCAGAGGCAGACATTTTGATTTGTGAGAAAGATCCACATGACTGCACGCAGTGTGTCACCTGGAAGACATTTCTCAAGATGGTACAACTAGACCCCTTCAAATTGCAGTGGGATCACTCCCCTTAATGCCATTACAATCCTGCGTATAGCGGTCACTAGTTATTGCACTGGCACGACTGTACTACCAAACCCTATGTAAATATGACATGAAGTGCTGATAGTACGGGACAGTTGTACTCGGCAGGAAATACCCTGCCGAGTTGTGGTGCCTGATGAATAAGTCATTTGAGATGAAGTTCAGAGGGCAAATCAAATTAAGTATGCTCAAGTATGAAACAGAGGTCATAGGTCTTACTTAGGTTTTGTGAGATAGGCCGAGTCCATTCTGTTAGGTTACATGATCTTAGAGACCAGATTCTAGGTTTTGTAAGATAAAGACAAGTAATCATTGATCTAGTGAGATAAAGGATTTATGAGTTAAATGGTTTTGTGGGATAATAATTTTGTGATTTAAAGCCAGTTTTGTGTGATAAAGGCACTATGGGATCCTTTACCCCTCAAACTGGTACTGTTTTGAGGGATAAAGCCAATTTTGAGAGATAAAGGCACCAGAGCCCTACCATCTTGGGACATGATCTCCGGGTTCCCCTCTGTGGGCGCACTTGTGTGCCATTTTTGGGATTAATTACAGAGATATTACTAATGCATGTCTCCTTAGGTTACATTGATTAAACATGTACTGCTCATATTTACGTAGACACCTACACTAATGTTATATTACAGCAACAAAGTATATACACAGACCACTGGAAAATGCTGACCTTAGGATAATTTGGGACATTTGGCATTACTCCATAATTTAACAATGGGGAATGATGAAATAGTTTCTAGAATAATGCAAAGATGTTGGCAAAACTGGTGAGAATGGCCTATACACATGTATAACCTTCATGCCATGTTTTATGAGTTGCATGTTATGATGTCTACTTGTCACGCCAGTCAGAACCATACTAATGTGCAGCACATCCCCTATTCTAAACATTTGATCTAGTAAAAAGAAGATATAGCTTCCAAGGAGGATGTTCCATTCTAAAGAAACCTTTTATAAGATTTGGCGAATTTAGGACCAAATTTCCTTTTTCTCTTTTAAAGAGAACTAATGTTCATGAGAAGTGTCAACTTTCCCATCATGAAAGGCAATATCGATGCAGCTGCCAGCCCAGGTAAAATCTAATTTTGTGGAATACATACTTAAGTTAGTCCATTATATCTAAAAGCTTTATGTCATGATATATACTTACATCATATTTATTATTTACCCCGCCCTGATCGCACCTGATCACGGCTACTTTGATATGTCATTAGGTAACCAAGCTCCTCGGTCCCTTTTACTCATAAATACATGTGTTGGTAAAGGGTGGGTGTGTCCAATCTATATATAAAAGGTGAGGCAAGGTATACATTACAATTTCAGAGGCGTAGGAAGCAAAACTTCATTGGGGGGGGGGGCTTAGCAAGGGCGCCATTGTGACCACCTTGAATTGTCTGCTGAACCGTGATGGCGTCTACACATAAGTATATAGAATTTGTATAGAAAAGAAATTTTTGTGAATTTTGGATCTGATTTTAGACTCAGACCCCTACTTTCCCTACCCCTTCACCATATAAATCTAATTTAATATGCAGAGTTTTAGCTTCTTTTCCATATTGTGTATGAGTTTTTGGCAAATTTTTGGGGGCCCAGATATATTCAGGCCCCACCTCCTTCATGATTGGGGGGACCCAGGCCCCCACCCCTTTTCCTATAATATTCAAGCAACTTCTACTGAAATGAATCTTTTCAGATGTTAAATTTAAATTGGGCCATGGCCATGCTGGATATATCTTCCAGGTCTTGTTTAATCAATTGAACCCCTTTCTCCGAATCCTGAAGGCCAAACTGGTTTCTAAAAAGGGAGATTTCAAATTAAGCTTTGCTTAGTATAAGGATGGACAAAAACAATATTAGAAACCAAGTCTTTTTCTTCCCAGCAAATTGTCATGACTCCTCGTCAACCTGTGTGAAGTGGCTCACACATGTCGCTAGATGGAACATGACGTCGCTATAGCACAAGATCACCAGGAATAGCAATGGTGGTGATCACATGGCCTCACCTCAGATGGCGAGGATGGTGATCACTCAGACTCACCAGGGATGGCGACATGAGTGATCACTCACTTCACTAGATCAGACGCACAACACGTCATAACGCACATTAGATGGCAAGGATCGTGATCACTCAAACTCACGGGGAATGGTCACTTGGGTGATGACTCATCTTGCTAGATGAAAGCGTACCTTGTGATAGCACAGGTTCACCACAGATGGTGAGGATTTTGATCACCCACACTCTCCAGGATGGCAACACGAGTAATCACTCACCTCGCTAGATGAAAAGCACACCGTGCCATACCACACTCACCAGGGATGGCAAGGCGGTTGATCACTCACCTCGCTAGATGAAACATGCACCACGTCATAGCGCAGGTTCACCATGGATGGCGAGAGTGGTGATCTCTCAGACTCACTTTCCTGTAACCAGAGAAAAGGTGTTTATGGATAGTTGCTTTCATTTTAGAGATACCTCTATCCAAATTCAATTGATATTTTCTCTATATAATCTTGTTTGATTCAACTCTGAAGTATTACATGGAAATCAGTGTGGAAAAAAGCACATTTGATACGTATGGGACTTTCTAGATAGGCTACATGTTGAACAGTGGTGCTGTCTCAACAACTTTGGCAATGGTGGTGACAAGTTGCCATTCTGAATGAGAGTGAGTGACAGATGATGTAATCCTCAGAGAGCATTGACTTGAAGTGACACAAATTCACGCATTGAGTGAGACCAATGGTGGTGATAAGTCGCCATTTTGTGTGAGAGTTGATGACAGTGGCACACACTCACACAGCGAGTGACATCCATGTCAGCGATGGTGGTGATAAGTCGCCATTTTGAGAGAAGATTAACTAGGAGTGACATAAACTCATGCAGTGAGTGAGAGCCAAGTGGCAATGCAGGTGAAAAGTCGTCATTCTGAGTGAGAGTTGACAGACAGTGGCACATATTGACGGAGTGAGTGAGATCCATGTTGCCGATGGTGGTGATAAGCTGCCATTCTGAGTGAGAGTTGACTGGGAGTGGCGCATTCTCATGCAGGGATTGAGATCCATGTTGGCGATGGTTGTGATAAGCTGCCATTCTGAGTGAGTGTTTTTGTTCAAAGTTCTGTCTGCCTCTATCTCTCTGTTTCTGTCTGTCTGTCTCTGTCTCTCCCTCTGTCTCTGTCTGTCTGTCTGTCTCTGTCTCTGTCTCTCTCTCTCCATCTATCCATCTCCTATCTACTATCTTTGTTCCTGTTTCTGCCCAACGTTCGTTCTCTTGCCCTCTCGCTACATTGAAACACAATACCTTTATCTATGAATAATATTCACCATCATTTTACCTTTATATTGTCATATCATCCCTCGCACACACCTTTGTCACCTTTACTACAATGGCACATATACATGCCACTAGGGTGACCTGGTGGTTATTTCAAACCTACTAGGACAGCTCTGTCTCAAATCGTTCTTGAGCATTCATGCTATGTATAGTCGGTGCTGTTAGCCTACATTATACCGCGAGTTGTCCATTTTAATTGCCTTTTTGATATTTTTACAGGATATCCTAGAACTGCATATATACACAATCTTTACTTTGAGTGTTTTTTTATGATATTTTTCTATACTTTTCCGAGGATTCGAAGCGTGCCTTAGAACTGTATGTACACACGATCAACTCTTTGAGTGCTTTATTAGGATATCTACTTTTTTTGGTGTCAAGTAAGATTTGATTCAATTCAATTTAATTTAGCTGAAGATGCGTTTAAAACCAATCGGAAATGTATTGCCTGAGATGGATCCCTGCTAGCCACTATACCAGCTGACTAGCTCAGAGCTAGGGGTGAAAAGCCTTTAGTGTTTTGACGCTTGGCATCATTGCAGAGAAATTACCTCCAAGAGTAGCCCCCACCCAGTAAACACAACTTCGTATATGGACATTGTAAGAGGTATAGATACGTAGAAATTTGGTTGTAACTACATATTTTTTCTTGGTATGTGGACATTCAAACGTTAAGGTTTAACTACGTTCTAGCTACAAAGTATTCACAGATACGTATTTCTATGTATTTTTTCTACCAAAATGCTACCTAAAAAAGGGAAAAAAATGAAAACCTTGGATTCACATTGGATTCCTACTTGCTACCACTGTACTACAGATTCTGATGATGATGTGTGTGTGTCAAAAGTCCATCGAGTCATTTACATTACCTTATACTTACAGCCAAGAGAATATGTTATACTTTTGGGTGCCAGATATATTGGTTTCCTGGTTAGCTCAGTCTGTAGAGCAAAGCTTTTCAAATTCAGAGGTCCTAGGTTCAATCCCAGCCCATAGCTGGAAAAGATTTTGTATCTCGGACGTAGTTAAACCTTAATGTTTGAATGTCCACATACTAACCAGAAAGTCGTTATTCAAACCAATTTGGTAGGAACCATACCTAGTTATACCAGATATCTACATAGCATTTTGGTATGGTGTTTACCGGGCATCGCCAAACTCCACAGTGTGTGTATATAACATAAAGTAGTATCACTGGAATTTCACTGTACAAGAGTATATTTTCAAAGTCAAATGAGAGTCATAATTATGAGCTATCTTAGTGCGTTTTGATGGGAGTGAGTATGGGGTATTTTGAAATGGCCTCCGGGTGAGTATATATGTATATATAAACAGGTGTGTGTGGGTGTATTATCATGGTATGAGTGAGTGATTCTTAGCACAATACAACAATTGATACACCGGTGAACCTATCTCCAAGGGCGTGTTCTGGTTACCAGGTTGAGTCTATGTAGGTTTTATCCATAAAGAAGGGTGAGACAGTGAAGGAGCGGTGCTGTCCTCTGCCAGCTCTATTTCCCATAGAGTAGACCTTGATTATGGAGGTGAGGGGTGAATTTGGCAAAGTTACCCCTCACCTCCATAATCAAGGTCTATACAGCAAATAGAACTCCTGCTGTATTTGACACAAACCTTTTTTTTATTAATTAATTATTCTTTTTTCCTCCTCTGTCACAATGCTGTCTATTGTCTCTTCATGCATATAAATATGTGCAAGACAAATGTCAGTCTCAGGAACCCTCAGCAGTCTGTTGATGCAGATAGTTTATTCACATCAACATAACCCATTATAGCCATCCACTCCATCACCAATATCAAGTTACCAACTCACAATGTAGAAAATGATTGATCCCATATCCCACCCTGATTTGGATTTATAACACAAACCCAATTTACCTGTGCTTGGAATCCAACTAGTCAATCTTTGTGTCCTTGACGTGAATCATTTATAAGCAAAACTGATGGATTAAACAGATTGACTGCAATTCAATCGCTAATGGCTAAATCGTGGATGTCGACAGGAATCCCATTACATTGCCCTTCCATACCATACCTTTTTAAGAAATATTCTTTCATCATGACACTTTATTAGGTTGACTGTATAATGTTTGCAGGCCAAAAAGAATTGTGTGTCATATTTTGGCCTAAATTATAGGAATTGACCACAGCTTCTGCAGCTCAAAAACACCGCATAAAATCAAGCTTGATGGAGAATAAAGTAGCTGATGGCAGCATCATATAGAAATAAAGGCTCAAGTAACAATTGGTCTGATCATCAAGTCAACCATTCTATCTATCTGCTAACCATTTGATAAATAGATTACAGGAAATATAGAAATTCCGCAAAAGATAAACTCATTATGGCTGCATATTTGCATCACGACAACCAAAGGTGTGACGTATAAGTACAGTTTAGTACCCTGTAGGGCATTTCTCAAGATGGAACGAGTACGACAAGACGCCTTCAAATTGTAATGGGATTCCTCACTTTAATGCCATTACAGCCCTGCATCTAAAGATTACACTGGTATGACTGCCCTACCAAACACTATGTAATTTCTACATGAAGTGCTGATTGTTCAGAGCAATCATATAGCGGATTAACTACGATCACCCACTTTTGAGCGTTTCAAATCATAATGGATGTGTGGACTCATACCAGATAGAGAAATGCCCACTGAATATTCATGCAAGGAAGTTCTCCATTGTGGCTTACCAGTGCTTTATTTTCCAACACCTGTACAGATGCAAGCCTGCTACAGTGGTAAAAGGATGGTCGAAGGGCGCGCAGTAGGTCCCTATTCCTTCAGTTTACCTCCAGCTAGTGTGTGACAACACGTAAGGCACCTATCACCCACCTCCAGGGCTGGAATGCTCAATCACCCTTACCCTACCCCGATGTCATTATGCCACCCCTCAGCATGGACCTACTCTCTCACCTCTACCCCAGCCTCAGCACCCCTATACTAACCCCCCCCCCAAATCTCCTACCACTATCAACCCTACCTCAGGGGCGATTCACAAGGAATTCGTAGGTATTAACAAGAATATTGTCAGTGCTGATAGAATCAGCCTGAGATTTTAGCACTAGAGCTCGACCTCTTTGAGGAAATGGCTATAAAGCGGAGTATTTTTTTCAACTTTGGGTGTCAAAGCAAGGTTCATCTTGGATATATGCCAATGTCCAGTCTTGTTGACATTACCACATAAATGCTAGTTTTACAGGGCATTGTGGGACATTTCCTACCATCACTGAGCTTTTCAAATTGTAGTGACTGTGCGCAGTCGTAGCATGTTAGGAAATGGCCTCCATGGTCCTGCCCTCATCAGAAGTACTGTACCAGGCTGGATAACACACCGCCTGCAGGCAGCACTGAAAACCTACAGGGACCAGAACTCGTCAATAGTGACGACTTAAGGTCGTCAGGTTGACAATACCTAAATCTACAGCCTTAGGTCGTCATGGGGTCATCATAGGTGACGACTTTAGGTCGTCACTGGCAACCTTAAATTGTCCCTATGGCTGGGGGTAAAAGCTGTATTGTCCTGTGTAGAAATTACATACATCCTATAGCATTGTCTATCAAGATTTCCACATATTATTAAATTGTTTTTTAGATTATCACCTTTAGATCTCACCCCCTTCTCCATAATTATTAGGGATGTCTCCAGCCCACTATTGTGGTTTCAGTCTGCGTTATGCAGTGCTGTGTGATTGCACTCACCTACTTGTATTATATGCTAGGGACACTCAATGAATAATCTAGCTGTATCCATAAGACAGGTGTATAGCGGGATTGTTTACCTTTGTTTCTACATTTCTACTCAAACATTCACATCATTTTACAGGTACATTTGTATCTAATGATGACTATATTCTGCTTTTCATAGTAGACAATGTATAGATATGAACCTATATACCCAAGGTTACAGCATACATATTACAGTAATGCATATAGCCGAGACCTCTTATGGCACACACACAAATTACTAGTTAAACTAGGGTGGTCAGTTAGATGACTTAGGGTAGTCATATAGGTGTGACGAACCCCTGACGACCCTAAACTCGTCATATGTGACGACTTTCCAATAGTGGCGTGTTTTCAGTGAGGACAGATTAGGGAAGTGTTTTTGGTGCAAATGTCCATATAAAGGGAGACAGTGTTTAGGAAGACATTAATACATGTATCACAACACAAGTTTCTGCTTGTTTGGGTTTTAGGTCTATCATTGACATCTAAGCTTTTGTGTAAGGGAATGGATTGTTGTTTTTACCTGGTAGAAATTCAGATTAACGTGCTGCACCTAGAATATCAGAATTTTCTAAGATATTTTACACAATAAGCTTAAGCATTTATGATGATAATGTCTGTTAAATAATTGATTTTCTCAATGGATTGATACACAAAGAAAAGGAAAGGAAGAATTTGGGAGAGTGACAAAATACGAGGTGCCGTTGATACTGGCCGGTTGGCATGCTAACCACTCCAATAACATACAGGTAGGTGTTAATAATAGTCTAAAACGATTTTGGCTAAAGATAATTCCCTAATATTGCAGGGATAGGAAGATGAACATTTTCTTTCTATGTACCTGTAATTTGTGAGGGGACATTTCTTCCACCAGCTATCCTACAGGGGCTCCACCTTGTGGTTGTGACTAGTGAAACTGGCGTATAGCAACCACATTGATACACACGGGTTTTTGACAACCAAGCGAAGTATGACTTTTATTAGTCCATATTAAGCATCGAGATGAACAAATGACCATCAAGTAGGTGACAACAAAGAGAGTTACCATAACAACCAGTCAAATGGCAAACAAGTAGGTGACACCAAAGCGGGTTACCATACACAGTGGCGGATCCAGGATTTGGAAAAGGAGGGGGCGCGGCCCAAAAGGAGGGGGTGCACCCCCTATTTTTGGACAAATTTTGGGGTCCAAAATATGTAGTTAAACTCTTAAGTACTGGGCAAACAAGAAAAATGTGGCAAGGACCACGGATAGGAGTTGCCACGTAAGTCGTGATTCTCAAGGAGTCGGCATAGTGCAAGCTCGCGAGCGTCACTATCAGATCAAATGATATTTTCAGCAAAAGTAGTTCTACAGTGTAGGGACAGTACTATTAGGGTTGTTGTTTTATTAAATTCTATAAGAGCTTGGAGTATGTAATCATGGTTTGTACAGCCTTACTTATCTGGTTCGAGATTAATGCTAGACCACGTGACCACGATGGGCGGTACCACGTGACTCTTTGATGTCGCATGCTAGCCGAGTTGCCACTTCGTCACTAGCCACTGCGGCTGATGTCACTGAGACAGCATGACGTCACCGATGACGTCATAGGTGACGTCATAGGGAGAAAACCAAAAACATTATGGAGTTGCTATGGTCGCTACGCTCCCGGCTGCTGACGCAGCTTGCAACTCAAAAAAAAATCCGCCACTGATACAAAGCAGGCACATGGAAGACAGCTAGTTGACAACAATGTAATTTACCATACATATCAATCGTTACTATGGTAGATAAGTGGGTGAAAGCAAAGACGTTCGCCATGCTGACCAGTCTAATGGCAGATGCAAAGGTGACAACAAATGGGTCTCTGTCCCCTACAATCTTATCAGAGATAAGTAGGGTGCAACAAAGAGCTTGTTACCATGCCAACTGCTCTGATAACAGATAAGTAGGTGACAACAAAGACAGATTACCATGGTAACCAAGGTTTGTCCTGACCTCAACAGGGCCATGCGCAGTTCCTAGCAAGTGCTACACTGATGTTTCTCTGTGGTGTTTTATACTAACTAAAGCACCACAACACTACCTCAGGGCACCAGTGTAGGTCCATACATCCCCATCATTCACTCTCAGGTCACATGATGAGATTGGGCCAATCGGAACACGGTATCATTAGGTGTAATTTGTAAAGTGTGGTGGCCAATGGCGGGTTGTTACTGAGTCAGCATGGATTGGGTCGGCTCGTGTCCATGCCATGCGGAGCTGGTTCACTCATGGGAGGGGTACTTGATGCAGTTATTACTACATGCACCGATTTGTAGCTACATTCACATTTGGCAATGCAGAAGCCGCAGGGGAGGGGCGAGCGGGTTATATTGGGGTTAGGTAGGCACGCATCTCTTTATATCAATACTACTGTATTTATGGCTTGTCATTTGGGGAGTGGATGTGAGCTTTAGATGATATTAGGAGTTCTATTTCTGGCCTAATGACTGATAGTATTCGGCCTGACTTTGACTTATCTTACTGCTTATCAAATCAATTGCTGCAAAGGAAGGAAGGAGGAAGAGCATAAAATAAGATAAAACTCTTGTCATTAGGATTTTTATTGCTATTTTAGAATTACCCTCCTAAGTATAGGTGTAAATTTGTCTTAGATACAGTTGCCGTAATTACTTCTGAAATGACATAATGATAAATTTAGATTTGTGCATTTTAGATACGCACATTCCAACGCAAGCGAGACTCCTTCTGTATTGAAATACCATGACAGATGGGGCTAGCTCTGAAATAATCCTGACTCAGCGATTGTAAATCAACCCTAGCTACATTAATTCCAGACTAATATTATATGGCCTGTTTTACATATCAATGTACAAGAGGAATGGGAAGTGAGACCATGGATAGCATTCTATGTGATGTGTAAATGTGTTTTTGGTGCAAATGGTGAAATGATTTCGTGATATATGTCATAAACAAGAACCATTCTGCTTAATTTACACATTGGTATTAACCCTCTAAGATCCGCATCTGCCTCCAGGTTTACGCTCCTTTTACTTCATGATGCACCTCATCAAGTCAACCATTCTATCTATCTGCTAACTTTTTGGTAAATAGATTACAGGAAATATAGAAATTCCGCAAAAGATAAACTCTTTATGGCTGTATATTTGCATCATGACAACCAAAGGTGTGATGCATAAGTACAGTTTTGTACCCTGGAGGGTATTTCAAAAGATGGAACGAGTACGACAAGATGCCTTCAATTCATAATTGGATTCCTCGCTTTAATGCCATTACAGCCCTGCATCTAATGATAACACTGGTATGACTGCCCTACCAAACGCTATGTAATTTCTACATGAAGTGCTGATTGTTCAGAGCAGTCATAGTGGATTAACTACGATCACCCACTTTTGAGCGTTTCAAATCCTAATGGATGTGTGGACTCATACCAGATTGAGAAATGCCCTCCTGGAAGACTGCTGAATATACATGCAAGGAAGTTCTCCATCGTGGCTTACCAGTGCTTTATTTTCTAACACCTGTACAGATGCAAGCCTGCTACAGTGGTAAATGGGTGGTCGAAGGGCAGTAGGTCCATATTCCCTCAGTTTACCTCCAGCTAGTGTGTGCCAACATGTAAGGCACCTATCACCCACCTCCAGGGCTGGAATGCTCAATCACCCTTACCCTACCAGATGTCATTATGCCGCATCTGCCTCCAGGTTTAGGCTCCTTTTACTTCATGATGCACCTATGCATCGCTTATTTTTACAATACCAACACTTGTTATGGCACAGGCTTGTAGTATAGAACAATAAGATTTTATGTGCGTGTATACAGCAATGGAACTGAAACAGCTGGATGGATCATAGAACATCTGATTTAGTTAAGTTGTAAAAAGTTACAGTTTTAGCTTTTGACTGCTTTTGATTCTGCACTATATATACAGTATACAAACAATGTAATGTTATTCCTCTCTTTCTCCGATAAACTTAATCCATAGAGATTGATACGAGTCAATTTTGCCCTACGCTGTGAGAACTGACATTATAGATGTTGAGAGTTGTTCACCATCAAGACTCATTTCGCAGTTATGAATAGATCCTAAGGGGATTTTACAATGCATTCTGAATAGCACGAGCATCCATACTTGAGGAATTATAGAATGAAATGTGGAGTAATCAAGTAGAGTTAAGAATCTGAATGGGAGATTTTCCCATCAGATAATTATTCATGACCAGAAATGAGTAAATATTTTAAGTGTGTCAAGGGTCCTAATGTTTGCTTAAAACCAAAAGTAGCTTGAAAATAAAACTGAGACGTGGTAATTCAACCTAGTCAACACGATTGAGATATTGAAATTCGCTGTTTTATTTATTCTGGTGAAATGGGTTGTGTGCTAAGGTGGTTTTATAGATTTCATGGTAAATACTCCTGAATATGGCTAAAATTAGATAAAAATTGAGAATGTGCCTCAATGTTTGAAGCTTGATTTATAAATAGCCTAATGGCTGAATGTAGAATCGTAAGGTAATATAATCTTGATAAGTGTCATTTCAAACCGACCTTTTCATGTAAATCATTGCAGGTGTATGGCAAACGTAGGTGTATGGCAAACGTATGGCGTTTAAAGAAAGAAAATTTGGAAGTTATCGTGAGTGTTATCTGAAAGCGAGGTCAGCCAGATTCATATGATAACTGTGAGTGTAGATTATTGCATAAGATTTGGCCAAACTTGTAAGAACCGACCAGCATGCAGTCTGGGTCCGTGCAATTGGCTGGTTGTGGAATGGAGGGTGGGGGTCAGTGTAATACGACCTGGCTCCGACCTCCTCAGGAAACCAATATTCCCACCTTGTTTCTGTCGGAACTCTCACTTCACTGCTCCCATCCCTTGTTTCCACCTGATACCCATCATGGGAAATAAGCTGAACGCCCCCTCACTCTGCCTCTGTAGACTGTAGGTGATTTACTTTTCATTCTTCTACTCTCACCTTCATATCTCTTCCTCTCTGGCTTTGTATCTGTCTCTGTCTTTCTCTTGATCCCCCTCCCTGTCTCCTTCACTATCTGCTGGTCTGTATGTCTGTCTGTCTCTGTCTGAGTCTCTCTTTGTCTGTCTGTCTCTCTCAATCTGTCGCTCTCTGTCTCTGTCTCTGTCTTTCTCTGTCTGTCTGTCTCTCTCAATCTGTCTCTCTCTCTCTGTCTCTGTCCGTGTCTTTCTCTGTCTGTCTGTCTCTCTCAATCTGTCTCTGTCTGTGTCTCTGTCTGTGTCTTTCTCTGTATGTCTGTCTGCCTCTGTCTCTCTCTCTCTATCTCTGTCTGTCTGTCTCTGTCTGCCTGTCTGTCTCTCTCTCTCTCTCTATCTATCTTTCATTTGACGCTCGTATCATCACACTTGGCTGCAATAAAAGGTTCTCATCTTGTGGGGGCTGGGGTTTGGAATATTACCAAGCACGAAAGATAGATCTTGAATAAGCGCCCATGGATTATATGGAAACGAATGTAATTTCCTTCCTCCAGGTGCTATGATAAAATCATTGCACTAATTCAACTCCCACCTCTATTCCCCCTATTTTGGCTCCCCTATCTTAGTCTCTTTCTGTTCATGCGTATACTTCCCTGTCAATTTTACATTCTCTTTTTCTCTTTCCCTTTCCCTCGTGCAACCCTGTCTTTCCTAAATCTGGGCTGGTAGTTCTATCTCATTTGGGTCACTTCTGCTAAAACAACTCTTCTTCCATCCGCCTCCTCCCCATCCCGACCCTGAGCAGCCAAATTAGCCTTTAAGGGCCACATGACACCTCTAGATCCATTTTATATTGCCATCATCACATGCTGGCACCTCAGGAGTGTCTTGCCAAAGGAAAACAGGGAGGGAAATATTCAATTTCTTTCAGATAGAACCTAAGGTGAACCTAGGGGCTCATACATGATCCCATTTTCTATGTAAGCCCAGATAATCTCAGTCACTCACTCACTCAGTCAGTAGACTGTACTCAAATACAAAATAGTTCAGATAAACCTTGCACATTTTGAGTTGAAGCCATCATGCACATTTCATTTTTATCAGTTGATAAGAATACATTGAATCATTGAGGATTTAACCCTTGAAGGGCCTCTGATGTATTAGGGCATCATGCCCATCGGTCTGCAGGATGCATCAATGAGGTCCTGTCAGGCACCCACATTCGTGTATCATACCAACGCTTTATTGGTGCATCTGGCCGATCGAACGGGATAGCATGGGGGTAGCCCAGAGAAGTAGTTCAATATTATAACACTTTTGGCCTACAAAGGATTAAAAACCCACCCCTCACTCTATCCCTGCCCACCCTGGTGCCAGCTCTGTGTAGTTACAATCTACATATGTCTAGTGCAATAAGGGTACTGCAGGAGAGTTGGGCACTAACCATGGCTGACACCCCAGCATGGAGAGCCTGCTGCTCACTGCCAATCCATATGCTACTCTCTACAGCTGAACTAATGTATTTGTATTTTACTCCATTATATAGTTTGGGTAGCGTTGTAAAGCCTCATATATAAGCTGCGGCTTATAGACCATTTCAAGCCACTCGTTTAAAGTGTTTAAAGTTTTAAGTGTTTTATTGGGTCTAATAATATAATACAGCTAAAAGAAAATGAAGTATTAAACCTAGCCTGGGCGCTTTGCCCTATTTACACTAAGACCTCTGGTGTGGTTTATCATCTTATAGCACCTCCAAAAACTCAGGGTATACCTTATATGCATGGTTTTACTTCATAACCTTGGCTATGGCCTAAATATTATACAGAAATATAGGATATGGAGCACATTGATTTTGTACAGGATTTGAAAGAGAAACTGCCATTTTCCCATTGACTACATAGTTCTCATGGAGGTAACAGTAGTATGGTTTTGATGATCACGTGACCCTCTTACCTGCCCCCTGGTGCTTGGGGTCTACATCCATCACTGCCCGACAGGGGGCGTACTCAGCGCACACCACGTGATGTACCACGTGATGTCTGTCGTCTTGTAACAACCCTTAATGCTGCATGCTATGGTAAAGTAGCTTTTGATATACCGTAGACCCTTGTACATAAGGCATGGCTTATACACGTGATAAACCCATTCTGTAAACCCCTTCATATATGAGACGCTGCCTATAGGCCATTTCAGACCCTAGTGTGGCTTATCGGATGTTCCCGAACTCAGGATGCGGCTTATACAAGAGATCTTGATTATATAGACTATGGGAAGGAATGGGAACCTTTTCAGGCCTCAGATATGGCGTAAAGCATTCTCCCAAAGTCAGCCTGACTCTTATAGATGGTTGCAGCTCATACATGGGGTTTTACGGTTTTGTGCTTCATAGGATTAGTTAAGGTTAGGGGTGTCCTTTATTATCATTATTATTATGCTATGACATGATACCAATCTGCGCATTGTAGCATCTCCTTCAATTCAGGGTACTCCTTATATTATGCGGGGTCCGGTATATCTTATGCGAGGCATTACGCTCCTTAATCCTTGAAGGCAGATTAATGTCACCACTTAAGCCTTAAGGGTCCCACAGTGCATCCATGCATCAGCCCATTGGTCGTTTTGGTGCACGAATGCAGACCTAGACTGAGACTACTCCCTATTGCCATGTGCCGTCCAATATGCATGGTGCATTAATTCATTAGCAGTCTATAAAGGGTTAATTAAGTGTGGTTTTGGTGGCCATGGTACATGGATGCAGATCTGCAGATCTGCAGCATAAGGAGGGCCATTCTCCACAGGGGCATTAAGAACCCTCCTTAGTTACATCACTGGTAATGACGTCCTCTCTCTAGCACTAGTTCATGTGCCACCACCCGCAAAGGACCACCTCAGCACTAAAAAAAAAAAAAAAAAAAAAAAAAAGCCAAAGTTGGCAAAAGCTGAATAAAGGTAACCATAAAATAGAATAAAATAAGAATAATCAATGATGAAAAAGAAAAATGAAAAAAATGAAAACTGTATTTATGTTAGTGCAGGTCGTTCAATGACCAGCAGCATGCACAGAGGCGTGTGCTGACACTTATACATGCGAATACAATTTATGTATATAAATGTAATTTTTAGTGGTTTTTGCCTGTGATTTGAAGCCCATACTCCCATTTTGTCCTATTCTTCTAACATATTGGTGAAATATCTGGGGGAAATTCTGGAACGTTTGTGCATTTTATCAAGGGTTTAGTCAAATTTGGGGGGGGGGCAGACATATCCAGACCCCACCTCCATTTTCCTACGCCCCTGAATGCTTCATGGTATTATGAGGGTTTTCCTTTCTTTCTACTTTTTTTCCATTTTGCTCATTGCTTTACTGCCTTTGAAAGACAAAAACCGAGCTTTAACCTCGTTCTCATCTCGTGCTTACGTGACCAAATGCGAGAATTGGGCGCCATTTTGTCCGCAACCACTATAGATGTTCTTCCAGAGGGGCAGATTGCGCATGCTCATTTAGATTGTTAGACATGACAAAATCGTAGTTGGACAAGCCTCCGGCTCTAGAGTGGGGCCTCAAGGGGTGGGGTGGGCCGGTATGAAGTGGGATGATAGTGGAGAGGGAGGGTAGAAATGGGGATGGGGACTGAGGAGTGTTCTGACAATATTCTAGTTTCTTGGAATGCATTGATCCTCTGTGGTCTACTGTTGAGGTGTAAAGTTCTGTGTGAATTCTGGCGGTTTTAAGGATCCCGTCCCTCTCCATTCATAAATAGACTTTTGTTCTCCCTCCCAGACAGGGGTTTGATTAAAAGTCCAATATGAAAAATATAGAAAGCTATGAAAGTCAGTCATCACATAATTTATAGATTCTTTGTGTATTCATAATTCTTAAACCAGTGAATCACCTTATAAAAGAATTTCTTGTGTTCAAAGAGGTCACTTAGGCATATTACAAAATAGTATAATCTGTTGTTTTATTATTTAAAAGAGGAGGGGGTGGCCTTTTTGTTATCATCAGCTACAAGGCAATGGGGGGGGGGGGTCCACAAAGTAGACAAACGGTCCTGCAGGACCCGGCCCTGTTTGATAAAAGCTTACAAGCAGGACTGATTTTGACGTGGCAGGCAGTACTTAGAAGACGTTGTACAAGATCTCCAGTACCAAATAGTGAATTCTCATGAGTTTGGATAAAGTTAAAAGATAATATTTATTCTCTTATGTCATAACATGATACTTTGGGATAAATCGTTAAATTAACTGCAGTACTTTGTTCTCCCAAGGCAGTTTCTGATGCAAATCTTTCACAACCCAATGTATCAAGCCTTGAATTCTCTATTAGAAGGGCCTTTAATGGATTGATGTGTCATTCCGTTTGGGATCGGCATGATGTCAAGAAGCTTAGATACTGTACTATGCGATATTTAGCAGACTCACCAGCAGTTCTTTGGTGCATCATGCTGACCAATTGGCATGATGCACTCCTTCGTTAGCGACCAGCATAATGCATTGATGCATCATGCCAATTATCTTACATATCAGTTACATACTCCAAACTTTCACTCCTCTCAAACTTTAGCCAAGCTCAGGAGAATTGATCAGTAGTAGTACGGGATGGCCGCTTATCTCTAACGGCCTCCCTCAGTCTCCTACATCCCCGGCACATGCAGGGAGAGGCCATATAGAACCCTTCACATGATGGGCACTGCTTTAATGCATCATGTCCATTGGTCAGCATGATGCATGAATGCAGCCCTGACATTCATGCATCTCATGCTGACCAATGGGATGTCATTCAATAATGCAGTGCTGCACTTTTGCAAGAGGACAACGAGGAAACGTGGACCTGGTGGCATTTTGTTGCCCATTGAGAGTTAACATAACCATTTAATGGCCTCTGATGATGTAGTAAATGATGCCCATTGGTCGATATGATGCAAAAACAGTGAGAAATAAAGGTGCTGGAGAGCCATTGATGCATTATGACAAGCGTATTAACCCATTGCATTGAGTAGGGTTGATATGATATATGAATGTACACGATGCATCAAGGCATGATGCGACCCCCAGAGGGTTAACTCAACCCCCTGGATGCGGAGCCTGATCCCACCCAGCCCGACACAGAGCAGATATCAGCGGCAGCTCTAATCAGGGATCTAAACCTCATTAATCTAACTTTGATTCTGCTGCACAGCGGCGAATTGGAGCGGAACGTGGTATTTCTGGGAAGCAGAGCCAGCCTCTTTGTCAAAGAGAAGGATATAGAGATGGGTATTTGTGTTGGAGTGGGATAGGGGGGGGGGGTGGTGAGGGGGGGTTAGTACGGACTCTGGTGGGGTCAGATATGGGTGATGGGACAGAGGCATAGAGGCATAGGAAGCACGTTTTTTCTTTCCAGCCAGCAATCCATATGGGCCCAACATGGGAACCCATTGGGCATTCTGGACTAGCCCAGTCAAGGGTCCAAGCTGGTAAATGTCTGGGCTGCCAGGTGGGACCCAGGTGGGTTGAGTCCAACTACTTGCTTTTGGGCTGAGCCCACATGGGCCCACGTTGAGACATTTTCTAGCTAAAGCCCACCTCTCGGGCCCATACACTTGTTGGCTGAGTCCATAGTACTTCCAGTACATACGGTGTATGTGCCTCATGTGTCCGCATATCCCTCTATATTTTGTAATATATTGATATAGCCTTTAAGATAGGGAAAAAACAGGATTATGGTTTTATGTCAGTAGTATCAGGTATCGATCACCAAAACGTTTTCATTTGAATAGTAGTTGATCAGATCAAGTCCTATAAACATGTATCATGCTAAAATGGATTAAAATGAGAGGATGAGGTTCTGTGCATTAGGGCCTTTCATTCAGCCTCATCCCATTATCATTAGCTGCCTCTCATCCCACCTTCACAGTCTAACAGAGGCTAGAGCATGACAATGACCACCAAACAACAAGCTTGTTCAGCCGTGCAGGTAGACGCCCACAGACACCTCCCCCAACTCACTCACTCACAGACACAGGCACCTGCTTTACAACCATCACAGTCCTCCTATAAAGTCCGTCTGGACTCTGCCAGAGATAGATAAAGGTCTTGTTGTCTGCAATGGTGATTCTGTAGTAACTTGTTAATTCCTATGCCAAGATTTACTACATACCACATAGTTTTACTTTTTTTTGTGCAGAACAACTTGGCCTATTCATCTGGTATTTTCAGGTAATGATAACAATATCACCCATAATTATTGTCATCATGTGGATATCTATGTTTTACTACTGGATATACACACATTTCCCTTACACAGGATTCCACACTCGAGTTTCTTATATGCCTGAGTGCCACTGCGGTACTCATTTTCTTTTCTTGTCTGTTCTTTTTTTATGTTATATAGTGCATTAGAGTTTTCTTTCTGTGTGTCTCATCAATGCCCAATGTAAGCAATAACATGCTGAAATTTGCGCAAGGATGCCACTGGTAGAACCCGGGCTATACACAGATTTGATTATAGTGCAGTGTGCAGCAGATATTCAAATGTATAATGTAGGTAAGCTACTCTGTGAAATTCAGGCCAATAACCAATTACATATCAAATAACGTTTTATGGCTAGGTTAAGATTTACATGATGACCAAGGCCCAAAAAAAGAATTTTGTGTTCAGGTAGGTAGGGAATTTTTTCTTTGAGATTTGTTTCAGGCCGGCTGTAAAATTCCGCGCCTACACGCCATGAAATTGACGTGCAAAATTGAAAAAAAAAACTTCCATGTCTCGATAAATCCCAGAATATCAGATTTTCCGCCAAAATGCCCATAAAAAATTAGGGTAGGGACAAAAGATTAGGGTAGGTAGTGTTACGTGAACACAACAATTTCATTAGGCCTAATGGTCTCCATTTTATCTGTTGCACATCATAGAAGTTGTTTCAAACTCTTCCAGCATGTTTCACTATAAGCAGATACGATGAAAAGGAAAGGCAAGAGGGATCAGTGGCAAAAGGCATTACCGTTTTGAAACTGTGTAAAATCAGCAAACGCATTTTAAGTTGGGCTACAAATAGACACACAAGGACCCTTGATAGAATAGGCTTGCAGGCAATTCTGTCTGATGGACAGCAACAAAATAGGTAGGGTAATATCTAGACATTAATACCAGCAGCAAAGTCAGCATTCCATGTTTATTGAAGAACTCCCCCTCACAAATCATTGTGCCTCACAGAAACAATCACCCACAATGTGAGCAAGTCGCGCTTATTGTGTAGGAATTATGGCAGGAACAATTCGCACCCTTTTCCCCATTGTCGTCTGTAAGCTGTGTCTCAGTGACTTTGAGCTGCAGACGACTCTCCGCCTCACATTAGTTCACGTTTTCTACAATGAGAGGGCCATATAGCTGAGGTTGGCTGGTCGTTCAATGGGTGGTTCCGGGAAAGATTAGTGAGGAATAGGAAAGGGTCCAGAAGGCAAAAGACCATCTTATTTTCTCCCAACTTGTATTTATAATAAGGTGTCATAGAGATTGCGCAAAAGGCATTTAACATGTAGGAGGACAGTTTGAACATACACACTTAGAGCTAGAGGCTTGTGTTTTGGTGAACCAATCCTTCGGCTGAAAGAATCTCATCAGAGTTCCATCCTTCTGTGAGATTGTGAGATCATTCGGGAGGGGGGAGTGAACAAACATGAAGGTAGATATTCAAATGACCCATTTTAAACAGCAATCCTAGTGATCATCTACCTCTTCACTCTTTAAAAAGACAGACTTCCGTGCGTTGTTAATTGAATAAGATAAGAAAACCGTAAACTGTTTTTCCCATCCCTATCATTATTGCACAGAATTAGAAGTAATGATGCCATTCCCCCAATAAGACATCGTCAAAATGATGTCTCTGGTCTAGACTACACCCTGAACATAAGAAGCCCGGCCTGACAGCCCAACCAATGAATATCAGCCTCTTAGCCACCTGGTCAGTGGTATTTATGTTAGGAAGGTTATGATTGGTGCATTGATGACTGAGTGTCTGTAATTTGGCATAGTAAGTCAGTGCCTTTATCGCTCACACCAATATCTTTAAGTGCCCTGTCTGCTCCGGCTTAGTCGATCATAATGAGCCATCGTTTACTGATACCCTACTTTATAGAAGGCTATTGTAGGCAGCCATTTTGTCCCTCTTGGTGGCCATCTTGTCCCACATGATGCCATATTGTCCTCTGCCAGCTGCGGCTTAGTCAATCATAATGAGCCTGTGCATGTTTACTGATGCCCTTCTCTATAGGAGAATCTTGGGTTTGACAGTGTAGGCGGCCATCTTGGCCCCCATAGCGGCCATCTTGTCTTCCACAATGGAACATTGTACATCATACAGGACATTTGAGTACTCTGTCTACTGTGGATTAGTCAATTATAATGAGCCTGCTTTACTGATGCCCTTCTATATAGGAAGTAATGGTGTTTGACAGAGGTGGTGGCCATCTTTTCCTAAGGCGCCATCTTGTCTCTCTTACAGTAAGGTTAAGTGCCATGACTCCTGCAGTTTAGTCAATCCTAACATTTTTCAAACTGGATGCCTTAGTGAATGTAACATTTCTATGAACTACTCACTAGCTCACAGAGTAAATGACAAATATCCCTGTACTACTCTCACATACTCATCCTATCAATATTACTAATATCGTCAATTTGAATGGATCTAACTGCAGGACCCCTAATACTACCTTCCCGCCAAAAAGGTACATGTTCGCACCACTCAACTGACTTCTTCACGCAGTGTTACATTTTTCTGCACTACTCTCACTGTTTGCCTGACTAAATAACACAATTTCCTGTACTACTTACATGTACTGTCTATGCAAATGTTCAGTGAGTATGAGTGGTAGATCGTTAACACTATTTTGAAAACTGCTCGCACTAAAAGAGTAGCTGCCTGCCTAAATGCTTTTTTTCTATATTACTTATACTGACTGCCTGACTAAAAACCCCAGTGCGGTGTTTCACAAGCCATAGATTATAATGGTCACAGTATATACATTTCTAAAACAAAATTATGACTATTGTAAAGTTACAATCACTCTTATCTTAGTTCAGTCAAATAAGAAATACATTAAAATACACTGATGACCTTTATAGAAACACCTGTTAGTGTAAGCCTACAACCAATTATAAAACCACTATTACATCTAGTTGTAAATATTGCCATCTTATGAAACAACACTGAGGTGGTAAGAGTGTTATTTATGGCATCTCCCCAGGGTGGTGTTTCACAAGCTGGAAATATTTACAACCGGTCATAACTAGATGTGATAGCAGTTTTAAGATTGGTTGTAAGCTTACAATGGCGGGTGCTTCTATTATCTTTGGTTTGTGAAACACCGCACTGTGTGAGCCGAAGATAGTAATAGTCATTAAAAATCCATTTCTAAAACAAAATTATGACTATTGCAAAGTTACAACCACTCCTATGTTGGTCCGATCATAGAGAGAAATACATTAGATTATGCTGATGACTCTTATAGAAACGCCTGCTATTGTAAGCCTACAACCAATCTTAAAACTGCTTTCACATCTAGTTATGACCGATTGTAAATATTGCCAACTTGTGAAACACCACACAGTGTGGTGTTTCACAAGATGGCAATATTTACAACTGGTTATAACTAGATCTGATAGCAGTTTTAGGACTTGTTGTAGGCTTATAATAGCTGGTGTTTCTACAAAGGTCATCAGTATATTCCTTTACATTTCTCTATATGACCTGACCGAGATAGGAGTGGTTGTAACTTTACAATAGTCATAATATGGTTTTAGAAATGGCTATTTTATGACCATTATTATCTTTGGCTTGTGAAACACCACACTGTACTACAAGTCACATTGGCTGTCTGCATGACCACCTCACAAATTAGGTTACCCTTAGTAGAAAGACTATAATATTTCTTCTTGATTTTCTGTCTTTCCTTTTGTTTGTTTGCTTTTTGTTTTGTTTTTTTGGTGTTATTATTAACTTTTATTAGGGGGGGGTGGTAGGCATCAACTTAAAAAAGCTGTAATGTTTCAGTTTCCCTTTCTATCCCTTTCTGTAAAATGACCCCCCCCCCCCCCATTTGAAAAGATGAGCTGATAAGTAGAATCAGTGCTCCATGTGTTATACAGAGTTTGTTTTATGTGTTGTTATAGGCATGTGTATGCATGAATCCCTTTTGACCCTCTGCACAAGCCAATGACTTATAATCTTCACACTTGTTTTTACACCCTGATCAGTGCTATTCCTAAACAGCCAATCATCGCCCAGCTATAGGTCACATGAGCAGCCCACCGCATGTGACATCACACAGGGATGCACCAAAACGTGTCCACGCATGCGGAATGGTGAAAGTCAATAACCATTACTGGAGAGTAAAATGGATGCTGTCCAGAGCAAAATAGACAACTTCCTCACCAAACCAACACCTCCTGAAAATGATAACCCCTTTACCAAGTCACCAAGAGGATGTTGCTCCTATAGTAAAAGGAAGAGCTGGCTAAAAATGCCCTCATTTCCAGTCCTTTCTTTTCGTGTAGCTAGAACTTGTCCCTTCTGTTGCTCACAAGTGGTCATTCAAGTACGGTGATAAAAAAGGGGGGTTTGAGTATGTAACTAGGTGGGAGAAGTCAGTCAGTATAATAAACTATAGAGCAGGTGACATGAGTAGGTACCTGGTAGTGCAGCTCTTTCTGTTTAAAACAAGGCAGGTGACTTTTCAGACTAATGTGGTGAGTGCAAGTACTTAGGTGAAGCGGTGCATGACTTGTTTAGAAAAGAGGGTACATACTCACAGCTCTTTTTACAATAGGAGCAACACCCTCCAGACACATTATTTTGCTGGATCTGAAATTAGTGCATTTAACTAATGTGGCAATATCGGTTGGTTATATTAAGTTGTCATATCCATTTGTTTTTGTTTGTATAGATTTCCTTGTCGCCTTACACTGTTGAAGTTAAAAGCATCAAGCAATCATTATACTATTGCCTTTGCCTTTATACTTTTACGCTATATAATGACATCCTAACAAACAATCTCCAGATAAAGATTGTACGACTATATACTTGTGCTACTCTATAGAGCAATGTCAAAATCATGATGATGACGACAAATACCATAAAATGAGGTGAATTCGTGAGAACCAACCACATCTGAGGTCTTAATCGTCTGAATGGGAGCCAGTGGTTGAGAGGGGAGTCTAATTAAGATGTTGTCAATACAGACTTGATTGCATGGGAAGTTGAATGGATGCTAGTTCACGGTCATCAAAACTGTGCATTTTATATAGACACATGGTGTGAAAATATAACTCTCCATACACTGGAGTGTTTGAGGGTTTTGGACTTCAGAATACTTTGAAACATTATACTATTGGGGAAGGTTATTTTTCAAATCAAATCACATTAATTTCTCAATTAAGAGCGGCTGATTTGGATCGGAGGGGAGGTCACACGCCCCTTCCATTTGTCTGTAGTTAAGTGTTTACTTTATCATTCAAGACGCTGCAGCTTTGGGGCCGTGCTCCTTCCTTTTCTAAGTCCTTGATCTGCCACTGAATTTGAGGATTCTAACCCCCTTTGTCACCCCTTGTACAACCACTATCTGTGTAACCGACCGCTATCTGAAGTACTGCAAATAGGGTCTGACCATCCAACCTCTATCTGTGTAGAAAGAAAATACTATCTACATCAACCATCCAAGCACTATCTGTAGAAACATCCCCATTGCCATGCAAAGGCACATCCAAGCACTATCTGTGTAAAAGGATGCTTAAAGGTGTTTAAAGATACCATAATAACCTTGTGTAAGGGTTTGTGGCCTTACGGACCTGGGGGGTTCGGGTCTTACGATTCGGAAAGAAAGAGTAAGACAGTATTTCAAGTGTATGCCAACGGTTAGTTTTATTACTTAGTGCACACTCACGGCTGCCGAATGGTATAGAAGAGGCAGCTAATATTGATGGATAATGGTCTACATGGTGCGGAGGCCAGAAGGGCCTCTGATGTAGCGGCTGAGCCCTGGGCTTTATATAAGGACTCAGGTTTTCGTCGTCAGATGTCCCCACAGACCCGGATCAGTGCTGCCACCTATCTGGAACCTGAGGAACGTCCGACGACTCGACTCACCCGCCACGTCAGACGGTACCCAACTCTATGGTTAGACAATGCGTACCTCTACACCACTCCCCCAGACATTTAGGAGGGTGTTATAGTTATAGTAATATTACTAGGATAACATATCTATATGTCTAAACCATTAGTAATAGAGGTACAACCATAGATATAACGTTAACACCAGGTTAAGTATGATTCGAATGTCATATACATATATTTGATAGTGTATGTAGTTACATAATAACAAATTGAATGTTGGAATATGATACGAATTACTTGAATGAATAACAGTTGTATGTATCGAAACTGTTAATTAGCTTATTATACCATAGGATAACATATCATGTTTACGGTATAAGTAATAGGACAAGTATCATAATTCGTATACATGTGATAGTAACAGTTATGTGTAATGGAACTGTTAACATTAAATAAATCACGTAATAACATTCATATGCGTTTGTATTTATTAATACCACATTTGATTATATAGTCTTGAAAAAGACTGTAAGAGTAACTACACTATCTAATGACATATAATCTTGTAACATCATTGTATCATATAACCATATGAATCCGTTAAGGATTCCGTGAGTAGTATGAATAGAACCATTTGTATTATACACTTGAAAAGAAAAAAATCACGGTGTAGTAATGAATATAATAATATATATGATATCACCGTGTACCAAATAACCTTTATAACACCAGATTAATATATTTATGATAGTCTACTATCGGATTGTCCATAAGTGAAGTTCTGAATCCGAATAGACTATTCAGGGTACAATAAGGATTATACAGCCTGAATTATACAATAAGCTGGTCATAAAAGGAACCCGGAACACATACAACAGGTGTTCATATACTAATGAAGAAGACATTCGCAGACCTGTAGGGTTCCGCAAAGACTATATCTGGTTATTTAGTGGTGGAGAAAAAAAAATTATGGAAAATAACCCGTAGCATGCTTAGGCGGATTTCTTCGCATGCTTCTTCTTAAGAAGAGCTAGAGCCGACTCGGGAGTGCCGTCCCACTCGTCGAGGTCGACTCCGAATACCCTCATGAACTTAGTGTTCAAGTTGGTATTCCGGGTAATCTCCTCTTTTACACGTTTCTCCAAGACGTGTACGTCCATAGCTGCCTTTTCTTGGGCAGCTGCGGCAGCCTCCTCCTGGGCCTTTACGTCGTCCCGAATGAGGGTCTCGAGGCGCTGCTTTTCAGCATCCGCAACCTCCTTCATACACAACAGGGTATCATTAAGAAGTCCCTGATGGAACTCTGTGCCCTTCTCACGGACACACTTCTCCCAGTGGGTGTAGATGGCCTTCTGGACATCTGCCTCCCCTTGGCGAGACTTCTCAAACCAAACTTCCGCATTACCGGTTTTAATGGTAATGGCGTCCTTTGGTTTCGCAGGTGCAGCGACAGCCTTGGGGGGAGTCGATGCGGCCTGAGGACCACTTCCGGGTGTGGGGCTTCCGGACACGCCTGCTGATGGCACACAGTAGGCAGGAGGCTGGTTCTGCTTCAATCCCATTTGCAGGTAGAGGCTTAACTGCTCCTGGGTGAAGTTGGTTGGCAGGGCGGCTGGAGCGGATGGGGATCCGGCGGCAGCAGGTGCTGAGGTCTTCTTAGGGACAAGACGACCACCCTTTCCTACGACCAAGGTCTGGCTCTCAGGTCCAGGTCCCTGGGTCAAGGACGGAAAGTTACGGGGATTAACCTTCCCAGGCTTCGATACGGCGCCAGCGTATCCGGCAGGTTCGGGCTTCTTGAACACCGGAGTGCCCTGAGCCTGCTCGTGGGGGTGCCGAGCCAGAGGAGACCTGGAGCGGTCGTCTGCTCTGACTTTAGCAGTGGTGGTCTGACCATTACCGTTGCCACCACGGTTCTGGTCTCTTCTGCTCCTTTCACGAGCTCTCTTTCCCTCCTTGCCGGATTCCTCGCATTTCTGCCAGAGAGACTCGTGCATGTCCAGCTTACCCTTTCCAGGAGTCAGGACTATCTTCGCGCGGAGTTTCGAATCCTTGGTCTTCGGAACCTCGCAGAGGACTTGGTCCCCCGGTCGGATCTTAGACCAAGCATCCTCGCTCAGACTATCGAACTCCTTCATGAGTTCCTGATGAAGCTCCATGATGCGCTTCTGAGCCCCGTCTAAACCTTCTGCGTGGCATTTCTTCTGGTGTCTCGTCAGATCACTACGTCGGCTATATTGCACCTTCGTAGTACACTTCTTGCCCTTCTTACCATAACTCGGATCACAAATGTAAACCGGGTGATGGTGGAAGTGGGCCTCTACCAGATGCCTTTGTAACCGGGCTGGAGTACTCCAGGTCCGGACCGAGACATCACTCGCATCCTGGCAGATAGAGAAGGGACAGGACTTCTGGTCGTCACCGTACCACTTCTCTAGAGCCCAACGCAGCTTCCTCCTCTGGGTATAAGTGTAATACCCTTCGGTGTGGTTTAGCATAAGCCACATCTTTCGATAGGCTTTGCTCGGATTGGGGTCCTCGTCCGAAAGACGCATCCAATCTTCATCATCTGACTCATTATTCTTGTTGACTGAGTCCGGGTAGGCATAGAGGGTAGAGCAGTCCTTCTTTACTCCGTAGGCACAGTCGGAGAAACACGTCGGAATCCGGGTTTTGAATCCGGATTTGGCGTTAGCCCATCGCTCGGCCTCGGTTTGAGTTGATGGAGTGGCCTTCTCATCATACTCAACCGAGGATTCGTGCACCGACTCCTCGTCTGACGACTCAACCTCCATGGCAGTACTACCAGTGGCTGAGGTGCTGGGTTTCGGCTCGGCTCTAGCAGAATCCGGGAGATTCTTGAGCTTCCGAGCAGCGGACCTCCTGTTCTTGCTGACCTTCCAGTCTTCCTCCGGTTCCTGGGTTCCGGATGCGCTGGAGGTCGAGGCTTCTACCGGGGTGGTAGT
The DNA here is from genome assembly GCA_949317995.1 of Acholoe squamosa. NCBI lineage: Eukaryota > Metazoa > Annelida > Polychaeta > Phyllodocida > Polynoidae > Acholoe > Acholoe squamosa. The sequence goes on from OX439039.1 coordinate 78,996,732, forward strand.
ACTGCCGGTGGCTGGTGTAGCACTGGCTGAGCTCCTGGTGGCAAGCTTCAGGTCGGGGATAGGAGGTGCGGGTACTTCCGCGGCCCTCTTAGCCTCTTCCTGGGCCTCCTGTTCAGCAGTCATTCGGCGGACGAGAACCGTCCGAAGGGCTGCTCTACGGTCCATACCGGTTAGTGAGTTGTTTTGGACATCCACTAACTCTTGCTCGGTTATGTAAAAACTGTCGTCCCACTGTTCGAAGTTAGCAGCGGCTTCCCGGAACTCCTTTGTGGTCCGGTACTGGGGCCGGGTGGCACAAGGACGTGGGTAAGTCTGCCCCTCGGGATCCGAGACGCAGCCTACCCAATCAATATTCGTAGCCTTGACGTTCCACAGGGACTTGTCAGGCTTCTGGTACGCTCCGAGCTCGAAGGCTCGGTTGGCTTCATACACTGTTTCACGGAAACCAGCGTCCACCATAAGTCCCCGTTGGAACCACGGCCAGTCTCGAAGCCATTCGGGAGGCGTCCTGGTCAGCTGTTCGGGAACCATGACGCCCTCGATAGCTATCCTTACTTTCGGGTCCAACCTGACTGGTGTACCGTCCGCATAGGTCACTTGTGCCTGCAGTTCGGGTGGACATACAGGTAGCGACCATCGTACTCTACTGGGAACGGGTCAGCCACTGCTAGCTTCCACTGATCCTTCGGTCCGTCGACTTGTGTGGTCTTGGACTCAGTCGCTGCGGGTTCAGCACTCGCAGCCCCTCCGGATCCCTCGGGTGGGAGTGGAGATAGCATCTTCTCTGGCTCATTCAGTGAAAATGAAGCCAGCTTCTCCTCGAACGAGCGATCCGTGGGTTCCTCCACGTCCATCATCTCGCTCTCTTCCTGTGTTACAGGTGACAAAGCTTCCGGAAAAGCTTCTGCGGACGGAGTCAGCTTATCCGGGTCACCGGATAGCTTGGCTGCAGCTACGGATTCCTCAGCCATAACTGGGGAATCGCCCACGGGAGTAGACTACTCCTTTTTCCGGCTTTTACGGCGCCGGGGCCGACACAAACGGAGTCTGTCTACCAGGAGACAGACTCTGGAGGAGCAGCGAGGAGGTTGCTAGCCGGTAAAATCCAAGAAGGGAGCGAGCTCGACCGTCTTGAACGTTACCGAAAAACAATATGGCGACAGGCCAGCATTCGTGACGTCATTTCCCCGTTGCGCGCGGGGTCACGAGAGGTCAGCCGAGACTGGACACTGTGACGTCATGCGGAAGCGCACGTGCTACGAGCGGAACATTAACAAACTGATTGTTTTTAGGTAATTATCGCTCTCGCCGATGACTCGTCTGGGGATTTAAGTGGAGATAGTGGAAAGCTTAAGCAAATCCACCAGATTATCCGTCCACTACCCATTGGTACATCATGCGGCGGCGACAAATAAGCCTTTCGGGTCAGTTGTCATCCGTTCCTCTAAATGTAAACATTACACCCGTTGTGTATACAGGTTAGGTCACTGCCGTCCTCTGGGCAATTCGAGGGCTGCGACGAACGTATCTCCCCTTCTCGGATAGTTCTTTATCGGACCTGACAGTCTGAAGAGCCTTTTCTAGGTGTTTCTTAGCCTTAGAGACACCTTTCCTCTTTTTGTCTTCACCTGCCGAGACTTTTTTAACTCCCCCAAGCTTAATCGGTGTTGGCGTGGGTGTCACTGATTCGGAACACTTTTTAGGCCTACCACGGCCTAGCTTCACTGTAGTGTTCTTTACCTGGTCTATTATGCGATTCTGGTTCAGGATCTTTCCGGAACCTTCACCATACATTTCTGTGGAGGTCTCCCTCCCAGACCATTTCCTTAATCTAGCCACATTTGACTTATAGAGTCGACCAAGGTCAGATTTAATAATTACGGTACAATCACTGATAACTTGTGTTACCGTGAAGGGACCATCCCAATTAGACGCTAATTTTATGTGTCTAAGTGGTTCATGTAGTCTGAGAACTCTGTCTCCGGATTGGAATTTCCGATGCTTTAGATCGGTATCATATCCAACTTTCTGCCATTTGGCACTTTTCTCCAAATCAATTCGTACAGACTCATATGCTTTTTTAAATCTGTCTCTTAAACATTCCACGAAAACTACATGGCAAGGTAGTTCCGGGTCCATCCCTACGACTCCAAATACTAAGTCGGCAGGCATTATTAGATCCTCTCCGAATACTAAGAGATTCGGAGTGCAATTTGTACTTGAATGTACCGTACTGTTATAAGCATGTGTCACAAAATGACATTGCTCATCCCAGTCGTCCATATGTTCATTGACGAGTGACTTTAGGACTTGGATAAGGGTTCTGTTGAACCTTTCTACCAATCCGTCGCTTTGTGGCCTATACGGATTGGTTCTAGTCTTACAAATTATTCGCACATACCCTGCCAGAGATTTGATTCGAATTCTCTGCCTTGGTCACTGTGTAGCATTAATGGCACACCGAAACTTAGTACCCAGCCTTTTACAAAGGCTTCGGCACAAGTAACTGCTTTGTGATCCGGTAGTGGAAATACTTTAGTGTATTTTGTGTAATAATCACACACTACCATCATACAGGTATTATCATTAGCGGTTGTATTCAATCCACTAATGATATCTACCCCGATTCTTGCGAATCTAATTCCGAAAATTTCTTGGGATAGGGGAAGTTTGCCCATCCCGGGTCCGGGTTTGTTTTTACAACAATCCGGACAGGTAATTACCCATCTTTGCAAGTCTCTGGTCATGCCAGGCCAGTAGTATTTTTTGGAAAGTCGTGCCAACGAACGTTTCCTTCCAAAATGACCACTGGTCCGATGTCCATGACAGAAGTACATAATGTCATGTCTCATGGCATGTGGTATTACCACTTGCATGATTTTCTCACAATTATTACATGGCTTCCAACGGTATAACACGCCTTTCCGGACTTCAAGCTCGGTCCATTGAGCAAGAAACCTTCTCATTTCTCGATTTTCCAGAGAGACCTCGGGTCTAACTGGACGTATACCCTTTGGTACTAATTGCAATAGCTGCGCAGTTATCGAGTCAGCTTCCTGGAAACGTCGTATGTGATCCATAGACCAATCCAGTACACTGGCAACTAGGGGTTCGAATGGTCTTCGAATCCCTGCTAACACTGCCCTATGAGCTCCACAATCAGTACAATCCGGATTATCACATTTCCGGATTGGTATTCGAGACAAGGCATCAGCATTCAAATGCTTCACTCCAGGTCTATGCTGAATCTGGTGATGTTCAAGCCCATATTCTGATAGATGGGCTAACCATCGGCCTAACATTCCTTCAGCATCTCGGAAGTTCAGTAGCCATCTTAAAGAGGAATGATCCGTACGTAATGTAAAGTTCGTTCCCCATAGAAAATGTTTGAACTTCTTGGTATATACGACTACTGCTAACAACTCTCTTTTGGTTGTGCAGTAATTGCGCTGAGTTTTGCTCAGTGTGTTGCTGGCAAAGGCAATCGGTACTTCTCTCCCATTTTGGACTTGCGAGAGAGCTGCACCAATGCTATCATTACTAGCATCAGTATCCAGTATAAAATGATCCGTTTCATTCGGATATTGTAATACCGGAGTACTCGTGAACAGGTCTTTTAGCTTTTGAAAAGCAGATTCCTGTTCATGCGTCCAAGGAAATTTTTCCTTGGTACTTCCTGGAGTCCAGTTAGCTATTGCTTGTAATGGATAACTGACTCTAGAATAATTCGGAATAAATTCCCTATAATAGGAACAGAATCCTAAAAAGGACCTCACTTCTTTGGGTGTTTTAGGTCTATTCCAATTCGTAACTGATTCGATTTTCTCCGGATCAGCTTTTATTCCTTCATCACTAATGATGCGGCCCAAGTAATTTATGGACTTTCTAAACATGTGGCATTTCTTAGGTTTCAATTTGAGACCATTAGAGATAATACGTTCTAGTACCATTTTTAGGTTATTAGAACACTCTTCGAATGTTTTTCCGAAGACTATTACATCGTCAAGGTATACAAGACATCTTTTCCACAATAAATCACTTAGGATTGTTTCCATCATTGCTTCAAATGTTGCTGGTGCATTGCACAAACCAAACGGCATTACGTTATATTAAAATAGCCCAATATGACTCAAAAATGCAGTTTTCTCCATATCTGAAGGGTTCATTCCCACTTGCCAGTAACCTGATTGCAAGTCTAGGGTACAAAACCAACTGTTTCCTCCTAAGGAGTCAATGGTTTCGTCTATTCTCGGTAATGGATACGAATTCTTTTTCGTTATTCCATTCAACTTCCTGTAGTCTATGCAAAAGCGGATAGTACCGTCTTTCTTTGTTACCATACACACAGGACTACTCCATGGACTATTGGAAGGGACTATTACATCCTGTTCCAACATCTTGTTTATCTCCTCTTCAGCTACTCTCTTTTTCGCTAAAGGTAACGGTCTATACAGTATTTTAAAGGGTTCTGCATCTCCAGTATCTATTTTATGCACTACCTTGTTTGTCGTGCCTAGTTTTTCACCAGGTTTGGCAAAGGCAGTCCTATACTGACAGAGCAAATTATAAAACTCTTTCCGGTATTCCGGATCTTCTAATGAAGTTTCTTCATATAACTTGAGTAAGTCTTCCGAAATCTCATCAGTTCCTGTCACCTTTTGTAAATTAAACTTACTATCCATTACAGTTTCCGAAAGAGTCACGTTTCCAAAAACTTGTCCCTTTTTCAAGTAGATAGTACTGTTTCCAGTATTGGAGACCGGTACTACCGACCAGGATGCATTTGCTACAATAGTGTCTGCGGATGTTAATCTGATACTTGACAGAGTAGCTACATCCGGTTCTATCACTGCAGGCTTATTGCGCATTGCAGGATCACTTCTTACTAGCACATTACAGGCTACTCCCGGAGGGATTCGCACAGTGTGTGCTACACTAGCCATACTGCTCACTTGTCTCAGTACACACCTAACCTTTACAGGATACGGGTATTTCACACTCAACACTCCTGATTGGGGTTCCAACACAACTCCATACAGGGATGCAAAATCCAACCCGAGTATCCCCTCATCTGCTATGTCCGCAACGGTGGCGCTCATGACATAGTCATGTACTCCATCCAACTGTAGTTTCACACAAGTTCTACCATACGTTTGCAAGGTACTGCCATCGGCCGTCTGAGCACTTCCTCCCGATTTGAGAGTATCATGTTCATCCGGTATAAGATCGTAGAACCTCTTGGAGATACAGGAGTGGCTAGCTCCCGTATCCATATGAAATTCGGCAGATCTTCCAAACATACCACCGCCTTCCGTTTAGAACAGAGGGCATATCCGTGAGGATCGGAACGTCATTGTTCACACCAGGAGTCGATCCACATCCTTTCAGGAATTCCAGAAAAGGATGACCCGGGGGCAGGTGGGCACCACCAACCCTGGCTAACTCATAGCCGCCTGCCTTGTTACTGATATTGGGTTTCCCCTGTGCTCTCGTGGCACCTGTTATATCAGCTTCCCTAACCTGCCGGGTGTCTACAACCACCTCGGTGCTAGGCGAGTTTGCTACTACATGCGAACTATCATCACGGATGGTGATATCATGGCAAGATTTGTCACTGGGATCCCCTTCTTTGCCCCTTGGGAGACCCCTCCCTAGTTTTCCTCTGTACTTATTCCAGAGACACCTTCCTGTCTACGAGGGACAGGTTTCTCAGCCATACATTCAGGAGCGTAGTGCCCCAGTTTCTGGCATCTGAAAGATCTCCTTTGAGATTTATCAACTCTTGGTCTCTTTAGAGCTTCTGTTAGTCCGGCTATTAATGTTTCCATCACATTAGTAGGAGCAACAGCGGCTGCCACAGTTGGCTTCGCCGTAGAGGCTACATTGCCAGGTTTAGTTGATCCGGAAGCTGTTTTACCAGCAACAGATCCTCCCCTCCCTCTCGAATGTACCTTCCTATACCGTTTCTGTCGGTAATACTTTCCAGCAACCTGGACTGATCCAATATATTCTCTGTTTTCATCTGAGACATATTCATCCTCCTCATCAGCCTCATACGAATCGACCAGGGCTAATTGGGAATTTTCATATATCGGAGCAGGTGTACTTTCGTATTGAAGCGGAGCTGCTCTTACCGGGTTAGGTCCTAGACCTACCAATCGTTTCTTCATGTCATGTCCATCAATTGCTATGAACAAGTCACTGAAGGAAGTATCATCTTTCCAAGAATCCCAAACTACTTGTTTGTGATCCGGATCCCGCAATCCATTGAAGAATTGTATAAACAACTCTTGTAGATAACAGTCATCGTCATGAGCCCAATTCGGACGCGCTTTTGATAGCTATTCCTGTAGCTCCAAACCAAAGACCTTGTGAGATTCTTTAGGTTTCTGTGTCCTTTTCTTGAAGCTTACCCACGGATCTTCTCTAACGATTGATCCAAATAGGTATGCGGCACATTCAACCAATTGATCATAGGTGCCGTATAATCCGTAAGCTGCTCTCCATTGGTTGAGGGCTACTTTTCCACCTTTATTCAACCAACAGATCAAATACGGCAGAGCTTCTTCTTTTGTCCAGCCACTGCAGTTGACTTCGTCGACAAAAGCTTGGTACCTATCCTTCCATGGATCATTAGAATCATATGGAGGGGGTATCCGTGCCTGTCTACGTGCCGGATTATTACATCCGCGTAGTCTATCTGCTTCTCACATGCTCCAGTTCATGACTTCCATGCCATCTGCTCCCTTTCGGTAGCAGTCAATGCCAAGATTTTGGATACATTGGCTCCTATCAAAGATGGTTTGCATCCCTGCAGGCATGGAAGTTCTTCTGTTTGGCTTCCTGCCATCTCCTCCCGATCCTGATCCTCCCGATCCGGATCCTCCTGGGCCGCCTGGAGGGTTCCCTCCTGGTGGACCATTATTATGATAGTTTCCGGATGAACTGCTAGGGCATCCACCACTGTAACCGGCGTTTCCAGAAGACGCATACCTAGGGTAAGAATTATTTTGATTCCATCCCTGGTTATAGTTATTACCATTTTGATAATTACCACTTCCTAATGGATTATAATTATATCTATATCCATAGGAAGATGTTCTTGGCCGGTACGTACCGCCATTAACATTGTTTTGTGGCGGGTTTGGTCTTGGAAAACGTCCATCATTAGGGCCATTACCTTGACCCGGAGGTGGGTTCGGTAATCTTGGACCTGCTGGTGTATTGTGGCCGGGTTGGGGGAAATATGAAGGTGGTGTTATCATATGTCTTGGTGGTCCCGGTACTCTTAGTTGTGCTACGGGTGTATTATTGTTAGCTCCAGTAGCACTATCATGAGTCGCTTTAATTTTGTGACTCAAATCTGGTATTGGTGGTGCCGGACCTATCGTATCCAGCACTGGAGTTGCTGGTGTAGGTGCGGTTCCATTACCTGCGGTATTATCCGGTTTCTTATAGACTCCGGATACTACATTCTTATCAGCCCCGTCATCAACGAATGGGTTGTATCTAGTTGGAGTTGCATCCTTGGATGTTTTCCCCAACATTTTAGACACCACAGCTGGATCTATATCACCTATAGTCAACTGGGCGGCTTCTACATATTTATCTAAGGTTATTGCAGTAGTCTGCAATTCCTGAAGCTCATTCGTGAGTTTCTGTCTATCTTCCTCCAGTTGTTTATTGTAAGCTATAATGCCTACCCGGATAGTTTCATTGTCTTCAGCCTGTTTAGTACACTGAAGTTTCAATTTCTCTAACTCGCTTTGATAATGGCATATTTCGGATTCGAATTTTGCCTTATCAAGACTTAGTTGGTTGTTCGTATCTATGTATGTTTGGATACGAATGTGTCTATTGTCATATTCCTTATTGAATGACTCTCTCATTTCCTGAAGTTTTAATTCTTCATTCTCGAGTTCCTTCATGTACTCACTCCTTCTGGCTTCGAATTCCTTCCGCATGCAAGTTAGGTCCTCTTCCAGCTGAAGTTTTTCATGGAATACTTCATCTTTAGCTTTGACCAAGGTATTTAGGTTCTCGTTCAAAGTTACATAAGTTTCATTTAACAACAGGACATCCGGTCGTTTAAATTCCTCACCTTCCGGTACCGCATAGGTTAAGTCACCATCTATAGCGCTGTAATCTAATATTGGTAGTCCGGGTCTGGGTAATCTATAATGTAGTTCTCCGAATGTTACCCTTTTTGGCATTGGTGCCGGATGTTCTGGATTAGTACTACCACCAACTTCGAACATCGAATTAGTTAACTCGTCAACAAGTGATTGTTGGCTCATTAAATTACCCTGTCTCTGTATGGACTGTTCACGTCGTACAGAGTCTGGTAGATTCTCCTCACTATCATTATAGTGGGGTTCGGGATCTCTCCAAGATGCAGATTCCGCATCTTGGGAGTTTGAATGGGTTTGGAGCACTAATGATCCATTGCCATTCTCCTGGGCAATTAATTGCCCTGCTGGGTTAGCTTCCGTGAGGCTATCTAACCCATGTACCAGCCATTCGGACGTTATAACGTCCGGGCTATACACCAGAATTAACTGGTCACGGCACCAGTGTAAGGGTTTGTGGCCTTACGGACCTGGGGGGTTCGGGTCTTACGATTCGGAAAGAAAGAGTAAGACAGTATTTCAAGTGTATGCCAATGGTTAGTTTTATTACTTAGTGCACACTCACGGCTGCCGAATGGTATAGAAGAGGCAGCTAATATTGATGGATAATGGTCTACATGGTGTGGAGGCCAGAAGGGCCTCTGACGTAGCGGCTGAGCCCTGGGCTTTATATAAGGACCCAGGTGTTCGTCGTCAGATGTCCCCACAGACCCGGATCGGTGCTGCCACCTATCCGGAACCTGAGGAACGTCCGACGACTCGACTCACCCGCCACGTCAGACGGTACCCAACTCTATGGTTAGACAATGCGTACCTCTACACTTGTATACAAAGAGTTACTAGAGTTTTTGGACCAAGGATAAAAAGAGCATAAAAATAAGGGTCAATCCATGAATTGTGTCACCCCAGAACAGGAGGGCGGGAGGGGGGTGTCCATGACTCTTATACATTTCCATTGTAAACATTGGAATGAATGGATGGAGAGGATTAAACTATTTAACCTAATTTGAACTGACTTGACGCAATTGACCAATTTTTGGCCAGTCTGACCCGATTTGAACTGATTTGACCTAATGTGACAAATATGGCCTAATTTGACTGATTTTGACCTTATCTGATGTGATAGACCTATTTTGGGCAAACTGACCTAATTTTGATGGAAATTTGTCTGATTTTAACTTAATTTGACCTCTTTTAATGCAATTGAGCGATTTTTGGCAAATCTGACAAAATCTAACCTATTTTGCCTAACTTTGACCTAATTTGACTCCATTTTTGCAGTTGACCCATTTGTAGCCTATTTGCCCTTATTTAACTCAGTTTGCTCATAATAGGTCAACCTGACTCAATTTGGCCGATTTTGACATTATATTGACCTGATTTCACCCAATATACCCACTTTGGGCCATTTTTACCCTATTTTGATCTAACTCAATCACCTACTCTGGGCCACTTTTATCCAGTTTGACCCAGATTGACCCATTTTGATCCAATTCACTCACCTTAGGTGCATCTGACTTAATTTGGCCCAATCTTGGGCCAATTGACCAATATTGACTCATTCCGACCCAATATTCCTGAACAGACTCTAATTGGTCCACTCAATCCCATCCGCTCCACTTCATTCCAATCCAATCCATTCAAGTCAATTCAACTCCATTCACTCCATCCAACTTACTTCCACTACTCAACTCCACCTTTCCCTCCCTCCCCCCTCACTCGCTCCTTCCCTTCCTCCATCCTGTCATCCCTGACTCACTTCCTTCCTCCCTCACTCACTCACTCCCTCAGTCCTTCACTACTTCCTGTCCTCCCTTCATCCCCTCATTCACTCATTCCCTCCCTCATTCCCTTCCTCCCCTCACTCACTCATTCCCTTCACTGAATCACTCACTCATTCACTCACTCACTCCCTTCACTCATTATCTCACTCACTCACTCAATCAATCATTCACTCATTCCCTCCCTCTCTCCACTCATTCTGTTTAAATGAGACATGTTTTGAAGCCAATACAGCAGTTAGTGTATGCTGATGCAGTTAGTGTAAGGGGGAATGTGATTTGTTCTTGATGCAGATAACAGCTGTTTTCTACACTTAATTTGTTGAAGATAACGTCAGTTTTACACAGATAGCGGTTGGATGGTCAGCCTCTATCTGCAGTACTGCAGATAGTGTTCGTTTACACAGATAGCGGTTGAACACCCCTTCTGAAGATGAAGATATTCGATTCAATTTTTCATTTTCATATAACTTTCTTGACTTGAAATTTGTATGAAACTGCTTTAAGTTAAGATGCAAAAAAGAAATGAAATATACTAAATAAAGCTCCCTGTATATCTACTGTCATGATGCACCAATGAAGTGCCAAAGAATGGTTCCCAGGCAGTGCAGTGGTACATCATACCGATCCTTCCCAGCAAATTGTCGTAAGTCCTCATCAACCTGTGTGAAGTGGCTCACACATGTTGTTAGATGGAACACCACATCGTTATAGCACCAGATCACCAGGAATAGCAATTGCTATGCCACGTGAGTCTAACACACAGTGGCGAAAGATGACAAAATGAGTTATCACTCAAAAAGGAGTCACTATTGATGACCAATCATGGTGACAGATGACGACAATTTGCTGGGTTCAGGGGTGGCTCAACCCTATTTATAAGCTCAGTATGATGCATTGATACAGCACTGGTGAGTTACTCGCCTGTGTTGCATTCAAGCACAATTAGGACAAAACGACACAGACTGTAAAGGATTCTCCAGTCCAAAAGGGGCTAATGCTAATAACCCAACCCATTCACCCAGCACCATCAGTAAAGCCCAATCACCTCATTGCAAAAAACACCGTCAAGGCACAAGGCGCAAAGTCAAAGGGGGCAGAATCGATCATAATTGCACAAAAACAGGGTCAATTTATTTTTGTTGTTATTTCAGTTATTTTAGATCTGCTGCAAAAAAAAAACAGCACTGGGCAGCCTTTGGTGCTGTGTGATAGGGCTTCAGTGGGTTGTCCAGAGAGGGATCCGACTCTTTCACCCTTTAAGGGCCACTGATGCAGAAGTGCACCATGCCTATTATTAAGGGCGACATGATGCCTCCCGGTTAATGTCGCGTTGTCACCAATGCAGTTCTGAATGATATGGAATTGGACTCTTTGAGGGCTGCAGTCTACTATACTCAATCTGGTTAATCTGCATGCTTGCTCTGTATTAGTGCATTATGCTGACCCCTCATGCACTCATCAATCCTAGACATTCAGCTTGATGTTTAAATGCAGGTCTGGTGATAAGGGAGTTTTATGATATCATATGGAGAATTGACTGAGCCAAGGGGGAGCACTTATATGTGTGCACAAAAATCCAGAAAATCAGAGCCCCCTCTCACATACATTACCCCTGACATGCTGGGAGCACTTGAGATCTGTGTTGCAGGGTATTTCGGGGTGCATTCCTGCGTCAAAGGACCACTGAACATGATACATTGAAGCATCATCAGCCCTTAAAGAGTTAAACAAAGATCTAAGGGTATGAGTGGAGGGTTAGGGTAGGGGATCATGGTTAGTGCAGTGTGATATGGGCCTGGGATGACATGGGGCGATGAAGCACCCTACTCCCATGAGGCAGGTTGCTATTGTATAAACAAGCTATTGGAGCGCAGCCTGGTTGTCTGTTTGAGGGGTGGGGATGTATAGGTGGTGTGGGGTAAGCTATGGTTGTCCATTTTGTAGGTTTATATACTGTAATAAAAATAATATCATCTTCAACCAAGGTCATTTTGATGTCTGGACTAGAATCCACCATGATTTAACATGAAATTAGAGTGGGTATCATAGGTAATGCACTACGACTGCTCCATATACTCAGCACTAAATGACGTAATTACATAGTATTTGGTAGGACAGACATCATGGTGGCCAAAAGGGCTGCAATAACATTAAAGTGAGGAATCCCACTATGATATGAAGGGGTCTAATTGAACCATCTTGAGAAATGCCCTGCAGTGTTCGGAACATGGTCCATGTCCTCTGTCCCTTGTTCCTGATGCCTGCAGGTATTATCTTAAGGTGCTACAAGTCACTACGATTTCAAACCCTCCAAATCAATTCCAAACCCTCCAATCATACAGGGGGATCAATTAGTACTAATGAAGTAAGCACATAGGGTTTAGTGGAGTTGTCAGTTCAGTGCAACCATTAGTTGCCACTATAATGTCTACTGATGTGGGGCTGCAATGACACTATAGTGGGCCTCCCACCATAATTTGAAGAAGAGCAGTCGTAAATAGCATGTGAGGATATGCCCTCCGAACACAAAATCAATGAATGTATCCCTGTTGTGTACTATGTTCCAATCCAATATCAAAATGTGCATTTTTTAATATAGATTTTAAATATAACATCAAAATACATCATCTATTGCTCTGCAATTTCAGAGATTCTTTACCGGTAAATCCTAGCAACTGCCTACTTGACTCCAGCCATCCATAGATCTACATGGACCCACTCCCACTCAGATGAGTATTGGCAGGAATGGGCTGTGGGATAGACCCAATCGTGAGTGGGGCCGCCCCAGTCTATGCCTCCTGGAGCGTGTTGCTCCTATAGTAAAAGGAAGAGCTGGCTAAAAATGCCCTCATTTCCAGTCCTTTCTTTTCATGTAGCTATAACTTGTCCCTTTTGTTGCTCAGAAGTGGTCATTCAAGTATGGTGCTAAAAAGGGGAATTTGAGTAGGTACCTAGTTGGGAGAAGTCAGTCAGTATAATAAACTATTGAGGGTGTGACATGAGTAGGTATCTGGTAGTGCAGCTCTCTCTATTTTAAACAAGGCAGGTGACTTTTCAGACTAATGTGGTGAGTGCAAGTACTTAGGTGAAGCAGTGCACGACTTGTTTAGAAAAGAGGGCACATACTCACAGCTCTTTTTACAATAGGAGCAACACCCTCCTGGCGCAGGCTTGGCTTACTGCTGGAAAGCATCCCAGGGTGATTGAGGGGTGAAGTAATGGCCCTAGTACTCTCTATTGGCTAGACATTTTAACCCCTTCAATCCTCTGTTGAAATCGTTATATTCTAATAGGCATTCAACTGATCACTCTGTGGATAGGGTAATGCCAAGGGTTTTTATACCCTATGATCTCACTATTCCATGCATTGCATATGCCCTTCTTTTAGCATGTATTTACTCATTCCTCATTTCCATTTTAAGGTCAACTGGATATGCAGCTTGCAATGTATACCATATAATGCAAACATTTCATTGAAGTTTTTACTATTTATGAGCAATGGAATTCATATATGAATTTGAGTATTAAGTAAGTAAAATCCATGAAGTATGCATGAATCCTTCATATTCCTTTGTCTCATGATGCACCAAGTTGTAGAGTGCATGTATCCCTTGGAGGGTAGATTTCCACTAATATAGAAATTATACTATCAGTATTTTATTCAACCCCAAATATCGGCTTGTCTAGTACAGAACTCCACTCCACATTATTCACTATTGGTCAATAGCTCTTCATCTAAATGCTCCCAGAAACATAGATGCGCCAGATCCATTTGACAAGGTGATGCATGAATGCAGCACTGGTGAATAACTCATAATGGCTGCAGTGATGATTCATATGGCAATCCTGAGGTTCAGAGGCTCCAAGAGGTTAGGCGTGATGGACAAAATGCTAGCAAATAGACTGCTTCACTTGTTATGCTACGTTCTAGCCACACAGCACAACGTATCCACTTAAGACCTCTATAGAAACCATAGAGATTGCCATAAAATGTCCACAGTCACATTGTGCATGTGGACATTTTCCCTGTTTTGGCGACCAGAATTGTGGCTCATTCCATATCAGAAAATCGCGACCACTTTTTAGCGACCAATATTCCCTGTGTTTAGCGACCTAAACAAACATAATGGCCACAGAGTGTACATCATGACAGTGATGAACTGCATCAGGTACTATCCAAAGGTTTAATGGTCAGGATTCCAGCATCTAACTGGGAATGAACGGATGTAGAACTTGCCCCCAGGGTGTGGACGGTTGGGATCGATGTCATTCTGAAGGACATGTTCCCAGGATCGTTGAAGTACAATATTTTATCATTCACTTTCATTCTCCCTAGAGGTAGATTTGTCCCTTCCCTTTTGCCTGTATTTTGGAGTTTATTTCATAAGTTTAAACCTCTAATTGTGATGAAAAATAAAGGGTGCACCCCCTCTTTTTCGGGTGGGACCCCTCCCTTTTTGACTCTTGGACCCGCCACTGGCCCACTACTGTACAGACACTATTTTAGGTGAATTCATTTCTTCTGTTATCTGGAGCTTAATTCAAAAGATCCTGGGATCCCAACCCCAGCGATCTTAGTGTAGGCACATATCATAAAGCCTGGCTGGTCTACCCTATCTAATGCAGTGGTTGCAGGCCTGTCCAGAATAGCTAGTCCTGGGATCACTTCACTATTCCATTTCCACCACTAAGATCACTGCGATCTCAGTGAAAGAATTGCATAGTGGTTTCACCTCAGTACAAGTGCACTTACAGGCAACACTCCAGATCGAAAGAGGGAACAGCCTCCTCATTACATAAAGAGGGGACCTTGAGGGCCCTTAGGCCTACTCATGCGTTAAGGGCACTCTAAGGTAATTGTTCCTTCTGTAGAGGAGAAGTGAATGCCTGCTGCACTCCCTTTGGTATCCTGTGGCTGCAAGTCATACGCTCTCTATTGAGGTAAGATATTTCTTTTTAATCCTGTCTGATCAATAGTATTAAGAATACCTTATGAACAGAATGAAACTAAAATATACGTTCCCCCCCCCCTTTTTAGTTCAAGGTGCATACATGCTGTTTTCCTCTTTGTCATAGGACGTCTATATGTATGTAGGATATCATCAGCCTCTAGGTTCACATAATATCATAGGAATCGTATCTTTTAATGTGAGATTTATCTTAAGTAGAAGGTTGAATGGGGGGGGGGGAGGCTGAAAGCGTTGTGGATAATAATCTCCACATATCCCTTTGCCCAGTTTGCTCAGAAAATAATAGTTCCCACTTCTCTCCCCAGATGGCAGCACCATACTTCTTGATTTCCTCATACCCATACCACAGAAGGCCTTCCAAAAGTTCTTTGTCGTCTTTCTTTCTAACCATATTTGATTTTCTCTCAAGGGGGGGGGGGGGTGGATATAAGACGTACAAAATTTACAGGTACCTTAAAGAACATAAGGGCTGGGGACCATTTTTATTCATAACGTTAGGGCAGTTTACCCCCGGAAATCAGATTGCGGCGATAGGGAAAGACAAATTATATTTCCGTCATATTCTCCCCACACGTCCAAAAAGGTTGGCACTTTTGATATTATATGATAAAAAAGGACTTTGTGGGTCCCATGCTGAAATTTGAGGTACAGAGGATTCAATCCTATATAGGATTATACGGTCATTTCTCTCCAAATCCACAGATTCATATCCAAATCTAAATAAATCGTTTCATAACTTCTGTGGCATTTAGATGTTATCCATATCTCTGTTCTATATGAAATAAAGACATACGGTTCCATGCATTTTTCTTATGTTTTGGACGATTATAAGAAAAAAAAGTAAAGAAATTGCAACTTTAGTCATAGGTAGATTATGTAGTCACAGAGAGCAGTCCCCCATTCCTCATGTGTAGGCCTTCTGCCGTAGGGAGTGATACTTTTTTTATAGGGGGGGGGCTTGCGGGTTTGCGCGCCGTAGCGCAAAAAAAAAAATTCTATCCAAGAAGAGACGGGCGCTGAAGGAGGAGACGCGGTGGTCTAGCCGTTAGCACGTTGCGCTCAGCCGTCAGAGGTACATGGATCGCGCCCCGGTCCGGGCGCATCTTGTTTTCGCCGTGTGCGCTGTCGCTGTCCTCTGTCGGGTGATGAGATAGATGTACAGTGTAACTTTCTGATAAGAAACTCCCTTATAACTAAAGTGGGATATAAGAAAAAAAAAAATTCTTAGGAACAAACCTTTCTTAAACTTTTTTATGGTAGAAAAGCTTGTTCATAAGAAAGTACTTGATGCATAAACCTCTTTATAACGTATTCTTTTTCACCCCCAATTAGGGAAAATATGCCCTTAATTATTTTTTTATATCAATATAACTTGTGTTCATGTCCCCAGATTACAGATGTGAGACAGAGTGCACTCAGATACTAGCAGTCAGCCACTGCTACAGGTGATGGGGGCGGGGTAGAAGTGCTTAAATAGGCTTCAACACCTCTTAGATCTCGGCATCTGCTGCAGGTGAGGGGGTGAAGGGGGTAGACGTCCTTACATGTATACCCATAATTGAACAGATATCGATTTTTATATGTTTTTCTTTATCTTCCTTTTGTAGGGCCTTCAGACAAAATTAAGACATCATTTTCACAGTCAAATAACATATGTGTATTTCTGTTGGCTGGATATACATGTAAATCTAATGTTAGAATCAGTAAACCTTTCCCATTTTCTGAACTTGCTTACAAAGAAATGTGGTTATATCGAATGTTTTTTTAGCCTTTAAACACTAGTTCTTTGTACCCAAGTTTGACTGTATTATACACTGACATAACCGCGAGATGCTTTCAATGCAAGGCAAGACGAGACCGGGGCTGTCGCTGTCCTCTGCCGGGCGCCGACCTCTGTGTACCGATCGTGTAGAAACACTATGGCAGGCTTCGCGTCCCGGGGATAGGTTTTTGTTTTAAACTTGTCCCTTTTTAGATTCTATTGATTATTTATCGATTTTTCATTGTTTAATCGTGTTATAAACTTAGTACGGAATGGGCTAACAGGCACCTCGGGGCCTTTTTCTTTGGCCACTCTTTACCGTATCCTACGATACATGCCATGAGGTGCCTCTTATCCCATAATTTACTTACTAGCAGTCAAGGAATTTTCCAAATATATTTAATAAAATTGATTCCATTCGCAGATCAGACATTTGATCTTTTGGGGTCCTGTGTCAGAATAGCAGTAGAGCAATTTACGCTTCAGAAAATCATTTCTTTTTCCATGGTGTTAGAATTGTTTGTTCTGAAACCACTATATATGTTTTAGAGAGTTTTTATCTCAGTGGGTTATGGTGCAATAGGATCATAGTTTCTTTTTTGTGGCGATGTGAGACAGAGTGTACTCAGATACTTAGATATCATGTAAAACATATGCAATTCCAATTCAGTTCTATGTTCCATAGACAAAACAAAAGGGCAATTATGTCTAATGTAAGCAATGAATCACATATACTTGTCTAAGATTATATTCCTGATTCATATGTATTTTATGCCATGTTAGAAAGGAACTTGCTCTGTGCATCAGAAATTCTCAGATTGACATTTACTCAAAAGGCCCTCTTGGCAAAGAACAAGCCATGAGTATCCATTTTCTTTCCATAGTCTCGTTTTGTTGAAGGCTAGGTGAAGAAAATTCTTGCTAGGTGACACTAAGACACATGTCTGTAATGTTATGATAATTTTTAATTTTTTACAGGAACTAGGTAAACATGGCGAACCCGTCTGCTTCCTGCTCCCAAGAGTCTTCAGACAGTTCCTCTCATATGGGTAAGCACTACACTGTAAAAACAGTGTTTAGGGATTAAACACAAGTGTTTAAGACTTGAATACTTGTGTAAACACTTATTTGTCCCACTTTTCTAAACTCTTCTTTAGTGCTGAACGCGTTCAATTTAAAACGCGTTTAACTACAAAGTGTTTAACCAAGTGTTTAAAATCTAAACACTTAAACACTTCAGTGTTTAGATTTTTTAGTACAAGTGTGCAAAACCTAAACACCTAAACACTTCAAGTGTTTAGGTGTTTAAATGTGGGTGTTGAGAAAAATTGGTGTCTATCTTTAAACACCTTCTTTGTAGTGTATATATAATGTTTTCTCGTTTTGCATCGGCTGCTTTGAATATAGCTTCAGCAAAGTCAGTGGACTTTTTCTTCTGTACACGTTTTGACTGAAGGTTTGTGCGGAAAGGGGTATTCTTTTGCAAATGTTCGACCAATGTGTGTGTGTGTCTGTATTCGATGTAGGTGGCCTATATATAGAACAAGTTACCAATGGATTACTCATGAAGAGTTTCTCTCGGAGAAGGATAATGACACGAGGCCATAGTCCAATTCTTATAGCCTTTTCTATCATACACGCGTCATGAGCTATCCATTCACTACTTATTTTATTCAACGAAACTAATAGAATGAACAGAATACGAATAAATTCAATTGGAATACAAGAATTATTCCCCCTCCACGGGACTCGATGCAAGCCTTTGTGTATGCACATAGGTACATACTCCTCGGTGGCTGGCAACGGACAGCGACAGCGCCCGTCTCGGTTTGGACAGTCAGCGCCACACGGCTGAATATTTCAAAGCGTCTCGCTGTTATCTTTGTGTACCCGTTCCTTCGGCGCTGGGATAGTTTCAAAAGCCCATGTTTCTGTCTTTCAGTATGGGGTCATTCCCCCCCCCCTCAAAAAAAAACTTGAAACATCCCAATGTCCCCTAATATATCATAAGTAGCTATACTGGTATATTTGTGGGATAGGACCCCCCCCCCCCCCCCCAACCAAACCTTCCAATCTTATGTCGCCCCTATTAAACTACCATTTTATCTTGCTGGGATGATTTTATTTTGGTGTGGTAATTATTTATAAACAGGGGAGAGTGGTGGGTTTCCGCTCGGACATGTGAAGATTTTCTACTCCCCCCCCCCCTCAACGGCAGTCCCCGCACGAGGGGGGAAAATTTTTCAGCCCCACGCGAGAGGGGTCTGAATTTTAACGCGCCCTCCTCAACCCACCACCCCCCCCCCCTTGATAAATAATGACCACTCCCTCAGAACTACAGGGCCATCTACAAATGACGTTACACCGGAGAGGGAGGGGGTGTTGGGCTCAGTATCTCTGAAATAATATTCCATATACCTTGTCCTTTGCATATTTGGGAAAAAAAACTGAAGAGGGGGAGGGGGAGTCAGAAAGGGTCAAATTTGGCATGAGGTCATTTATGGACGGCCCCTGCACCCCAGTTCAAAATTTGCACTTTCCAGGAAAGGGCCTAAATTTCCCCCCCCCCCTTCGGAGGCTTGTAGTCGTTTCTCTCTATTTTCACCCACCCTGCGCGTGGCTCCTACTCCTCCGTTGACCCTGCGTCTGACTCCTAAACCATCTGCCCTCCCTGCGTCTCACTCCTCAACTATCCTCGCCCCTTGCGTCGCACACCTACACCCTCTGGTCACCCTGCGTCTCACTTCGAAACCATGTGCTCACCCAGCGTCTCACTCCTAAGTCATCCTCTCACCCTGCTTCGCACTCCCGAACCATCTGCTCACCCTGTGTCTCACTCCTGAACCAGTCTCTCCCCCTTCGTCTCACTCCATAATGATCCTCTCACCCTGCCACTCCCTGCTACACTATCCGGTCATTTCTGCTTGAAGAATTATCCCTTTTTCAAATTTTCCTTCATGCCTATATCCTCTACCCTGTGTCTGACTCCTACAACCTCCACCCACCCTTTGCTTGACTCCTACACCCTCCCCACACCCTTTATCTCACTCCTACACCATCTGCTCACATGGTGTCTGACTCCTGGTCTTTTTTTAACACCGGGTCGAGGGGAGGGGGTCGGTGAAATTCGTCGCATGTGTGGAAAAAAGTTTTCCATCCCCCCTCCAAGGGGTCTTAAAACTTTCTCCCCTCACAGTACTCAAGAGCTTGTGCCTCGTTCAAATAGTATATTAAGTGTCGGCAAATTTATAATTGGGTAGAGGTCGGCTAGAAGATGTCTGGAGACACCGGGATTCTAATACGGGTCTCTCGCTTGAAAGTGGCTTGCTCAACCGCATAGCTACATCCCCTGGCCTAAAATACCCTGTCATTTTAACGGGCCCTCTGACGTTTCCACCCTACACCGACCTTTGGATCGGTTTGGTATACATAGGGGGAATGGCCACCTATGCCAAATTGATTTATCTTTGAAAAATAGTTTTTTATTAATTTATGTCACTCATTTTTCGCTGTTTGTAAATATCTAAGTGAGTCTAGAAAATTGAAGTTAAAGTTCCCTTTGAAATTGATTTAAAAACTTGGGTCTTTTAGGTCAGGCTGTTAGGCTTGTCTGTTTGTACTCGTTGTAATAGTGACATTTTTCTTGTTTTTCTCACTTCTTCATGATAAAGCCTAACGCGATAATTAACTGCTTAATTAGTATAAGGAGGTACTCCTTTCCCCTCTAGGAAAAGAAATTTTAATTCTTATTCTTTATGTCTTATTTTACATCCAGATGACACAGATCACGACCAAACATATATGGTGCACAAGGACATCGATTTCCAGCTGAAGAAAATGAAGGAGAAGCGTTTCCTTGGAGATATTAAAAGAAAACACAGCAACGAGAAGAAAAAGCTGGCAGAGAAGCACAAGAAAGCCCTGGCAGCGGCCATGAAAAGAAAAAATATCAACCATGAAGTTATCCAAGAAGAAAGAAATTCCACAATTAAGAGGAAAAGAAAAAGAGATTGGAGCGAGACAGAAGTCCGAATATTACTTGATATGGCTGTGAAAAAGTCCGAACTACTCCAAGATCCAAATGAAACTGCCGAAAAGGCCTTAGCTCTTCAAACCATAGCAGGTTAGTTCAAAGACTTGCATGCCTTCAGGTAGACTCTACAACATATACACCAAAATTAATCATATACGCTTATCGAACCGCTCTCCTATTAATTATCCAAGAACTTACTACAGTATAGTCTTAAATCCTCTGTATTCTTTCTTCCTTTATTGGAATAGGCTCTAGCCTCTTCCATTGCATTCACATGGGAGGTCGATTGCACACGGAATAGGACAGTCCAATTACCCTTGCGACGACCATTGCTCTTGTAGGACAAAATAGTTTTATATCGATTCTATATTTCTTAGAACATGATATGAATATGCACGGCATTACAGCTTTCCTTTCTTTAACCTTTCCGGAAACATGGGATAAATTTCTATTCCTGGAAACGCCTTACAATTTAACTGCTTTTAGCATGGATATAAAACTCTGAATTAATCTTCCAATTTAAATATTGTAGTGTTTTATCGGAGTCCACTATTGTAATGCGGAAGTATCACACCACTCGGTTTCTGGTTAGTAATGACACTTTATTACCTGGCATTCTCTGCCACACCAGCTAAGGATCCTTGTGTAACTCTTAACCTATGGAGGGGAAGCCTGAGGACGTAGACACCAGCACCCGTGGATCCAGACTGCCTCCAGGTGTCGATCCCCTCCTATTTATACGCTTCCCGTTCCTCCAACGCTGGCGTCTCCGACAGAGATCCAGCGTCGGAGGAACCCTCCTACGAACGCAGGTAAATGGAACGTTTTTGGGTGTGACTCCGAGGTCGGCGGCTCCTCCGCCCCCGCACCAGGACGGTTTCGGCATCGCCCCCGACCCCTCGGTCTACACCGACATACATATAGTAATACGAGAATATCTGACGTGACTCCGGGGTCGGTGGTTCCCCCGACCCCTCGGTCTACGCCACACTCTCCCCAACTAATTAATAGCGTTCTGGGTGAAAGTGATATATGACCCTCCTGCAGATGGGTATCCAATTTTGAATAAACTATATACACCATGGCCCCTGGGTGTTTACGTGTTATCATTATTTACATACATACAAGTTATCATTGTTCATATAAACATACAATCGTCTAGTAAGCTTGACTAGCATGAACCTCCACCGTAGTGGCTTAGCATGACCTATAGTAGCGTGGTCCGTAGCGACCCTTCTTATAACAATGTCATCCTGGTCATCTTGTAGGATCGGTGGCCCCCTGGCGGTGGGGCCCCGGTCCTCCGACACCTCCGACACCTCCGTCTGTCGCCCTTCATCCGCGTACTGTAAACTCCACCTTCGTTTCCGTAATCCTATCCCCGGCCGTCGCCAGTACGTCTATATACATCCTTTTATCGTAATCCCAAGCCCTCTCGTATAAAGTGAAAACCGGCCATCTCGTAAATCACCAACAAGGCGTAAATATACACTTGGTACTCCTCTCGTATAAAGTCAAAACCGGCCATCTCATAAATGACTAACCAGACGTGCATGTACCCTTCGGACTCCGTAGTGATGTCCTCCTCTGGCAGCCACCAGTCCTCATCCGGACCCCTCCACCGACCGCCTCCGTCGTTCGCCCTCCGAGTTGGTCCCTCCGGTGCTCCTCCTTCGGCACCCTCCGTCCGGACTCATCGATCCGTTACTGTAACAACAAGGTAAGTAGCCCTTCATTACTACCGTTCCCCTGTTCATGCTTTCGTCTGAGCTGCTTCCCCTCGTTCTTCTCAGTTCCTGGGCCTGTACTGGCCAGCGACCCGTGGACTCGGCCGTCGCTACCTTCATGCCCCCTCTAACCTTACGAGACAGCTCCCTCCGACCCGGCAGCATCTCCGACGTCTTCCGTTCCCCCCGCTTCCGTGGGAACGCCGCGTCCCTGTACTGGAGCCTTCCCGTCAGCCCTGCCCCCAGAGCTTGCCACGTAGTTTCACTTACCCTACTCACAAGAGGTGGACGCGTTGGCTCTTTCCGTCTGCATCTCGGCATCCTCCTCCGCCTCCGCCGTCGGGACCTCGGTAACGTCTGCTTCCGTCCCCTCTGTCGGCTCCGTCCCCATCTCGTCTGTCGCCTCTTCTGCTTTCGCTCCTTTAGGCCATCTCTGACCACACCGACTGCATAATCCTTTTCCCGTGCCATCCCCGTAACGCGTCCTCGTTACTTGTACCAGCTCGAACTCTCCGTTAGCGAGACTCTGTATGGAGGCGGAGGCCATTCCTCCTGGGATCACTCGCAGGTCCGGTCCCATGAAGGTTGGCTGCCGCAGCTGGTTCGCGTAAGCCCGGAGGGCCTCCGGTCCCGTGTAGTCCCTATGCCACGGCATCAGTCTGTCCTTAACCGAATCCCCCTCCTCCTCCTCCGTATCCTTCCTTTCTACTGGTTCTGCCTCCTGTACTACCTCCTGTATGGAGACTATTCCCTCCGTCGAGGCCACACTTCCCCCCGCCGCCTCCTGTAGCTGGGCCCCCGTGACCAGGACTAACCTATCTGTCTTAGGTACGGGTAGAATTCTGTCGCTGTTGATGTCCTCCTGAATCGTCTCCGTCCCCTCGGGGACGAGGACCAGAGTATCGGCCTTACCTCCTTCCTCCCCTCCTTCTATCTGGAGAAGAAAATCGCCCCTAGGGGACTTCACTATTAGTCCGTCCAGTCCAATCGTTATGCACCTGGGGTTCCGGGTTATCTGATACGGTGTAACTCCTCCCCCAGTCCTCCCTGATCCCGTGCTTGTCCTTGGTGGCGGCGACGGCCTCCTCTCCCTCTACCCCTTTTTACCTTTGGTCGGGATAGTCCTCTCTGCTCCTGACGTGCTCGCCTCCGGGTGACTTCCCCCCATATAGTCCCCCGTCCCCGGGGTTCCTACTGACCTCGCCCGTCTTTCTGGGGGAGTGTCGGACTTTTTCTCCGGTGTAGATCTTGACCGTAAGAGGTCCTCCGTGCTTCGTCTAGGCGTCCGGGGAACTCTTTCCACCTCTGTTCGGGGCGGGGTCCGGGAGAGACCGACGCCCTCCAACATTTCCTCCAGTCCCGTAGTCCTGGCACCTTTCTTCCCCCGGGGGCTCTTCTTCTGTTTAGGGGGGTTCTTTTCTTCATTCGCGGCCTCTCTCTTCAGCTTATCCTTTCTCTCCTTGTCCCTCCTGGCCTCCTTGTCTACTAACGCCCGGAGTCGCTCTGCCTCTACTCTGTCTTCCTCCTCCTTCTTCCTGAGATTTTCTACTCTTTCCGCCTCTTTCCTATCCTCCTCCGCGTTCCTTTCCTTCTCTATTCTCTCCCTCTCTGCCTTCTCCTTCGCCTCCCTCTTTTCTTTCTCCGCCGCTAACTGTCTCTGCCTCTCCTTCCCGCGTCTGATAATTTTGAGGTACTCTCCGGCTAACTCCGGTCATGCTGCCACCTCGGGCGGTAGCACCACCTCCTCCTCTTCGTCAGGCTGGTCAGTTCTCTGGCCCTGGCCAGTCTCCCCCGCCTCCGGCTGCCGCGCGGTGCCCCCTTCTCCCGTATGGACGGCCCCCATCTCCTCCGTCCCTGTGTCTGCCTCGTCCTCCTTCCCCTCCGAGAGGATGGAAGCATCCCTGGTGGTGGAGGTGTCCTTTTCCTCTGACTGGAGGGAGGTACTCTGCATGGATTCTTCCTCCTCCTCCGATGACCCCGAGCCGTCGGCGCCCCGACACCCTGGTGATTTAGGGTCCTGCCTGTCTGGTCCCCTGTCTGTTGTCCTTTGAGGAGACTCGGGCGAATCTATCCTGACTCGTTTCTTGGCCACGCCCATGCCGGTGAAGAGGATGGGCTTAGGCTTCTCCCCGACTATGGCGTATTGGCTTACTTTCTCCGGGCTGGAGTCCAATCCCCCCGAGATGGTGTGTTTCCCCCCTCTCTTCTCCGGGCTCGATTCCTCCTCCTCACTCTCCCCCGACCCTGACACATCGTCATAAGTTCCACTTTTTAACATAGTTCTTGTTAGGGACTGCCCTGCTTTGGTCGCCTCATAGTCTTGCTCTATTTTCCTCATATCCAGGGAGCCCGGGGGTAACTCCATCTTCAGACGGACCAGCATCTGAGAAGGGGATTCTTTCTCCTTCCCGTATACTCCCGTGAGAACGTCCAACACATACCCGACCCGCTCCTGCTCCGCCTCCGACAAGAGCCGCGGGCTACCCTTTTCCTCTTCTCCACCGTCCCCCACCTCTCCTTCCTTTTTCTCCGGGGCCTCCGCCGGTTCCTCTGCCGGCTTCCGGGGGGACCGTCTTGCTTTCTTCCCCGGGAAGGCCTCCGCCTCCTCTAGCCCCTTCCTTTTCAGGCCCTTTCCCCCGGAGCCACTCCGGGTGACCACTCCCTCCGGGACTGCCTGGGGTGGGGTCCACAGACCTGCCAGTTCCTCCAGGAACTTGGAGGCCTCCAGGAGTCCCTCGTCCACCTCCTCCTCCCCTATCCCGATGCCCGGAGACACCAGGGACGACGTGGTGGAAGCCGGGGTGGTGGCTCCTCCGGCCGTCCACCTGCCGGGCTGCCGACAAGACGAAGTGCTGGGTTGCTGGTCAGGCTTGGTCGTTGAGCTGCTGGGCTGTGGCTGTTCCGCCTCCCTCCTCCCCGGCCCGGAGGGTGATGCCCTCGCCGCCTCCGCTGCTTTCTCCGTTCTTTTTCTATCCTCCTCTGCCAAGATCTTCTCCGCCTTGGCTTTCGGAAGCCCCAGGGGTAGGGACATGGTTTCCTCAGGCTGTACCCAGGGACCCCTCTCAGGGTGACGGCGCCCCACGTGGCGCTGCATGTTGTCGCCCCGGTCCTGCGCCACCATGTGCAAGCACCCGGCCTCCGGGCACCTGCAGCCGTCCTGATAGTTTTCATGCCTTTTCAGATGTCTCGTCATCCCATCTTTCCTGGCAAAGTACCAGACTCTTCCGTCCGCCTTCGCCCTGCACTGGTCACACTGGAACTTCGGAATCCATTCCCCGTCAACTAGCTCTGTCTTCACGGGCTTGCCCTCGATGGTGTGCTGTCTTCTCATGATGATCGTCTTCGGCCACTCTGCTGTGGGTTTTGTGAGATCAATAGAGTTAGCTCCATCCTTATATCCTCGGCCTCCGCTCGCCTCCGCCATCCTGGCCCCTCCCCTTCTCTCCTCCTGACCAATCAGCGACCGCGGTCCTCCTCCCTCCGCCTTGGTGGGGTTCCCCCATCTTTCTCGGAGTCGGTCTGCGCCTTTCCCACGCCTTCCCCAATATTTCCTGCCTCCGTAAGCGCGATCGTGGGACTTAGAATGTTCTCGCCTCCCCTTCCCACGGTCTCCGCCGTCCCACTGACTCTCCTGGGGTGACCTCTCCCTCCTGCTCCCCTCCGTCCGTGCGCTCCCCCGGGGGGCTTGGGAGCCGCTCAACGACCTGCTAGAGGAAGAGTGGGGAGGGGAGCGCCTCCCTCTTTCTTTTCGCCGGCCCTCTCTACTCCGCCGTCTCCCCTGGCCGTTTTCTTGTCTCCTCACCTCCACCACTGTGGAGCTCAGTCTTCCTCCTCCTCTTGAGTCCTCCTTTTCACCGTCAGAGAGAACCACCCGTCGTGTGTCGTCGCCCATCGTGCCGGTTATGACCGTTATGGTCCTTGCTCCCTTCCCGCCCCCGTCTTCCGCATCCACTCCGTTGCCTAGCAACGCCGCTTTAGGCGGGACTTTATCCCCGCTCGGGGGCGCCACCTCCCTCGGTGTTTCTGTCTTCGGCGGGTCTTTCCACCCTTGCCCATTCGGCGGCGCCACCGTCACTTCCCGTGATGCTCCCTGATCCGCCATTTTTCCTGCCTCTGGAGCCCTTGGGCCCCTGAGGTCACGGCGTACTCTCCTCCGTGCCTCCCTTTCCTCATTGGTGGCATTCTCGTGCTCCGCTTCCTCCAGCATCTCGTATACCCGCCATCTCTCCGCATGCCGCCCCAGTATGGCCTTCCTCTCCGGATCCTCGCGTCTTCTCCTCCATTCTGCCCTTTTTACGTCGTTCCGGGCCCGGAGAGCAACTCTCTCTGCTTCGCACGTCCCTTCATCGGCCTCCTCCAGGGGAGAGATGTATTCCTCATCAAGTGGGGGCTCGTCCTCGGGGCATTCGCCCCTCCAGTGAGCCATAGCTCCCCATCTGGCTAACTTCCTCTCTCCCTCCAACCACTCCTCATACCACGAACTAGTATCCGTCGCCATCTTGCATGCTTTGGGAGTAGACGCCGCCTCCGCCTCCGCCCGGCTGTCCCCGGGAGCACCCCTCTTCAAGTCCCGGATGACCGCTCTTACCGCCCCCGCAGACTCCTCCTCCTCCGACTGGGCTGACTCCCTCTCCTCGTCCGGCCCCTGGCTCTCCTCCCCTGGTTCCTCTCCCTCCGATGAGTCCTGGCCCCCGTGGAGGAGCCCTGGGGGGACCTTCTTGAGGGCGTCGTAGTGCACCAACTTGGTGACCATTCCTTTTTTTATTTTATATACCGCCTCACCGATTCTGGCCATTATCTCCCACGGTCCTGTCCAGTAGCTCTGTAGCTTAGGAGTCAACCCTTTCTTCCTCCGCGGGTGGTAGTAGAATACTCTTCCCCCGACGTCAAAAGTGCCCCCCTCAGCCCGAAGGTGGCTTCCACCGTCCGTCGACCCAAGTGTAGCTCCGCTCTCATTTCTCCCATCAAAGTCATCGGCCGGCCCTCCACGGAGAAAACCTTCTCCGTTGTTGCTGCCAGGGTCCTCCTGCCCCCATGCTGTTCCCACCACCGCTGTGAGAGTAAGTTCAGAGAGGCCCCTGTGTCGACTAATAGTTGCACTGGTGCCCCCGCCAGGGTCCCTGTCACTATTACTCCGCCTCCACCACGCTCCCTCCTTCCTTGTATCACGTTTCTAGGCCCATTCCCCCCGACCTGTACTTGGCCTCGCGTATAGGTCGGTTCTAGTTTCCCGCCGGCCGCGCTTCCTCTCCCGTAACTGCTCTCTCTCCGGTCTTTGTTCCTTTCACTACCGGGCAGTCCCTCCTAAAGTGGCCCTCCTGACCGCACCCGTAGCAGGCCGTGCTCCTCTTTTTTTTGTCTCCCCCTCCGGCGGCCGATCCCTCCGACCTCTTCATGAGGGCCGTTAGCATCTCCGCCACTTGGTTCATCTTCTCGTTGTTAGCCTGAAGGTGTTCATTTACGGAGGCGTCCGCAGATCGCACCCGTTGTCGCGCCTCCTGTTCCACCTTCAGATATGCCTCCGCCCCCACCGCGGTCATGACCGCTGCCTGCAGATCCTTGGGTTGGGACTGATACACCCACTGCCGCAACGGTTTCTCCAAGCACAATAAAAACCTATCTAGAGCCAGAGTGTCCGTCGTCCGGGCATCCGCCTCGGGGTACGCTAGGCGGGTGTATTTCATGAGGTCCTCCTGCAGCTCCTGGAGCCCCTCTCCCGTCTTCCGCACTCTCGTTCTCAGGAACGCCTTGTACGTCTCCTCCTGGTTTGTAGGTTCGAACCGCTCCACCAGAGCCCTCCTCAGGTCCCTGTACCCGTCGGCGGTGGCCGGTTTCCGGCCCGTGAGGAGTCGTCTTGCGGCCCCCGTCAGACTCAGGCCCAAAAACATCCCTGCATCTGCCTCCGACCACCTATTTACCTTCACGCACAGATCGAAATGATTCAAGTAGTCCTCCAGGTCCGTTGTTCCATCATACCTTGTGGGTTTAACCACGGGCTTTCTTTTGGAGCTACCCTCTCCGTCGGCTCCTCCCCGCCTTTCCAGCCCGGCCCCTAGGCCGCCGTCCTCCGGCTTAACCCTCCTGTACTCTCCCCCGGTTGCCTCTGGCATTTTTTCTCGTTTCACCGCCTCCTCCATCGCTCCCTCTCGAGCTAAACGCAGGATAGCCTCCGCCACCTCGTTTTTCTCCGGGAACGCTTGGCGCCTCCGTCTCTGGTCTTCGGATCGATCCCCTGCCGTCAGGCCCCAATCTCCGCCCGACCACCTCCGGAACGCTTGGTCCGTCTCTCCTTCCCTCTGCGTTCCCTGCCGTCCTCCCCGTCCTCCCGGGGTCCTCCACTTCTGTTTCTGGCGTCTGTCCTCGTCCCCTGGACCTGCACCTTCTTTCTCCCATGGCCACGGGAGATCTGCCGGATTGGGCCGCTCCTCCCTTCTCTCCCCGCTATCTTCTTCCACTCCCGGGTCCTCCTCCAACTGCTCCCGCTCCAACGGCTCTGCCTGCCGTTCGGGGGCCTCCCTTGCTGGTCTCTCCAGTCCCGGTCTCCGGATCGTGATATCCTCGTCCACCACTTCTAGTAGTGTTCCTCGCTCCTCGCGGCCATCTCCTGTCTCCGCCTCCCAGTCTGGAATCGGTGCTGCTTCTGCCATCCTATCCTTCCTCTTATTATTGTGGCTCCGTAGAAAAACACCGCTGTCACCAATGTAGCGTTTTATCGGAGTCCACTATTGTAATGCGGAAGTATCACACCACTCGGTTTCTGGTTAGTAATGACACTTTATTACCTGGCATTCTCTGCCACACCAGCTAAGGATCCTTGTGTAACTCTTAACCTATGGAGGGGAAGCCTGAGGACGTAGACATCAGCACCCGTGGATCCAGACTGCCTCCAGGTGTCGATCCCCTCCTATTTATACGCTTCCCGTTCCTCCAACGCTGGCGTCTCCGACAGAGATCCAGCGTCGGAGGAACCCTCCTCCGAACGCAGGTAAATGGAACGTTTTTGGGTGTGACTCCGAGGTCGGCGGCTCCTCCGCCCCCGCACCAGGACGGTTTCGGCATCGCCCCCGACCCCTCGGTCTACACCGACATACATATAGTAATACGAGAATATCTGACGTGACTCCGGGGTCGGTGGTTCCCCCGACCCCTCGGTCTACGCCACAATATGCAATGCTAATATTTTCATCATAGATGATAGATCCTAAATTTAATCCTCTCAATTTTATCCTTAAAACGGGCCTCTAGAGCATAGATCTTAGATCCTAAATTTTCAATTGATTCCTTTACATAATCTCCTAACCATTTACCCCTTATACAGTGAATAAGTATTAACATATAATGATCTATTTTTACTTATTACTCACAAATTAGTCAAAATATAGTATTTATTATTCACTATTTGTCCGCATTTAGTCCATATATGTAAATAATTACTCACTATATATCCGTAAAAAGTAAATTGACTTAATTTTCTTCTTCTAAAAATAAAGTAATTCCCATTTTCTTACCTTTCAGAAACCATCACAGGGAGCTCTTGGACCCCAGAAGGCCGGTCAACTAAAGAGGTTAAGAAGAAATTAGCCTGTTTCACCTCTAAAGTACAACATGATGTGAGTTCTACTTCAAACGTTTCTAATTTTCCAATTGTCTTTAGGTTCTCCGTGCAGTTACAAAGTATTTAGTTTCTGTCTTTATTAAAGTAAGTTAACTTTTTTTTACGTTACGCATGGTCTTTTGTATACTCTAAAAATTGGTCCATTGGGTACAATTTCTGACTAGGCCTAAAAAAATTCTCCCTCTTTTTAGCAAAAAAGCCCGCGCGCTATTATAGATCAAAGAGGGGCGCGAAAACTCTCCGCGCCTCTGGCGCGGGGGGAGGGCGCAAAACATTTTTACTGCCGTCGAGGGGGGGGCGTAAAAAATTTCCACGCGTCCGGGCTAAAACCCACCGCCCCCCCCCCCTGTTTGATAAATTGTGACCACTCCCTGATATATCTGATCTGACGGCGGAGCGCAACGTGCTAACCGCTAGACCGCCGCATCTCCTCCTCCGAGCGCGTCTCGCTGTTATGTTTCTATATTAAATACACCTCGTCGCCCGGCAGCGGACAGCGACACCGCACACGGCTTTGTATCATATCCAGACTTGGTTCGAACCGAGGAATTCTCGTCAGTCATTGTGGCGCCGTGCATAAGGAGTTGGAATTGGGATGTGAGACTGCAGGTTCGATCCCTACCCTGGCCTTGACTACTTCGTGGGTTTTAACATTTGACATATGACATGTAAGGTGTGCTGATATCCATGGATATCAGGCACATCAGGCACACCTTATGAAAGTCATGATGCATGCATCATGGTGTGCACTATCGATAGGTATAAGCATGGGAATATACAGAAAATGCACCCAAAATCCAAGAAATGTTGTAAAAATGGACTTTAATTACTTGCATGTTTAAATTATCGTAGATACTGGAGATAATGTATAGAATACTGTTTTGCATTATATACCTGCAGGTTTCCTAGTTATACGTTTCTTCTTTCTTTCACTCAGTCTATGTCATCAGTCATCAACAATGATATCCACGAAACAAGTCTTTATAAACTCTTTCTGTGTTAAGAACATAATACCTAATTTAAAATCTATTTCTTTCCAGAACTGTTTCCTTCTGAAATACTATATTGACCTAGGATTTGATGTTCCCGTCCCTCCAACAGCTATTGAGATTCTGTGCCTACTCTACCATGGGATAACCTTAATAGCAGGTAGGAATGACCTTGCCTCCTATAAGAATATAGTTTCCTAAATTACTTTGTATCACCTTTTTTGTTAAGTAATCCAAACTAAATATTCTTATCATTTTATTAGTAGATTCTTTTCTTTTTTATTCTTTGTTAAATGGAAAATTGTGTAAATAATATATCCCTATCACCTTATAAATAGAAATCTTTTTCATTTCTCGTCTGTTTATAGACGGATTTAAATGTCTGTTGTGTCTCTTTCTCTTGTTACCTCCAGGGTACTATTTTTTTTTACGTTTTTGGATTAACTTTCTTTAGACCTTCTGCGACACCATCCATCATGTAACACTTTGAATTTACTGCTGGCCCGCATCTTGGTGTATTTTGCTGTTTGTGATCAGTAGTATAGTAGGTATATGAACGGGACTATAGCTAGTCTTGTGATATTACTCTCTCGGCCCATAAGAGGCCTTATATTCACCAACTTACTTACTTAGCCCCAACGTCTGGTAAGCACTTTAACATGACCTAATTAGGGGATAAGTGTGGTCACCTCAGCCCCTGAGTGTTAACAAAATTTGATGGTGTACTAGGGTATCTCGTTTGTGGTAAAACTTTTGGGCGATCCTAATTATGCCAAGGCGAAAATTATGCTTTCTTAGCGTGTTATGAAAAAACCAACTGCAATTTTGGAGTGTTTTATTAGTTGTATAGTATGTATTGCAAATCGAATATAGTTAAGTTGTCTTGTTTAGTCACTCGATATTCAGCCAAAAGGAGGCCTCCCTTTGGTCACCTCTTTTTTCGATGTCACAATGGTGCTTGGCCTGGACCTCATTAGAGGGGAGATCCTCATTCGGACTATAGTCAGCTCCCCCTTTACCTATGACATCACAGGTGATCTAGACCTATGTTGTTTATAAACCTTTATAGAATAACACCCTGGATAATTCATTTTCAGTCTAGTAATATATTGTTATAAATAAAAAATAAATAAGTTCTATTTTTTGGCTCATCCAGGTCTCGATCAAGCAGATGAGCAGGACCTGTGGCCACTTGACGTGTATCAAAAGGGATTGATTTCCAAGTTTAAATGTAAACTACCTTCCGCGAAAGAACTACAATGTGAGGCCAGGGAAAACAAGAGAACAACACGTATGAAGATGGACCAGTTGGCGGCCTGCAACAACGTGATCAGTTCACCTGAAGAACAAATGAAAAGAGGCAAGTGTTGTTTTTTTTCAAGAACATTAGTTAGACTTTTACCTCAAAGTTTTCTAATTATTTTTAATATTTCAAGCGGGAAAACATATATTGCGCATATATAATAATAGTAATTTTGCATAGTAATTTTTTTTTCTTTCTAATCACCTTTTTGCCACGATGACCTTAGTCATCGTGGCATAAATACGTCAAGTATAGCCAGATCGCTGCCCATTCTAGCCCATTTTCTGACTTGCCCCTTGTCTTCAACCCTTGGCTATTTATAATTTTAGACTTGGTTCTACCTCCTGTGAACCCTAGTCTATGGACTGTTAGTAGTAAACCCATTATCCTATTAATTGGCATTATACAGGTCTAGTGGACATCTGCGCATGTGCCAATACCATCAGAACTCTTCTCTAATGCCCATGTACCACCATACATAAATTAGTGAATTAACCCTTTAAGAACAGGATCACATACACACACTGTTTATTGTCATCATGATGCACAAATGCAGCACTGCTATTAACCCTTTAAGAACAGGATCACATACACAATCTGATTATTGTCATCATGATGCACAAATGCAGGACTCCAATTAACCCTTTAAGAACATGTTCTCAGAAACACACTGTTTATTGTCATCATGATGCACGAATGAAGCACTGCTATTAACCCTTTGAGAACAGGATCACATACACACACTGTTTATTGTCATCATGATGCATGAAAGCAGCACTGCCATTAACCCTTTAAGAACAGGATCACATACACACACTGTTTATTGTCATCATGATGCACGAATGCAGCACTGCCATTAACCCTTCAAGAACAGGATCACATATACACACTGTTTATTGTCATCATGATGCAAGAATGCAGCACTCCCATTATCCCTTTGAGAACAGGATCACATACACAAACTGTTTATTGTCATCATAATGCACGAATGCAGCACTCCCATTAACCCTTTAAGAACAGGACCACATACACAAACTTTTTATTGTCATCATGATGCAAGAATGCAGCACTCCCATTAACCCTTTAAGAACAGGATCACATACACACACTGTTTATTGTCATCATGATGCATGAATGCAGCACTGCCATTAACCCTTCAAGAACAGGATCACATACACACACTGTTCATTGTCATCATGATGCACGAATGCAGCACTCCCATTAACCCTTTAAGAACAGGATCACATACACACACTGTATATTGTCATCATGATGCACGAATGCAGCACTCCCATTAACCCTTTAAGAACAGGACCACATATACACACTGTTTATTGTCATCATGATGCACGAATGCAGCACTGCCATTAACCCTTCAAGAACAGGATCACATACACACACTGTTTATTGTCATCATGATGCATGAATGCAGCACTGCCATTAACCCTTTAAGAACAGGATCACATACACACACTGTATATTGTCATCATGATACACAAATGCAGCACTCCCATTAACCCTTTAAGAACATGTTCTCAGAAACACACTGTTTTTTGTCATCATGATGCACGAATGAAGCACTGCTATTAACCCTTCAACAACAAGATCTCAGAAACAAACTGTTTATTGTCATCATGATGCAAGAATGCAGCACTCCAATAAACCCTTTAAGAACAGCACCACATACACACATTGTTTATTGTCATCATGATGCACGAATGCAGCACTCCTATTAACCCTTTAAGAACAGGATCACATACACACACTGTTCATTGTCATCATGATGCACGAATGCAGCACTCCCATTAACCCTTTAAGAACAGGATCACATACACACACTGTTCATTTTCATCATGATGCACGAATGCAGCACTCCCATTAACACTTTAAGAACAGGACCACATATACACATTGTTTATTGTCATCATGATGCACACATGCAGCACAGCCATTAAACCTTTAAGAACAAGTTCTCAGAAACACACTGTTTATTGTCATCATGATGCATGAATGCAGCACTGCTATTAACGGTTCAAGAACAGGATGACATACACACACTGTTTATTGTCATCATGATGCACGAATGCAGCACTGCCATTAACCCTTCAAGAACAGGATCACATACACACACTGTTTATTGTCATCATGATGCAAGAATGCAGCACTCCGATTAACCCTTTAAGAACAGGATCACATACACACACTGTTCATTGTCATCATGATGCATGAATGCAGCACTGCCATTAACCCTTCAAGAACAGGATCACATACACACACTGTATATTGTCATCATGATGCACGAATGCAGCACTCCCATTAACCCGTTAATAACATGTTCTCAGAAACACACTGTTTTTTGTCATCTTGATGCACGAATGAAGCACTGCTATTAACCCTTTGAGAACAGGATCACATACACACACTGTTTATTGTCATCATGATGCACGAATGCAGCACTCCTATTAACCCTTGAAGAACAGGATCTCAGAAACAAACTGTTTATTGTCATCATGATGCAAGATTGCAGCAGTCCTATTAACCCTTTAAGAACAGGACCACATACACACACTGTTTATTGTCATCATGATGCACGAATGCAGCACTCCTATTAACCCTTTAAGAACAGGATCACATACACACACTGTTTATTGTCATCATGATGCATGAATGCAGCACTGCCATTAACCCTTTAAGAACAGGATCACATACACACACTGTTCATTGTCATCATGATGCACGAATGCAGCCCTCCCATTAACCCTTTAAGAACAGGATCACATACACACACTGTATATTGTCATCATGATGCACACATGCAGCAAAGCCATTAAACCTTTAAACCCACTATCGGATTTCTCTATTAGGTCTATGAGAAATCGTTTTGAGTGGGACTTCTCTATGTGATGTATAGAAATTCTCTATGACACTTCTTTATGGGACTGGGACTTCTCTATTGGACTTCTTTATAGGATGTATGGGACTTGTCTGGAAATTTTCCATTAGATTTTCATATGGGTCTTCTCTTTATGACTGTGACTTCTCTTTGGTGTCTATGGCACTTTTATTTATAACTGGGACTTCTCTATGGGATCTATATAAATTCTCTATTAGATTTTTATATGGGACTTCTTTATTGGACTGGGACTTCTTTTTGTGACTGGGACTTCTCAATGGGACTTATTTTTTGGATCTCTGCAATTCTCTAGGACCTCTCCTTTAGATTATTCATGGGACTTCCCTAGGACTTCCCTTTATGACTGGGACTTCTCTGTGGGATCTGACAGACTTCTCTCTGGGACTTCTCTATCAGACATCTCTATGGGACTTCTCTATGCGATCAATGGGACTGCTCTATAGGACTTGCCTATTATTTTCTTATATGCAACTTCCCTACTGTACTGGGACTTCTCTATGGGGTCTGGGACCTCTTTTCATGACTGGGACTTCTCTATGGGATCTATCAGACTTCTCACTATGACTTCTACATCAGACTTCTCTATGGGATCTATGGGCCTGGGACTTCTCTATCAGACTTATGTGATCTATAGGACATCATTGGGACTTATCTATAGGATCTATGGGACTTCTCTATAGGACTTCTATATGGGACTTCTGTATTGCACTGGGTCTTTTCTATGGGACTGGAATTTTCTATGGGACTTCTCTATTGGAGCTATAGGACTTCCCGGGATTTGTACAATTGCTATCATTAGGGGGGTTCAGTTGGGAGGGGGGCGCCTTCGACGCGAAAGAGCCCCTCCCCCCCACTGAGTTGGGGGGGGGGCGTTTTATACGAGGTTTTTTCCATAAATTTATCCTGAAGAGGTACGTGCACCTTCTATGGGAAAGGGCATTCGCTGAGTTGGTGGGGCCCCTTCTACGCGATCTACGCCTCCTCCGCAGGAGATCATGCTATTATTTAAAACTGTTATCTATTTATTTTGTAGACTTTTTTTTTCATGTACTTAAAGGAATTATTTCAAACGCCTTTCGTCATTTCGCCAAATGGCCCATTTATACTAAGAGGTCATGGTGGAGGGGAATTAATTCCCCAAACCCCCGAACATAAGGGAAGTAAATTTCTATATATATTCCTCTTTGCCCATGTGCAACCGAAAACCTAAGACCGGTGGAAAGGGGGTTACACTTGCCTATAATAGCTATAGGCTCAAATAGAATGGTTAGGCCCATAACATCATCAACAATTGTGGCCTCTAGCCCTTATTTTAACTTTTATTTATAAATCAACATAGTAAAAATATGATATTTTTTTCTTTTCTAAGGTGGAATTGACCTCTCAAAGATCAAGGTTAACGGCGCTATGAATGGTGCTTTCGGTTGTTTCTCTCTTAAACGTCGTAAGGCTAAAGAAGCAGAAGAAAGGCGAAAAAACATGAGGTCTGTCCCGGGTCCATTACTTTCCCAAAAACTGAATGATGCAAAAGAAAAATCCAGAACTCCTGTCCCTATAGAGGATGATTCATCAGACCCTGACGTCGACAATGAAATCAACGCTAATGAGGTCATCTCTACAGAAGAAGAAGGCAGAAGACAGGAAGGTTTATCTGATTTGAACCCCATTACTTCTTCTAACAAAGATCAAGAATTATATGAAGGACATGAACCAATGCCGGCCAACCTGAAAGCCCATTTGTTAAAAGCGGAAGAAAACGCAAGGACACATTTGGATGCAAGGAAAAGGGGAAGGCCGAAAGTTGTCCTACAAGAAAAACAACTGCTCCTAAATAATGATAGGATGTCTCGCACTAGCTTGCAAAATAAAGCTAAAAAGAGGAAACATGACGACCACCTAGAGGGACCTGTCTCTTCTAACAAGGATAATTCTTCTGATGCCAAGAAAGACAAAAAAGAAATTGAGTCTAACCGTTCACTTAATCTGTACTCATGTCCTAACAAGAAACATAGGTCACAAGATGCACCGGCCGAAATCGGAAGCATTCAACCGTCGGAAAAAGATAAACAGGTCACGACTAAGAAGAAAAACCCTGTTAAAAGTGTTCCACCTTCTCGTTTGGATGAAATATCAGATTCAACCCTCTGCAAGTCTATTTATAAATACAAACCACTTCACCTTGAGTCACTTGCAAAACAAGCACCTAACAAGCAGAGTTTGCCTTCAATGCAAGAAAGAAATCCACCTTCTACGAACGACAAGGAACAAAAAGACCATTTATCAAAGGACCAAGAGTTAGGTTCCCAGCAAGACGAGCACAGCCAGGAAAGTTACCAAGAGGAAAACCTTTCTAAGCCCCAGCATTTGGTTGCCCTCAAACTTGAGACTAGTAATGAGGAAGATGGAGGACTTTTAAGTGACGAGCACTTTGTAACACAAAAAGATATTGCCTTGAATCAAACAGAAGACGGACAAATTTCCGAACATTCTCAGCTAAAAAATTCTCCCCTACCAAAGACCCAACATGATGACCTGGACGAGACTTCATCCTTGCCAGCTTCGCCTTCTCTTCTCAAAAATGCCCCTTCGCATCTATTCTCAACGAAACTCTCCAGTAAGTAATAGGTTTTAATATTATCACTAAAAGAATTAAGTTGTAGGGCCTCGTAGATTGTGATATAGTGAGAGCATCTCCCTCGAGAGGGCGTTTCGAGGTGTGCGCCCATCACCGGTAGTCACTAGAGGTCTCCTCGACCCCTGGTCTCTGCGGGGTGGTTGCAGCACTGTTCGCCTCGCTCCAGCTCCTACCTGGTGCCGGGTAAGGCGTTAGTCTGGCTCTACCTACCAATGGAGTCGGACCACCTTTACCTGGTTTTGCACTATAGCTATGCAGTACATTTCGAGGTGGATGTAAAACATATACCGCAATAAATACATGCCGGTTGTACTAACCCAAGATAACTTGTCTGGTTTTCACTTTAAACTAGTCGATACATTAATCAGAACCCCTACACTGGTGCCGTGACCAGTCCTTGGTGTTAGTGCGCGGCCCTGGAGGCCGAAGAGGAGCACGATAGATCGCGAGATGGAACATCCAACATCTCGGGATTGACACCGAATGATACTGGTCATGCTAACGACTTCAACATAATCCAAATCAGGGGATATACCTCCATAGCTGGACCCAAAGTGGAGAGGGTAGTTCGAAATCTCTAAACATAGGTGATGCCCACTCCAGTCGCGAACCATACATACAATCTATATACAGTTGTATATAGATTAAGCACCGAGTCCACAGGGACACCACCAACGATTACGATGATGACCCTCACTGCTCAACGACCTGCCTCAGCTCGAGCAGAAAGAAAAACAACGAGTCCTCGCCGATCCCTAGACGACTTAGACGTCTCGGTACTCGACATAGGTGGTTCGGAAAGAGTTACTGAGTCGGCAGCAGTATACTTGGGCGGCACACCTCCCCCCCGAACCATCCGTGTGTAAACTTCTTGAAGGGTTTCGGATGGGAGATTGGTTATTCCAAGGAGCAACTCCGATTCGCCCAGAACTCCTCACCTTTGGGGGGGAAACGATGGTACATTGCTGTATCAGTGAAGGGGCGGACTTGGGAATTTTTGATTCACACAGGTGCCGGCCATTCGTGTGTCTTGAGAAAATTCTTCAGTCTGGTGACCGGCAACCATGAAACGCTACCTGTTGGTGTTAATGCTTGCACGAGCGACGGTTGCCAGATGCTGACTTTTGGCAAGACTTTCCTACAGATCTGGATGGTGGGCTACGAGTATGTAATGAGCCCTACTACAGCCGAGATAAGTGATGATGGGATAATTGGCCTGGATTTCAAAAGTTTGTACGGTGCTTTATTGGACTCCCGGTTCTGGAGGTTGAAAATAAGGCAACCCTACCATTGCGAGATCCCGTGCATATTGAGACATGTATCCTCGGTAGCCACCATGGTGCAGATAGTGAAAATTCCGCCAGGAACGACTTGTAATTATTTGTGTTCTTCGAACCATGCATTTCGAGGGTCGGACGCTGTCTTCGAACCTAATTTTGAAGCACTTTCTAGCTTTCAGGTAGGTTCAGTAGACAGTTTAGTGGGAAGTGGATCTTGGACAGTAGTACCAATGATGAACAGAGGATTGAAACCCCTGTATCTGAGAAAGAATGAGAACATATGTGATATGTCCCTGATAGAACATTTCTCGGAAGCTCGACTTCGAGCTGATTTACCCGATGGGACAGTTCGGGGACTATCAGAAGACCTAATGAAGTTGGTTAATGACTCTTCCCTGAGGAAGAATTCAGAGAAAGAGAAACTTCCATCCCTGCTTCCTACCTTCAACGATGCCTTCGGGAAACCGGGTTGGAACTAGACAGGCGACGCCGTCGCCTATCGCAAGTAAGGAAAATGTTATCGAATGGCCAGCATAAACCATCCTACATGGAAAACCTGTTCCACAAAGGACAAGGTTCTACAGATAGTCTTTCCTATGTGACTAAGACGAGATATTATTTTTTATTGCCACGGGCATAAAACGAGTGGACACTCCGGGAAGAAGAGGACATTAGAACGCCTAGCCAGAAGATACTACAGGCCAGGAATGCACAACGACATCGTAAGGTGGGTGATGACTGTTCCGAATGCGGCTGGAATAAGCCCGGTCCAGGAATGGGAAAGATGCCCCTGGTGCAAGAGCTATTTGGAGTTTGATTCGCCAGGGTAGCTATTGACATCATCATCGGAATCGAACCCACACGCCGGGGCAATACTTGCATGATGGTAGTAACTGATTACTACACCAAATACACTCGAGTATATACTTTACCTGACCACAAGGGAGCCACTTGCGCTTTTGCCTTTGTGAAATGATGGGTCTTATATTTAGGTGCACCATTAATGATGCACAGGGACCAGGGATGAGAATTCGAGTCTAACCTGTGGCAAGAGATGTGCCACTATTTAGCCATTTGTAAAATTCTAACCAACCCAGGTAGAAAGATTCACATGGAGAGGACCAGATGCCGCCAACTCCGAGTGTGAGGAAATTTCCAAACAAATGAACGAAGAGAGGGACGAGCTCCAGATGAAGACCAACAAAATGTGGCCCCAAATGAAGGGTATGGCCCCGAAAATGAGAAGAGGCCGACCTGCTAAAGTGACGGATGAGAAAAAGACGAAAAGAGCACGACCCCGAAAGGTCGAAACTGACACGAATTTAAAATCTAATCGTGATAAAATTTTCTCGGCGGAACGGACAACTCGAGGTTAGGGGAAAGGTTCCACTGGACCTTCTCACGAATCTCAGATGAATAACAAAGGAAGAGAGGTGAGACGCAGTCACAGATTTGCTGGGCGGACTGCCGTTACTGAACGTTCCGAAATCAAAACCAGGGTTTTGTCCTGTTTATGTGTCTTGTTATGTGTTTCGGGGTTCAGACTGCTCGAGTCCGATTCTAAATACGACCACGCCGGACATTACCACCCTATTCATGGTTCCTGTGGGTGGCAGACAGCTTGGCTGACGTGTACGCATGATGCTACATGTTATTCTGCCGAACTCCTGTTGATATGAGTAGCGTAGGGGGTAAGTCCACCAACGGCCTATGGAGAAAACCAAACCCCCACCCCTAGTTATCCGGTGTAGGACTAAAGCCTGCCACGAGCGGGAAGGGGGGGGCTAGGGAGCGGAATTTTTGAGTGGCACAGTGCGGTGTAGCATGCGCAATGGTTCCGCATCGCTTGTTGTGCCTCTAATATCGCTCACAGCACGCGAACCGTCTTACCAAGGTAAGACGTCCCGTTGTTTTCTGTGCCACTTATAGTGACATAGTTCTTCTCAGCTGACTGCCATTGACTCCTTCTGTTCCTTGAAAGAAGGAGGACAACCCCCTGAGCCGTCTGAGCCCGAAATATGGCTCAGTCGGAGGAGATGGGGACCGTAACGGCCAACCCCGAAGAACACCCGAGTCCACCTCGAGCCCAAGACGAGGCACCCCAAAGTCCTGTAGTGTAACTAATGGACACCACCGAAATGGAGTCATCTATCCCCGAATCGGCTCCAGACACCCTGATGATCCCGAGAGGTGCAGAATTGATTGCCCCGAGGACAACACGCCCGAATACGACTGAGGGAACCACCCCTTCTGTCGTTATCGAAGTCCCCGTGACTCTCACCGATCGACCACCAGCTGTCGGGTACGAAAACGTGACCAAAGGATTCATCCGGACGGCCACAGGCAAGAATAGGTTCTGCCCACCGAAGTACCTGGGCCTTAAAGGCGAACCTCCATGCCTGCTACCCTACGATTTACAATCTAGGAACTGCCTTGGATGCACCGACACCGGAGTCACTGACGTTTCCGACATCTGGTTCGAAAAATATTTCTGACTGGCTAAAGCGAAGTGCATCACCGATGGCCCAGTCTCCGTTGTTGACGCCATCTGCGAGGACGACCGAATTATGTCACAGACAGCGAACCCCATGCTGTATACACTCATTAGGTTCGAAGAGCGTGGAGCAAGTCTCGCCCCTGAGCTCGAGCACCTATCGACCTGTAGCACGGACATCGACTGGTAACCACCAGACCTGGTTCGAGGGAGGGAACACCCTCTCACATTCTGACTATTTTGCAGGACACTCTGGGTCTACCCTTCGGTACTAGGGCACGCCAGAGTAGGACGCCTTGCTCGCCAGACGCAAGGCACAATCTGCCGAACCAGACGAGTTCCCCACTCTGTCTGAAACCCAGACTCAAGGCCCCGAGTCCAAGACCCTATTGCCTTCAGGGAAACCAAAGCCAATGGGTCACCCAGCTGCTCCTGCTACTGCTTCCTCTCGAGGGCTGGTCCGACCTGTGGACCCAAAGCGACCCGGATGTGAACTTGTTCTGAACTACCCCAGTCAACCTCTCCACGAGGTTGGGAGGGGCCGAGGCCTGACCATAGATGAGAGTGGAGCGGCAGTTGGGTCGTCTCGACAGACCTACACCGCTTCCCCATCTCCGAGCGCCACTGCCACTTCGAGCT
The DNA here is from genome assembly GCA_949317995.1 of Acholoe squamosa. Classification (NCBI taxonomy): domain Eukaryota; kingdom Metazoa; phylum Annelida; class Polychaeta; order Phyllodocida; family Polynoidae; genus Acholoe; species Acholoe squamosa. The sequence continues at coordinate 79,039,006 of OX439039.1, forward strand.
CCGCCTATGAGAGCGGCTCTGACACCCATACGACTCCCGTGCCGACTCCTCCAGCACCAAATATGAAGACCACCAATGTGTTACATTTGGTGAAATCTAACTTCGAGCTGGAGGACCCCCATGACTACATAAGAAACCGGACACAGGAATCCTGTGATATTTAGGCCGACATCTTCCAGGCGTGGCAGGACCGACATATCAGTCAGGCCACCCGCTTCCTGTGAGGTATCACCGAAGGCGTGTTCGAATGTCTGCACGAGATTCAGCGGCGAGAAATCGCCCCGATCTCGCGGGACATGCAGGGACAGGCGAGGGACCAGCTTCAGGCCTCGCTTGAACGTCAAAACTAGGCCAAGGCCGTAGAGCTGAAGTATTAGTCGCAGCTTCAGGAGCTGAGGAGCCAGTACGACCACCAGGATGTTCGATTCATGGCAGTGTTCGGCTGCTTCATGAAAGATTGGGATGGGACTCCCGAGAGTCACTTCGAGAAGCTCCAGGCCAAGCTGCAGGAGGCTAGACAGCTCGAGGTGGACATTGAATCAGTTGGAATCACTAGTATGGCCACCCCGAGAGCCTCTGCCAGTGCTGGTGCGCCACCAATCGGACCCGAGAGGGAGTCTTAACGGGCCACTGCTGCCCCGATTGTCCCCCCGAACAGACAAATCGACATGCCAGCCTCTACCCCCAAAAGAGCCACGGTAGCCACAACCCCTCCCCAAACACCAGTGGTCCATAACCTGATCATTTTGAGCTCCGATCCGGAAACCCATTCTGGGGAAACGGTGATGGACACGGACTTGTAACACTCGATGTAGGCAGATACAGTTAACGATCCTGTCTTATGGGATCTCTGAACACCGAGACTGTGCCCCGAACCCAAAGGATGTCCGGATGGATGCAGAACCACGGGACCCAATGGACGTATCTACATCTTCCCATCTTGATAAGGTCAGATCACACTGTGACACGGCTTGCCACCACCAAGTCCATCATTCGCCGAATGGATCTGCAGACAAGCAGTGAAGACCCCGAAAACACCCCGAAGTTAATTGTTTTTGTACAGCAGATCCTCTACGCCGGTGGCCTGCTATAGAACCATATTGTAAATAATTTCATTAACCACTAGTCCTCTCACTTTGCGCATAAAAATATTGTTTCTGTTTTAAAAAATTCGATCCAAACGTCTTTTAATCGGATAAAACATTTTCTTAACAGTAAAACAGAATAATTGATCGTATAAACCTACGATATCTGTAACCGTATTGCTATTTAATATTTCTCAGGTACACACGAATAGTGTTCATACTTCGCGGCTAGGAGTGGTATAGATATATATATATATTCGTATAGTTATACCAACGCATAGTTGTTGTAAACTGTGTAAAAAAAATTAGTATATAGTGTTCATACGTGAACAGTGACAATTTTATTTTCGGGTCATGCAACTTAGTATCACATAAAATTACAAATATGGTATATCGTTATTTAAAATACATTTAAATCCTCTATGTACGGTCTCGAACAAGTTCTTCCGAACTTGTGTTGATCCAAACTTGTATTGTATCTTTAATATTTATATGTTGTCCACTCCTATTTTTAAGACTTCACACAAATAATATATGACGTTCTACTTCAAACTCTCGTTTATTACTTCTTGCCCTTATTTCTTTTGTAATTACTAAGTAGTTACTCTGATAAATTATCTTATTTTGCACACCCCTTTCCTTATTCTGGTAGGGGTAGTATCGGGGCTCATAGATCGTGATATAGTGTGAGTGTCTCCCTCGAGAGGGCGTTTCGATTGGTGCGCCCATCACCGGTAGTCACTAGAGGTCTCCTCGATCCCTGGTCTCTGCGGGGTGGAGGCAGCACTGTTCGCCTAGCTCCAGGTCCTACCTGGGGCCGGGGAAGGCGTTAGTCTGGCTCTACCTGCCAACGGAGTCGGACCACCTTTACCTGAGCTTACACTATAGGTAACCAGCACACTTTGAGGTGGATGTAAAAAATATACCACACTAAATACGTGCCGGTTGCACGAAACCTAGATACCTTTTCTGGTTTTCACTTCAAACTAGTGGAGACATTAATCAGAACCACTACAAATTGAAAAAAATATTTTTTTTTTCCTGTTATGAAAACGAAGAAGACTAAAATGCTCTCCCCGGATAAGATGGGATTTAATAGTAAGCACCATAACACAGTTATATAGGTTCCTCTCGGCCAGACTTATTACATGAAAAATAACCAAAATATATAACAACTAAAATATTTTCGTTTTATTACCAGGAACGTCATACACCACCAAGAAAAAAGAGGAAGGAAGCTTCTCTTTTCCTGTCACTCATACAAATGGTAATAAAACAAATTTGCATTTTTGCATAAAGAATCTTATTTTCTTAGAAAATGCTTAAATTGGAAGTCTGTTCACGAAAGGGGACATTTTTCTCCAAAGCTGAAATAAAATATTGCTACCTCTGAATGCATCTGGCTAAGATATGTGGTAACTTTTGTAATGAATTTTTGTTCCCCACTGTTTCTATGTTCACACTTTCAATCGTACGCCACTTTCGGAAATATATTTTGGTTATGTTCTTGTTAACAGGAACCTCGGACAGAACCAAAAGGACAGATGAAACAAGCTTCTCTTTCCCAGTCGTGCATGATAACGGTAAAAAAATTCTGTTTTTCTTGAGCCCACAGATAAATTATGTAATGGTTCGTAGCGCCTTATATGTTGGGTGGCTCTTTGGCTCGCTTACCACTAGATATACCAACACAACACGAGTAGTTCGGGTTGGGCAAAGCCCCAGAAACCCCTACCTCTCGGGTAGGACTTTATTCACTTTGTACACTGTAGTTAATGTTTTAGCGTCTGGACTGGACCAGGTCCAGTCCCCTTCTGCCGCTCGTCTGGCTCCTTAATAGAAGCTGGACGCGAGGCATGGTGCTGCCCCCTCTTGTACCAACGAGGTATAGCAAAGCGACACCTAGCTGGCATAGAAGGAACAAGCACCACACGAACACGTCTCTCGGATGAACGGCACTAATATATATACAACGATGCCGGCCCCTACAATAATATGATTTAATTAGTACATTGCAAAATCCGTACATTTCGAATATAAACTAATTCTCCCGAAAAGGATGGATTAAAAGTGGTGGTGTAGCTTTGCTCTTAAAATCCCATGAAATTTAAATTTTTGACCTGGACCAGGACTCGTCCCGCCTATCTGTAGCAGCGGGGCGCAATGTACGAAACATTAAACCACGGGGGTCCACGTTCCTCCACCCGTTGGTTTTGATACAAAAATTACAGGATTCCTTCTGGTAGACCGTCTTATTCCATCGCCCCCACTTATCTGTTATGTTGGTTGGAACGCGTCCAGTACTCCCCTATAAATCGATTGCTATTTAAACCTTGCACGTTTAATAGTTGTTGTGTGGGTTCACACCCATAAAAAAGATTTATAGAGACCTTGTTCTAGCCTTCCCCTTCTAGTCTGTCCATGTCTCCCCATGATTATGGCATTGGAGTTGGGATCTGAGACTGCATGTTCCACCCCTTCCATAAAACTCACCATTTCGTCTGTTCTATCAAGGGACCGGGGACATGTATGGAGTTCTTGTATCCATGGTTATTAAACGATTTCTGTGACTCACAGTGCTTTTCCTGGATATACCAGTTCTGATATTCCTGCATATTGTGCGACCCCTTATGAGCAGATCCCAGGTGGATATCAGCACTCTCTGAGGTGGATATCAGCACTCTCTGAGGTGGATATCAGCACTCCTTGTCCATGTCACATGTCACATGTCACATGTTAAAACCCACGAAATTTTCCAGGCCAGGGTAGGGATCGAACCTGCAGTCTCACATCCCAAATCCAACTCCCTATGCATTGCGCCATAGGGACTGACGAGATACGCTCGGTTCGAACCAAGTCTGGATATGATACAAAGCCGTGTGCGCTGTCGCTGTCCGCTGCCGGGCGACGAGGTGTATTTAGTATAGAAACATAACAGCGAGACGCGCTCGGAGGAGGAGACGCGGTGGTCTAGCGGTTAGCGCCTTGCGCTCAGCCGTGAGAGGTACATGGATCGCGTCCCGGTCTGGGTGGTTCTTTTTTCCCCGTGTGCGCTGTAGCTGTCCGCTGGCGGGCGATGAGGTGTATTATACACAAACATAGCCGCGAGAAGCTTTTTTCGCCGTGTGCGCTGTCGCTGTCCTCTGCTGGGCGAGGAGGTGTATTTTATACACAAACATAACCGCGAGACACGTCTTTTTTCGCCGTGTGCGCTGTAGCTGTCCGCTGCCGGGCGAGGAGGTGTATGTACACTATTTTTCGCCGTGTGCCGCTGCCAACCCTAGCCGAGACGGGGGCTGCCGCTGTCCGCTGCCGGGCGAGGAGGTGTATGTACCTATGGCAGGCTTCGCGTCCCGGGGAAGGATTTTTGTTTTCAACTTGTTTTTATTGATATTTTATTGATTATTTATTGATTTCTTATTGATTAATCGTGTAATAAACTTAGTAAGGTATGGGCTAACAGGCACCTCATGGCATGTATCGTAGGATATCAAACTCGTGGCCTGCGGCCACTCGTTCGATATCCTACGATACATGCCATTCGGTGCCTGTTAGCCCATACATTACTTAGTTAATATCAGCACCCTCACGACCAGATATATCTTATGCCATATAGTATAGGGATGTATTCCAATAGTGCACCTCAATAATAATTATTACTATTCTTTTGAGGATTTATCCGTTTTCAGTTGTTTAATCGTGAATAGAACAGAGAATTCAATTTTGCTCTTCCTTCAGTGTATGGCAGAAAGTGATAACTATTGGCCTATCTTACGATACACGTAATTAGATCCACATTCCCCCTCTCTTTGTTCTATTAGAAAGCAATCTCTAAATCAAAGAAAACTATATTAATCCACTGAAACGCATATTTCTATATTTTTTTAAAGGAACCCCGCAGGATACCTTGCCAACAGAAAATTCCCATGAATCATCAGTCATCAAAGAACTTAAGGAGAGAACAGAACGTCATTGTAATCACATGTATGACGCTATAACCTCTTTCAACGACTATGCGGCAAGCAGCAATAAATGGTTCAAACAAATAGGAGAATCGTTTGCCAGCGATCAGCGATTTTTCAAACAGTCTGTTTTAGATCTACAACGAGAAATGGGTGAGAGTGTCGGCGAGTTGGTGCAAGAGTTGCATTCTGCGGCTGTGGTAAATGCACATCACAACACAATGAATATAAAGAAACTAATTGCACTAACAGAAACGAGCCATGCGCGAAGAGACCAGCCTCCTAAAGACGACCCAGAAATTGCACAATTGATCAATGCTATCAAGGGCCTTGATATCACATCTGCCTCTTCAAATTCCGACGTTCTACGCAAAATGGTTGAGGAACAGGCTGAATGTAACAAGGCACAACGGGTCTTTAACAGCACAGTAGACAAGAAATTAGATATACTGCAAGAATCGGTTACATGTCTTGGAAGAATAAGTACTTCTGTTACTCAGGCAAATGAAAGTATTTCCAAAACCTTGAATTCAGCCTTAGAAAAATTGTCTCAAAACCAACATGCCACCAACGATATATTGATAACAGTCAACAACCGAAATGCAGATCATACAAAGGCCATTATAGGTAAGATAGTCAGCAATCATTCGTTAACATATATCTTACTCTTATCTGTCGTGTTGACTAAATTTCCCCAGAGCTCTTTTTCAAAAAAACAAATTGTATAGTTAATTTTCAGCCTTTAGTTTAATATAAAGTTTGATTACATTACCTGCTTCTGTATAACACCAATAACTTATAGAATTTTGAAGGACTATATTTAATATAGAAGAAAAATATTTGGGTTTACAGATATAGCTCAACTACTCCATACACAAGATGCTGCGAAATCTGACACAAACACAAAGAAGGCTTACAACACGAGGCCCCGATTATCACAGCCTTAGAAATAAAGTATGTAATAATTTCTTTCTTTTTCTGTTTCTTTGCGGACAGTGCGTTGGGGGGGGGGAGTTTGGAAGGAAAGTAGATAAATAGGTCGAGTTGACAATACCTACTCTAATAGCTGGCAGATTATCTAAATTTTTACACGCAAAGTTGCCAACACATGATATGCCAAGTATCAATATCTTCAATGGGAAGACGCTTTATCACCAGTATAGACGTTAGTAACTTTAAGAAATCTCAGTCGATCAAACACCACCAGCCAACCCATCCCTGGTCATTCCCCATCCACCAATTATTCTGTAGGTCAACATATGTTAAACATGTCATGTGGCAGTGGGTGTGAAAATGAGGTAAGACACTGGTTTCATCATGTCTCTTTTTTGTTAAAGGTTCAAGCATGTAGACTAAACTTCACAGATTTCACTTGCAAGTTTATGCATGCGTCATATTGTCACATTGTCCATGATCACCCACGGGTTGAGTCCTATGAGTGGGTTGCATGAGGGCTTCCGCGGTATGACACAAATATACACATAACTCCTGGAATAATAAGATTTTTACACAATTTAATGCGTTAACCTGAATTGTGCCTTTAAAAAAGTGAAAAGGTATTTATTTTATGAACCAGGTTTGTCGAAAGCTGTATGAAAAGCATAGAAGAGGACGGGTAGGCGGCTTTAGTCAAGGGACGAACGTGGAGCTTCTAGCCGGACCTCTCTTCACTTCTTTCCGTTCTCCAGTTTCTTCTCCCTGATTGTAACTGTCACGTGATCTTTTGTCTTCTTGTTGTCATCAAGCGTTGAAAAATTTCTAAAATTTAGCCATGCTTTGTCTTTTTTTTTTGCTATTTATTACACTGTCAGTAATGCCGCTGTATATATATATATATATATATATATATATATATATATATATTTATATATATATATATATATATTGAATAACATTTTCAAACAATTCCTTTCTTGTGAATAGGATTTAAATCTATAGTCAAAACTTTAACTTTTACTTCATATTGCCCAGTTACTGTTAAGTCCTTCTTATTTCTCATAATCAAAGATGGCTTTTCTTATTAGCTTGGTCTAACTTGTCGTTTTAAGCGGCCGTTTTTCAGGGGTGCCCTCCCTGTAAAATTATTGGTTCATCAAAGAGAAAATAGACGGTTCAACAGTTACACTAAGGTTTGTTATCTAGTAAAAAAAAGTTTCTTCTTCAGAAGTGGGCCAAAGCGTTTAATAGAGATGCAAATAATATGTGTTCTGATTGACTCAGATTTCTCTTGAGTGACTGCCTCATACATAATTTTGGTGGCATACAGACGCCATCTGTTTGTGACACCTACAGACCCACTTTGCCTCAAGTGGTTCTCTTTGTTATGTTTCACACGAAGAAGCTACTTCCACACAGTAATCCTATAAGTACGGATGGTTGAGCCGGTTACCATGTTGTCCTCGTAGATCATAATGCAGTGTTCTTCTCCCATTTGAAGGACATTGGTTCACCCGATTTCCCTAGTTTTTGTTTGCTGTATTGTTTCAACCGTATTTCTTGTACCTCTTAGTCGCATAAGCGGGAAATGCAACTCAAACATGTCAGGAACCTCATGATAAGTGGGTCACAATGTCAGCTCCACTGTTGGAGTTCTAGTAGTGTCACGCCCCCGTCGGTATATGTTAAGCCCAGTTAAAGATGCCCTTCCTTTAGTCTTTCAGCTCCAATACAAGATATCATGTTCATTTCGGTTGTCATTGAAGCTATTCGGGCCAATCTGCGTAAAATCTCCATATTCCTTTCAAGTATTTAGTTTTAAAGACTATAGTAACCTAAGCTTGTCAATGTTTTGTTCCTACTAGTTAGGAAATAGATTATGTTAAAAACCATGCTAAGATTCTTATGGATTAGAAAGATTTCTATCGATGAATAACATAGAACAATGGATAACTTCTAATTATTGTGGGATGATTGGGGTAATATAAGCCAGCAATAGCTTGGTGCTATGTCACGTCCTTCTTGTTTGGCAGGCTGACCCTCTAAAGGGTCACATATTTCCATGGTTTGACTTACTGATTCTGAAGTCATAAAGAGACAGTCAAATGGATGATATCATTGGACTTGTCACGTCATGGCCATTCTGTAGAGGGTCTTACCTTGCCGATTGGTCCAGTAGAAGTATATCATTGCCACTTATGCTTTAATTAACATGCATTTAAGCCCCAAACCGCGCATTTAACCTCGCTTGGGCACGTAAGGGTTAAGTAAGACGCCAAGATATTACTAGTTCTTCAGGTCTTTTCCTTCTTGCTACTAGAAGGCTATGTATGTTTATTTTTATAGTTTTTTATGTTGAGTTCTCGGAACACACTGTTTGATTTCATGCAGAATCAGTAGAATATGTGTTTAGAATAATTCTTAAACACAGGAAAGGGCAAATTTGTGTCATGCTTTTTAACCCCTAAAAACCATGTCCTATAATATTATATTTGTCTAATGGTAGTCATAAAAGATTTCTCTTGTATGAATAAAAGAAAGGATCTAATAGAAATAAATAATGAATTTATGTTCTAAGTAATATCTTGTACTTTCCATAAAACCTACATATGTTATAATGCGCCAGGGTAACACTGTTATCAATAATATTATGGTTTCCCTAGGATATCTTTCTCCAAAAAGTCCTATAGTTCAAGTCACCCCCCTCTAACCTACTTTTAAATTCTGCAACCTTTTGTGTTCATTACTGAGTCCTTTGTTAGAGAAGCGGTTTTAAGGAGATGTCAGCAATTCTTATAAGAGTGAAATCACATGGAAACTAGGGGCCACCTTTACCTAAAAATCTGGCAGAATCAGGATTTCGTGGTCTTGATTCTCCAATTTAAGTAAAACTACCTAAGAGTGACTGTACAACGAACGAATTTACCATACATTAGAACAGAGAGTCTTGGAAACAAATGTGAAATTGTCTGTTGTAGATCTAACCATGAATATGACCTTAGATGTCGAAATGGCCTTAAACATCTATTACTCATTCACTCACTCATGCAAAAAAGAAAAAGAACACTTTTCACTTCTTCCTAAATATGAAAGATGTTTAATTAGCCTTCTCTTTCATAGTTGTCATATCGACCTCATACTGTAATACACGGGAGTATATCCCTAAGTTTTGTTTAACTTAGCTGTAAGTCAAGATAGTCCTTTGTCTTCTCCTGCGTTGAAAGACAGACACTGGAAGAGATAAAGAATGTAACTTTTTTTACTCGGTACTCTTCCCTTCCCTTTTTTCTTTATAGTCACATATATTGCGGACCATGCATAAATAACTTATTCTATTTCACCTACCCCTGAAAAACCGTATTTGAATAGAAAAAAAATTCTTATTCTACATGATTATGTCGACAAGGACGGGGACTGCTTTTAAATCTAATGAGGCCGTTTTTGTGGCTACAAAAACCTTTTATTTTTACGCTTGGATTTATAATAATTTACGCAGGGCCTCTATTCCCCTTTCTAGAGACCTTTTAGCTATATACCTAGGATTTCTATAAAAATTATCCATTCTTTGTACTCCAATTGCTTTTTGTTTTTTTTTCCTAACTTACGTGACGTATTGCGCACATAAGGTGCAAACCATGTGAGCGCCTCGAGCACCTCCATCAAATGTACATCAAACGTCTGGTTGTAGAATACAGGTCCACTTATAAAAGTAATCAAGCATCTCCTCAAGTATCTCATTCTCCTCCAAGTCTGATAGTCTGCGGGAGAAAGAAAATAGAATATTTTACTGTCACCTCCATCTCTTGGCTGATATTTTTTCCTAATAATTCTTTCCTTGTTCCATGTTGCTTCCGCTTCGAAAATTTTTTTTTCAATTAAAGCTATTCTAATTTTTCAGGAAAGTGACCTTATGTTTGAACACCTATTACCGTGGTTGAATTCAAAGAAAGAATGACCCTAAAACGTTTCAAAACATTTCTTTCGTTCTTTTTAAAAATGGGTCTGGAAAAGGAAAAGGACTTTTGTGTTCCTAGTTCCCCATAGTAGAGTAACTCATTTCACATCAGACCAAATCTAAATTCCCCCCTCTCCCCCCTCCTTCTTCGTTATGTACGTCTTAATGAGACAATTCGGGCCTTCACGGTTTTTTTTTTCGTTACCCCGTTTGGTAATCGGGGTTTATACCACGCTTTGGGGACCTGCGGTGGTGTTATATGCAGTTTATACGTGCATTATTATGCATATATCAGCCATGTGCATTTATTTATTTTTTATTACATACTTTTTGAGGGGTCAGGTTGGACTTACAATATTTAGGGAAATTAGGCCAGCTATATGAAGTTAATTTAGCCATTTTCATTGGTCAAAACTCCTCCTACCTCGTAGGAGAATTGAACCCTGACCGCAGTGGTGGTAGGTGAAGGCCTTAGCCATAGCAACACACTGAATCTGAATCATCAATATTACGACTCGGAAGTGTCAGTATTTTCATTCTGATGACTCAGGTCGTCAGAATGGCGATCTAAAGTCGGCATTTTTACAACCTAAATCTGTAGTCTTATGTATGGTCTATTTGAGTACCTAACGTGGTCAATGCTGACTAATTTCAGATCTTCCATGTTTGCCGAGTATGTCTATTGGATGAGAATTTCACATCCTGCATGGACACTCGGCACAGGATATGGATAAAATACCTGTTTATACGTGCTTACGGCCAACAATCAAGGGCCAGAGGTCCCGCGGGTTATATCCACACCGAAGTGAGATTACCCTTGTGGCGTTGTTGCATGGACCCTAGTCTAATGGGGAGGGGGGAAGATGGCGACCAAATCTATGGGCAGATAGAAATCATGCCTCTACACTGTTACTGAGGCAATGGTCCTTTAACATCCGTCTCTACATAGGCATAGTGAGAGATGGAGGGGCCTGTTTTAAGTCATTTATCTGGCATGACCGCCGAGAGACTTTCCAGCACAGCCTAGCCAGAGCTGGAAGGAACTGAAACGCAACCGTACGGAAATGTTTGGTACCACCACTGTACTCCGGCCGGGCCCGGAACCGAACCCACCACATTATGGCCCGTGAGCGGACGCGCTACCGACTGCACCACGCCTCCCGGCTCTGAGATGCGCTCGGACCGGGGCTCGATCCGCGGACCTCTCACGGCTGAGCGTAACGTGCTAACCGCTAGGCCACCGCGTCTCCTCTCTACTTGATTGATTGAATTTTTATCTCACCTCGTCCCTTCCTTACGGCCGACAATCAAGGGCGAGAGGTCCGCGGGTTGTATCCACACCGAAGAGAGATAACCCTTGTGGCGTTGTTGCCCGGACCATAGTCTAATGGGGAGCGGGGATGATGGCGACTGAATCTATGGGAAGATAGAAAGCACGCCCCTACACATTTAGCGAGGGAATGGTTCTTTAACATCCGTCACTACATAGGCATAGTGAGAGATGGACAGGCCTGTTTTAAGTCATTTGTCTGCCATGACCGCCGAGAGACTTTCCAGCACAGCCTAGCCAGAGCTGGGAGAAATTCAAACGAGACCTTACGGCGAAGTTTGGAACCACCACTGTGCTCCGGCCGGGCCGGGAACCGAACCCACAACCTTACGGCCCGTGAGCGCACGCGTTACCGACTGCGCCACCCCTCCCGGCTCTCTCTACTTGAAGAAAATATTGGTTCTTATATATTTTCTTAAGGCCTAGTACAGGTGTCTGTCATGTGCATTTCTAATATCATAGGATATTTATGGCAGCATATGTTGTGTATGATGGCACCATATAAAGACATGATTATGGAATCCAAAAAGACAAGTCTTTTTAACATCCCATACAGGACGTATCTTTTACATCAACATCCAGTATATGCATCACGTAAACATGAAAAGGTTTGAATCAAAAAAGAAAACTGTGTACAAAAAATAGGAATAGGACCTCCGGTTAGAACTTATTTACTTTAGCATTGGGTTTCCTCATCTACACTGTGGCGCTATGGCTGAGGCCTTCGCCTACCTACACTGCGTTCGGGGTTCAATTCTCCTCCGGGTTGGCACAATTTTTCACATTAAAATAATGCAGAGACTTTATTTGCTTCGTTCCCACACATTTCCCAAATTCTTCTAAGTCCACCTTAACCCCGAATCAGTGTATACCACATACTGCAAAAAAGCACAGCATTTGTATATGCTGGATAAACCACGGCTGCTATGCACATATCAGTACTTGAAGTGCCAGATTCGAGTGATAAAGCTTCATATACATAACGATTAGTAATTTAAGATGGCTTCAATCGTTACCTGATTCTTGAGCTGTCTGCCCACACTCGTGAAGGGCCATTCTCCAGGCGTTAGTGTTTTGGTGCAGTGCATGGCCATTGTCATAAAGGATACGCCTGTTTCTCCAACTTTCAATTAAACATAAGTCTTTAGCTAATGTCCAGTCTTCGATGTCCATGTTTACAGATGTAGAATGTACAGCTTTTAACTATTACCCGTTCAAGTGTGATTCTATAAGGGGCCAATTATTTAACAACCAAGAGGGGTTGGAGAAATATGCCTAAGGGAGTGGTCATTATTTATCAAACGGGTGGGGTGGGGTTGAGGGGGGGGTTATATTTTCAGACCCCTCCCGAAGGGGGGGGGGAGAAAAATTTTTAATCCTCTTGAGGGGGGGTGAATAAAAAAATTCACCCTCTTTTTAGCACAAAAAGCTAGCGCGATACTACATATCAAAATGGCGCTCGAAAACTTTATGGGCCTCCGGCGCGGTTGGGGCACAAAAAATTTTGACAGCTGTCGAGGGGGGGGGGCATATGAATACTCCCGGCGTCCAGTGAAAAACCCACCACTCCCTTTTTGACAAAATAATGACCACTCCCTAACGCTGTATGAGGGATTTTTAAGGCATTTATCTTAATACATTTTTTCAAACCTTTCTATAGCTCCTACATCCCCTTCCCTATTCCAAAGAGGAAAATATTGTCCACCAATAGAATTATCTCTTTTCTCGTTATAAGGGATACCTTGAATGGCCGGGTTATTTTCAAATCCTGCTTCAAAAGCTAGGTAGAGTTCTGGGTTAGATCAAATTATTCAATGTCTCCTCTTCTCTTTGCTAATCCTTCCCCCCTTCCCGTACAAATAAAACCCTTCCCGTGCAAAATGATCTCTTCTTTGTCACACTCATACTTAGACCAGGGGAGGGGGATCTAGGAAGATCAGTTATAAGTCTTGTACCACATTAGCCAAATTGCAGACTGCTGACTATAAATAGAAATACGTTTTAACTGTAAACCAATTTGTTGCAAATAGGCTCTTACTGGGCCGTTGTACATACTTAAACAACGGTCCAGTATTCCTATGAACCTCTATGTGCGTGCATGTATGATTACACAAAGAGAACAGCCTCAAGTTCCACAGTACAAGAGGATATTCCCTAGCAAGTTGACCTATTTGAAACTCTTTTTGGGTAGGTGATATTGCATATATTTGCACCTGATTAACTTCGTTTTTCACAATTTTTTACATATGTTCCACAATATCAGTAACCCTTAATCGAACCTTATATTCTTCCAAGATTTGCATGTCACATTTATTTATATTTTATGCTATCATCTTTGTGTTTATAAAAGAGAGTTACTATTTTCTCAAATTAATATTTTTATTTTCTTTCTGGCTTTAGAATTGGAAGCTGAAAGGCAAACCCAAGACACAATCAAATGGTAAGTGCCTTTATATAAGGTGTTCAGTTGTATCTGCTTGGCCCTCACAGGTTAGGCCCATTTCATGGGCAGTGAGGCCACACACCAGCTAAACTAACTGGTGTCACTCTTATTTCTGTGTTAATCGTTTGCTCTAAAGAAAAGACATGTGAGCCTCGTTGGGTAGCTGATCACACCAACTGTCGCATAACGACTCATGTGCTTTTTAGCGTGGTCTGTTACAACTCCATCGGCCCACACACTTTTCCCTGAGCTCGACCCTCCACTTTAAATCCATGTACAAATCGCATCCTTTTTCCAAACCCCTAATTAGTCTGCATGCCCCTCCCCTGGGATAATGCCATCCTGCCATAAGTCTCACAAACACTTTAAACTACCATGTAACGAGTCTAAGCCAAAAAATATCTAAGGTTTATGGTATTTTTATGTTCCTTATATATAAGCCATTCCAAATATACCCATCAGTTTTGCGTGAAGTGTATTCAAAGTGTGTGAGGCTACACAAATTGCTCTCCAGAAAATTTATTTTGCTTTAGGCATTTCCAGGGTTGACTCACGCCTGCGTTATGACTCATCTTCGCACAAAATGGCACTTGGTTTCTGACGCGTTATGGCGAAGAATGACAGACAGGTTATTACTTTGTAAGACACACAAAGACGCATCCCAGCAAATCCACGTGAACATGAGTCATGCTGGGTGAGGAATGTGTGAGTACATTGAGTCATAACAAGTAATTTCACTCTCACACCGCTGCACATGTCTTCACTCAATGCCATAAAGATGTGAGGGTAACTGGGTGAGCAAGTGTTATCATGTGTCAATACTTGTAAACTCTCAACCCCACCTCACATGTCTTCACCCATTACCATAAGAATGTGATGGTAACTGGGTGACCATTCGTCAATACTGGTCAACTCTCAGGCAGCTTTACATGGCTTCACTTAATTCAATATAGATGTGAGGGGACCAGGGTGAGCACATGTCAACATGTGTCAATACTTGTCAACACTCACCTAGCATGACATTTCTTCACCAAGCCTTCGACAATAAGAGACTATGGAAACTGTATGGTTTCGCATGGCTTGTACTTTGCAGAGTGGGCCTATTGAGTAAATGTCAATATGAGAACTTATGTATCACCGAGCTAGTTCCTTTCTTACATGGGATGAAATACATATGAATCAGGAACTTAATGATATGCAAGTATATGTGATTTAGTGCATGCATTAGACATAATAGCTCATTTGTTTTGTCTACTGGAGATAGGACTGAATTGGAATAACAAATGTTTTACATGATATCTAAGTATCTGTTTGTTCTGGTTTGATGGGATATGAAGGTTTAATGTCTACTGATCAGCTATTTCACAGCTGATATTAACTAAGTAATGTATGGGCTAACAGGCACCGAATGGCATGTATCGTAGGATATCGAACGATTGGCCGCAGGCCACGAGTTTGATATCCTACGATACATGCCATGAGGTGCCTGTTAGCCCATACCTTACTAAGTTTATTACACGATTAATCAATAAGAAATCAATAAATAATCAATAAAATATCAATAAAAACAAGTTGAAAACAAAATTCCTTCCCCGGGACGCGAAGCCTGCCATAGGTACATACACCTCCTCGCCCGGCAGCGGACAGCGGCAGCCCCCTTCTCGGCTAGGGTTGGCAGCGGCACACGGCGAAAAATAGTGTACATACACCTCCTCGCCCGGCAGCGGACAGCTACAGCGCACACGGCGAAAAAAGACGTGTCTCGCGGTTATGTTTGTGTATAAAATACACCTCCTCGCCCGGCAGCGGACAGCTACAGCGCACACGGCGAAAAAAGACGTGTCTCGCGGTTATGTTTGTGTATAAAATACACCTCCTCGCCCGGCAGCGGACAGCTACAGCGCACACGGCGAAAAAAGACGTGTCTCGCGGTTATGTTTGTGTATAAAATACACCTCCTCGCCCGCCAGCGGACAGCTACAGCGTACACGACGAAAAAAGAACCACCCAGACCGGGACGCGATCCATGTACCTCTCACGGCTGAGCGCAAGGCGCTAACCGCTAGACCACCGCGTCTCCTCCTCCGAGCGCGTCTCGCTGTTATGTTTCTATACTAAATACACCTCGTCGCCCGGCAGCGGACAGCGACAGCGCACACGGCTTTGTATCATATCCAGACTTGGTTCGAACCGAGCGTATCTCGTCAGTCCCTGTGGCGCAATACATAGGGAGTTGGATTTGGGATGTGAGACTGCAGGTTCGATCCCTACCCTGGCCTGGAAAATTTCGTGGGTTTTAACATGTGACATGTGACATGTGACATGGACAAGGAGTGCTGATATCCACCTCAGAGAGTGCTGATATCCACCTCAAAGAGTGCTGATATCCACCTAGGATCTGCTCATAAGGGGTCGCACAATATGCAGGAATATCAGAACTGGGATATCCAGAAAAAGCACCCTGAGTCACAGAAATCGTGTAATAAGAGCAAATATACAGGAACGCTTCATAGGCTGGTTAAAAAACTCTGTATTGAGTGAAAATCGGGGGAGATACTTTGTCCAACATTAGCATGACAGACTGTGTGAGGACATGTGAGCATGCATCAAGATTCTCCAACTCTCACCCACCATGACAGAACTTCACGCAGAATGAGACATTAGGTTCTATTCTGTGTTTTGATTGGTCCATTTAAAATTTCCCTCCTATTCCTTTGTTCTACTCCGGCTTTCAAAAAAGTAAGAGAGAAGCAGCCAAGGAGAACAGATCTTGTGGTAGGTGGACACACAGTTCTAGATAGATTTGACCTGAAATCCTATGGGATAATCATTTATACAATAACACCTTGATATTATCTACAATCCCTGAATATCTATCTTGGTGCTGAATTCAGTTATTTGTCTCAACACCCCAAACTAATGTAGAAGTTTCTATGTCAGCAAGGCTCTGGTAAAATCTGCGGGATTCCCGCTGCCAGATGGGAGTGGTCATTGTTTATCAACTTGGATGTAAGTGGGTGGTCACAATTAGAATCCTAAGAGCGCACGAGGTGAGGTGGGCGCAGCATGACAAAAGTTGACATAGAATTGCAGGGATGGGTTCTGACGCAGTACTACGCAAGATGTCGCACAGACCAATGTTTCCTTGTCGAGGGCTAGGAAAGGGGAGGGGGAATGTGGATTGTTAATTGGGCCATAATTGTGAAGATTATTTCATTTGATTTACCTGTTTCCATGTGAAGATATCTCTCCTAACCTTCTCCTTTCTCTCAAAACAGGCCATTTTTATAAGAATATAACAAAGTCCTATCTATTTCCCCATATTATATACGACCTAGATGATGACTAGAAAATACACGTGTTATTTCCTGCAAAACCATGCCCAACATATGCATAGATCAATGGTAAAATGCAGATCTAACCAACTCAGTGCTAAGTTCCATAGTCTAAACAAAGCAGCGTTTTTTTCTTATATGTGCACTGAATTACATGGTCGTGAGTATGATTATGTCCCAGATTTATGTTTGTTTCATATCATGTAAGAAAGAACACTGCAATATGCCACAAATTCTATCATATATACGTGCAATCTGTTGCCCCATTCTGTATAGTTCAATCAGTTAAAAGTAATACTGATTCCATAGTCTCTCTTTGTTAATTTGAGTCTTGGTGGGTAAGTTCTAGCAATAATAGACGCAGGCTGACATTCGTTTACCAAGACGTCTTTCTGGAAGTGAGTGGTTATTTCTTAACCTGTGTGTGATTGGGCGACTATAGACACATGTTGTCGCATCCTGATCCTATCTTTGCCCAAATCTTTCTTGAAGTCAGTTATTGATTGTCAAGCTCAGGGGGAGTTGACCACTGTAGACACTTGTTGACGCACGCTGACCCAGTCACCCCTACCCTCTTTATCTTAGCCAGCGATTTTTTCTCAAACTGAGCGAAAGTTGACAGGTTCAGACACTTGCAGACGCATGGTCACGCGTTCTCCCCTACCTTATGTATCAAAGTGAGTGCTTGTTTGTCAAGCTCTGTGAGACCCGACCTTTATTGACACATGCTGAAGAACAATCACCCTACTGTTCCTACCACCTTTATTCAAGTGAGTGATGGATTGTCAAGCTGGGTGAGAGTTGACTCTGGATTACACAAAACAATACAGTTACTTTGCCTAGAAAATTTATCTCTCATCCTCACTCACCTTGACGCATCTTCACTCAGATTTGCCGGGTACAGAGAGTGAGTGATTAATAGATGTTTAACGCAATTTTGAAAGCTCCGTGTACACTAAACACTGTGCCAAGTATTGACACCAATCGAAGCATGCTATTCCAGGTATAAGAGAAGTAGGACCAGGTGTGACAAGCAGAGGGGGTCTAGATGGGGGGCCCCCTCGCCCCCTGACAATTTAAAGGAAAGCCCATATCAAATGTCAATAAATTGTTACTTTCCTCTCTCCTTGTCACTAAACTCCATGTCTCATGTCGCGGTTAGGACAAGTCAATGTTCCCTGTCTCCAAATAATTTTTCTAATGTCATTGTCCATATAAGGCCCATTTCATTTTTCGACGTAAAAATTGGGCCATATCACTCTGTCGATAGCAGGGGTCTAGACCCTTTTCTGAGTGCGAGTTTGCAATATTAAAAAAAAAGGAAGCTTTTATTTTGTACCACTCAATTTACTCATACCTTTCTCACCTAGCATCGCTCATGTTCACTCCGAATAGCTGGAGATACCGTAGGCAATTTAACGGATCATCTTTCCCCATATTTGGATGAACAAGCTTGCTGTGTTGTTTGAGTACAATTAATTAAATGTGATGCAGGATCTAGGAGGAAGGGGACGTAGAGCCAAGTGGGCAAAAAGATGTGCGGAAAAAGAACACGAGGTCTGTCTACCAATTGAAGAAGAGAGGCCCGGAAATGCGGTAAAAGAAAAGGCCAAGAAAACTAAACAATGGGATTACTTTGAAATAGTTAACCTTTTTATGGCAGCGAATTCTAAACGGAAAGCACTAAAAGGCACCTGGGCAGGGCCTTCTGGAGGACGGCACAAACGAGAAAAGGCTTGGAAAATGGTTGCAGGTGATGTTTGTTTTATTTCTTATTTTCCACCCAAAAAATCTGTTTCTCTCTGTTATAGCCTCTTGCTGGCGAACAAATAGGACCTAACATGAATTTGCTGGTAGTGGGGACTGCTTCGCTTTAGCGCGCGAAAATAGCGGGACGTCGTCGTTGCCATAGTTACTTCATAGCGCGAGGCACGTCCAAGGATTAACTTTGTTTCAGGCCACGCATGCGCAGAGTGTTAGACGCCATCTTTGCTTTTTGAGGTCGAGCCACCGGAGGTCTGCGACAGGAGTCTGGTCAGTATATCTCGATTTTTAATGGTCAATTCTGGAAGAAGGTTCATGTTTCTGTAGTCCGGGGGTGGAGGGAAAGTTAAAGATTATTTAGGCGCTTCTCTTGTGGCCGTTCTGTTCTCATGTATATGGCGATTTAACGAAAATTCATTACCATTTTTCTCACCGGCTGGACGCCTTTTGGTCTTATTCATCAATACAGTCGCCCATTTTGGCGGGAATTTAAGGTGGCGTTATGAATGTGTGTGTACATCGTCCTTTATGGGGCGGAATGCTGTCCTTTTCAGAGTATGAACATGACTGAAATGTACGGGAAATTTCTGCAATGTTACCATCGAGTCATCACAAGGTGTGAATTTTGCTGTCTCTTCCCCCCGAGGCCCCCCAACTTCCGTGTTTATGGGGGGGGGAGGGGGCAGACTGTGTTTTTGGCCCCCCCTCACTTCTCCACAAATAGATTGACATTTTAGATTGACTTTTCTGTACCATATCGCAGCATTCTATTTACATCCAATGGGACATTCATTTATGCCCGTAAAATTCCACTAGTGACTAGATCAGTTTTTAAAATTTCACATTTTTTCTGAAAGTAAGGCTTCTTTATACCCAGATCACATTAATAGCGAAGGGAGCCTAAAATCCGGGCCTGAAGATAACTATGTAAAATTGTGCAGCAAAATAAAGGGGATGAAATATTTACTATCCGTAGGTTTATTGAATGGAGTTGAAACTCCTCTTTAAAAATTTTTCTATCCCATTTTATATACTGGAGATATGAAAATCGTTCTGTTATTTGTAAACCAAGCCTTCTCCTCAAAATATCCAGATAAGACCATTAAAAATAGAATGTGCGTGGGGTCATAGGACATCACTGTAGTTAAGAACTTATAGATTCTGCTTGGAAACCTTTACAAAATCTTCTGATTGTTTCTCATTATGATGCGACGAAAGTTATGTGCGAGAAGTATAGAACTATGTCCGTGAGATAGATATAGGTGTCCTCTTCATTTTGTTACGATTTTAAGTACCGTAACCTCCCTTATGTAGGGCGCGTCTTATACCAGGGGTTTCAGTTTTTGCTGGATCGGCATGGGGGGGGGGGACACTGAGAGATTTATTTTGTTATCTTACACTCCCTAACTCAAAAAAAAGCCAAGGGGTATTCCAAAGGGTGTGTGGGGGGGTTATCTACATAAAGCTTTTTGAATTTAAAATATTCATCCAGTAGAATAGATTTTACTAAAATATTTATTTTCCGGACTATTTTCTGCAACTCTTGGTGCAACTTATAAGCGAAATGCGCCTTATAAGCGAGAGAATACAGTATTTCTGGCCAGTATACAGGGCTTTTGACAGGATTTTTTGCAATGCGCCAATTGCACACTTTTTAGCAAATACAATGCGCCATTCTGTAAATGAATGGCCATTCTAGCCATTTAAATGCGACATTTAAGCATTAAATGCGTGTATTCCGCACTGCGCAGCCCTGTCAAAAGCCCTGAGTATAACCCTCAGAAGGCGTGTTTTACATACACCTCTTCAGCACTGTCACAGATAGGGGTAGCGGGCGGCCTGATTTTGCTGACTGCGCTGATATTAGATGAATACTACCGTAATCTCCCGCGTAGAAGACTCGGTGCGCGCAGAAGACGCGGTGCGCGTAGAAGATGCTCCCCAAACTTACGGTAGGCTGGTTCGCTTAGAAGACGCATCCAACCCCTCTGAATCGATTTGTTAAAAAAACCCGTACAAGACACCCCCCCCCAAATCAGCAGGGGGGGGGGTACGCGTATAAAACGCACCCCCCCCAAAAAAAAATTTGCGTGCTAACGATTCCCCGGTCTGCCGCGGCGCTAGCGCTATGAGTCTATGCTGTCATCGGCACACGGTCGGCGTTTTGCCCGCCGAGCAAATCCACAGCAACCGGTCTGCCGCGGTGCAGGCTCTATGAGTTCAAGCTGTCATCGGCGCATTTTCCCAAATGAGATGTTGGAAAACCCCGCGTATCAGACGCACCCCCAACTAGAAGAAATCCTATAAGACGCAAGGCATTTGTTTGGCGTAGAGGACGCGTCTTATACGTGGGAGATTACGGTAGTCACCCTAGTGAAAGGGTTGCTAATAAGAGACCATATTATTTCTGGTTTCAGCGAGAGTGGAAAAAGTTTCTTAAAAACGTGCATTTTAATGCATCAGTTAGGTTTATTAGATTGGATCGATAATGGGGGGGGGGGTAAAATTGAAAACATGGGTAAAAACCGTCCTCAAAAAGCACCAGAACCCCCCATAAAGCTTACTGGTTTTCAAAAAATTTGTGGTGGAGATTCCCCTGGACCTAAAATTGTTCACCTATGACTTGCAGTTCCATGAAAATTCTTTTCACTTGTGAGGCCTTATTTTTGATTAAGTCCCGAGTTTGCATGTCGGCTATCTGTAAAGGGTCTAAAGAAGAGGGGAGCTTAGGGAGTGCATTAATTTCATACATCATGGCTAACAATGAGGATATCACATTCAATACCCTGTAACCTTAAAGGGTTAAGTACATCGTTTCAATAAGTCAAAGGCCTCAGTCTAAGATGTAACTTCATTGTTGATTATAATGTTCAACATCGGCCCACCTGGTGTATATACCAGTCCACCCAATACTTAACATTATGCATCACGGTGCACTGATGCAACTCTGGCGGTCATTTCTTAAGATACTACGATCGCGAATGACACTAAAACTGCAGATTTTTCCTACTGTAATTTTGGTATCACTCGACGGAAGCAGTCATAGTGTTTATGAGTCCCCCAAAAAAATTCTTCCGTTATTTGGCCAATACTGACCTGACATGTCTGATAACTGATATTGAGCCTTTCGTATAGTAAAAGAACCCTTTTTTTTTATTTTTTCAGGAGACGATACAACAATCTTCCGTCTACGGTGTAGAAACCTTGTAGGATTCGTCTACCTCGCACAATGTCGCGTGTGGTATGTTTGAATACATTTATGTTCGGGGGGCCATCAAGGATCTGAGACATTGGATGTATCTGAATTTCAGTCCATAATCAACGTCAAAGAGTAACTATTTAGTAGCTTTTGAAGATGAGTCATTTATTACAGATCTATGACCACCACAACTCCAGAAGAGTTCAAAATATTTGAAATAATAAATACAAATCTTGGATGGCTAAATACAGCAGAAATGAATTCTTTAAGATTACCCCAGTTTTCTACTATATACTAAGTTCCGTTACTCATGCATCGATACACACTCAGATTCTTTCAGAGGGCTCATTTTCTTTCTTTTGTATAATAAGTCACGGCTTTGGCTATAGCAGTATTTTTTGCATGGGCATTGAAAACATTGTTTCAGGCACATGTGTCATATAACATCTAATCCGTTCACTGAAGTCTTGAAATTTCCCCAAATTGAATTCGTGATGCTAGTTTTCAGGAGTTAAAGGCCTAGGAGAGGAAACAATTATGAAAATCTTTGGGCGAAAAAACCCACACCATTCATGTTTTTAAATCAATTTATGACTCGTCTCAGGAATAACGAAGGTCTGGCTTAATACGTGCGTCTTATAAATTGAACCAAATAACGTTTGCTTAGATTCGATTATTGGATTAATAAATAAATAATATCTATTCCCAACAGACAACCATGGATAAGGACATAAAACCAACGTGTGCCGTTTGCAGGAAAACTTACAGCTCTGACGATGCAGTTCATGAACATTACAAAAGAACCCATGGAAAGGAACAAGACAGCCCTCTGTTTAGGTGTCCGGTGTGCAAGAAAAGCTACGTTTATCTTGGTAAGTTATGCCTATTTGGTAATTCATATTGTCCTGCGTGTAAGATGCCTATAGATTAATATTATAGGGATGTATGACACAAATCTGGCGTCCACGTTGGTGTGTAGGCTCCTAACCCCAGATCGGTATACTAAGCTAATAGATGATGCATATCGGGGCCCTAGGGCTGTATATGCTGTATATACCTGAGCCGCGGAGCGGCGAGGGTATATACAGCATATATACAGCCCATGGGGCCCCAATATGCATCACCTAATAGGTTTATACCACCATTTCCTCCATTTTGTATCAATTTCTTACCTGAAATCCAAAGAATATAGCCAGGCGAAGACATTTTGTAAAAGCAAGCGATACGGCCCGGGTCAGCGCTCTGCGCGAAGCCATTGTTTTTGTTCCTTGCGGGACAGGTACCGCCGTGTTTACACTCACTTTTCGTATGGAATCCAACCATGACATGTTATAATATTAAAATCCCAAGAAGTATTCGATCCATAGACGAGGAATGCGTGCTAATTTTCTCCATTTTCTTCGAAATAAATAAGAATCCATTGATTTTCCAAAACGGTCCGAAATTTTCGGCGTCTTCCTCGTACGGCGAGCGGATGACCTATATCCACATCCGGGCCCCTGACACACTTTCGCCAAACAAGGAGGCGGGTGGGAATGGCCGGACCGCGACTCGCTTACGATGGAAAAATCAATGGATTCTTATTTATATCGAAGAAAATGGAGAAAATTAGCTCGCATTACTCGTCTATGGATCGAAAACTTCTTGGGATTTCAAAATTATAACATGTCGTGGTTGGATTCCATACGAATACTGACTGGAAACATATCAGGTTAGAACTTGTTTACCTTCGCATAGGATTTCATCACCGTTCAGTGTGGCGCTATGGCTAAGGCCTTGGCCTACCACCACTGCGGACGGGGTTCAATCCTAATACGAGTTTTTCACATTGAAACAATGACGAGGCTAAATTTCTATGTCCGCCAGCGTCTCCAAAAATATTCTAAGTCCAACTTGACCTCGAAAAAGTATATACCAAAAATTTCAAAAATGCACAAGGGTGGTATATGCAGAATAATGCACGGCTAAACTGCATATAAACCCACCGGAAGTGCCGAAATCGTGGTATAAAGCCTTATACCACGATTCTGGCACTTCCGGTGGTTTTATATGATATATATACGTGGTATCTTCTGCATATACCGCTCATGTGCGGTTTTGCAATTTTTGGTGTCTACTTTTTCGGGGTCAAGTTGGACTTTGAATATTTTGGGACACTCTGGCGGACATGGTAATTTTGTCTAGCCATTGTTTCCATGTGAAAAATTTGTCCAACTCGTATGAGGATTGAACCCCACCCGCAGTGGTGGTAGGCAAAGGCCTTAGTCATAGCGCCACACTGAATGGTGATGAAATCCAATGCGAAAAATAAATAAGTTCTATCCTGAGGTCATAGTCCTATGTTTGCAGACATTTTTTGTATTGATTCCAAGACGAGGAATGCGTGATAATTTTAACCCATTTTCTTCTATATAAATAATCCATTCATTTTCCCAACGTACGCGAGTCGCGACCCGTGGCCGCTCTGCGCGAAGCCTTTGTTGTTCCTTGCCGGGAGAGGTACCGCCGTGTTTACACACACATTTCGGCGGTTCGGCGCCGAACTTTTTGGTCTCGGCTCGCCGTTTTCTGGTTAATTTGTTGATTTGGTACTAAATAAGACGGATTTTCCTCCAAAAACAGTGAGATTACTCCCTTTTGTATCCGTTTTTACTATTTCTTGTCCAATTTTTACTTGGATTGTTTTTTATGTTATGTTTTTGTTTGTTTGTTTTTGGGCGATAATAGAGGTAGTTCCCATAGACCAAGGCCTGTACTGTCACTCTAGTGTCAGTCTGCAGGGATATTGCTAGGATTATTTTGAATGAGACAATGGCGCAATTGTGGGCAAAGATAATGCGCCATTTTAACAAGTTATGGGCCAGTTTACACAATATATATATGTCCATCATATTCAACAGAATAATATATGATGTATTTAACTTGAAGTTTTAAATTTTGGAATGGCATTGTTGTGAATTAGAAAGAAAGGTCTCGATATTCTGATACATCTGATTCTCTAGGCCACCATAGGGCCCATAGGTGGGCCTGATGCCCCCCAAAATCCCCAAGTTTGGGGGTCGACTCATAGATGGGGTTTGCTTTTTTTTTGCATTATTTTTTTTTGTCTAGGTCAAATTGAAAGTTGGGGGGTCTTATAGGCGGGCCATATCATATTGATAAGGGAATGTCAGTACGATTTTCACCATATATTTTCAATGTATGTATCTAGATATGATGAATATTGATCACAATTCACATACCGTAATCTCCCGCGTATAAGACGCAGTGCGCGTATAAGACGCACCTAGAGTTTTGGAAAATTCTCAAAAAAATGAAAATTTCATAACTTTGGTTCTACTGAGTGAATTTTCAATATTTAAAAACCTGTGAGTAGCTTGGGCCCCCTGGACCCCCCCTGGGCCCCCTTATGCCCTATTATGACCTTTATGGCATGTAACATATCAAAAGAAAGGTCTTGGTGTCCCCCTTGTGGATCCAAAGAGAACTAAAACCCCTCGTATAAGACGCGTCTTATACGCGGGAGATTACGGTAGTGCATTTTGGTCAGATCTGCATAAGTTGAAGTTGAAACAGTTTATCAGCCACAAAAATCATGACCTAATAATGTTGTTCCTTTAAATCACCATAGCAAAGTGCAGACAAATGCATCATTATCACACAATGGATACATTAAATTGCAATCGACAAATATCTGATAGGAAGGACTAGACAGGGCAATAACAGCGTCAAGTTGACCTGAAGGATGGTTTGAGAATTGATTATGAACTTCAGCAGAGAACATGGTTATGGAGATAATTTTTTTTTACAATGAAATTAGCTAGATGTTTACTCTTTAATTAATCGTCACAGTCTGTAAATGTTTGTTTTCCTGATAGTTTTAGCTTTCCAACGATATATTACACTCTATATCTTGGTTGGCAGATGGGTTTGAGGAGGGCTTTTTCTTTTGAAGAATGTTATTCTATGATGAACAATGCGCCAATGGGCCCATTTTTCTGCATTTTAATGCGTCATTTAGCATTTTAATGCGTGTATTGCGCGGTGCGCGGCCCACGCAATATCCCTGGTCTGCCTTCTGGGGTGGTGTTTGAGGTTATCTATCTCCACACTCCGGTTTAGGGTTACTTAGGAGGACTTCTTCTTCCTTTGTACCTGTATGGCTACCTTTTTGTCCCCAAAACTAACAAAGTTGTCAATTTAGGCTTGTGTTCTTAAGCCTGATTGACACTTGATGTTTGTCAATCTACCCATAGGTTCATTATCTGGAACCTCAGTTGACATCATCAAACGAAATAATTTTAGTAGACCTTTGCACTGGTTAGATTGTCACAGATACGCCTCTTGATGGAGTTCAGTCTGTTGACCCACCTGGCTATGATCTGAGCTGGTGGACTTAACCTATGGTATATTAAAATTATTTTGTGCCTGATACACTCAAAGTCGGACCGCTGCAGGTCTGCACATTAATTTCTGATGAAATGAAGTGGCATTTAGCCATCCTGTTCTCACAGACTGACTTGTGAATGAAATGGCTGTGTATCAGGGAGGTTGCCTACACCAACTAAGACGCTAGAATCTGTGCTCGCTGTACAGATAGCCACTGTTTTTGAAATTTGGGTACATTTCTTAACAGTAACTCCAGATTGAACAGTCCCGGCCTGTGGTAGGACTTGTCGTAGGAGTTGGGTGTACTGTGACCTTGACACCGCCATATATTGTAGCCCCCCGGCACAATTATGGTAAGTTGATAATAAATTCAACGTTTCGATTTCGTTTGAAATTTTGACCTGCCTCCCTGGGGAGGGCAGAAGTCTTAAGAACGGTGTCAAAATAGGGCTGTATAGGTTGTGAAGCGTAAAAATGATTTTACCTATACCTTATGCCGAAAAATTTCTCAGTTGGAGAAATTATTGACTTACTTCCTCAGTGAGAGTTCAAGTCAAAACTGTGTCCAAGCCAGGTTTATAGGTGACTGTACTGTAAAAAATTTATTCATTGGAGAAATTGTCACAGTTGGGGTTAAAATGGTAAGGTTTGAATAGTAAATTCAAAAACACCCTTACCTTATGCCCAAAAAATCCTTTGCTTGTGATGTTATTCAGTAGTTATAAATCCTTATAACTAAAACCAATAAGGCCACCTGATTTTGATTACTTGGATTACCGGATTTTTCACCTCCAACTTTGGTCGGGCAGAGGAAAAAAAAAAAAAAAAAAGGCTCACATTTCTCTTATCTCACAACCAAAACACCCCACCGCCGGAACTAAAAAAAAAAATAAAAAAGGCCTGGTAATACCATATTTTTCGGCATTTTCAGGAGAAATATTGAGAAATTTCCGAATATGAAGGGCTAAATGTGATGTGTTTATGAATGATAACTTATATTTCTTTTGAAGAACCATTTTTTTTGTAAAATACTCCAAAAATCTCGTCGGGCATAGGCTAAAAAAAAAAAAAATTTTTTTTTTGATTTTGCCAAAAATCTCGTCGCCGGATCCGTAATCCAAGTTATTAGAATAAAACGGCCTAACTAATACAAAAATTCTGTTGAATTTTTGCAAATGCCTCTGATGGTGGTTAAACTTCCACAAGTCCTGAAAAAAGTTATGTCGCTAAGACAGCAGACGGCAGTAATCAACGCCATCATGAAGGCGGAAGGCAGCAAAGTCAGAGAATCACTTGAGACCCTTACCTTATGCCGAAAAAATTCACAAGATTTTTCCAGAGGGTCGGATTACAGTCACCAGCCTTACAAGCTTGCTTGGGGTTGAGTGAGATTGTGATATCACAATTTCCTTTACCTTTGCCTTATTTCTCTGACTGTACAGAGGCACAGGCTAGGTTGATCACCCCTCCTTGGTTGACTTCAAACTGATACACTGTATTTGCCCTACCTTTAGGCCACGAATTTAGGTCTAGAATTTGGTAAAATTCTTAACAGTAACCTCTGAGTAACTGTCCAGACCTGCGGTGGGACTTGTTAATAGAATTGGGTGTAAAATGACCATGACACCACCACAGTTGTGGCCCACTGGCACAACATTAACTAGCTGATTTAATCAGCATTCCGAAATTCTCTGCTCTACCATTTATGGTGAGAAAGATAAAGAATTTCATCTGCCTCCCTTGGAAGGGCGGAATGGTGTCTAAATTCTGGCGTAAAAACTTTTTTTATAGGTTGTGAAGTGAGAATTCAAATATACCTATAATTTATGCCCAATAAATTCACAAGTATGGTAAAAATCTTCAAGCCTGTTTTTAACAGCTTAAGAGCCATACTTAATGTCATAGAATTCTATGAGAATTGCAGTTGACTCACCAATAACCACAAAGCTGCTTGGTAGTGATATAAAAATCACTGAGACCTAATGTGCTACATTAGAATATTTCTTCAGAAATATCATATAGGTCAATTTGCAGCCACAAGTATCCTAGCTTGTGTTGGGTTATTTGAGTGCTAAAGTTACTGATAACCTATACCTCATGTCATAGATTCTCTGAATTTATTTATCTTAGGTTAGGATGTCTTTCTTGGTGATCAGTTTACTTTGATAAACTAAAGTCTACCGGTGGCCAAAGTGGTAAGGCAGTTGACTGAGGTAGTGTACTCATCTTAAATCACCAAAAGATTGGTGATAAAAAACATGAGTTACATATCAGGAGAGACCAACAAATTTTTCTGATTACTCAGAAGAGGACAGAAGGACAAAATCTTACCTATTAAACAAGAGTAATGAGGTAGCCATTGCTGAAACCCAGCAATTTCACTGATATTAGATATCAGATGGCTACCAACTGCCTCTTGACAGGACCGCAGTAAATAGTTGTTGTTATGTCATTAACCCTGATAAACTCTGTTTTGGAATTATGAGTAAAATTCTTAGCAGCTACTACTATGTAACTGTCCGAACCTTTTGGAGGACTTGTTACTGGAGCTTGTGCAAAGATGACTTTGACACCACCAGGGCTGTAGAGTGAGGTGACTGTTTTTAGAATTATTGGTAAATTCTAAACAGGGACTCATGTAAAACTGTCCGTACCTCGATGGGACTTGTAAATGGAGCTGGAGACTAAGATGAACTTGACACCACCAGAACTGTGGCCTTTGGCACAGCACTAGTATTGCTGGTCTAATAGACCCGCAGTTGAATCTATCTCCTCTACCATTTGCCTAAAAATGATTTTCTTGATTTGCTCCTCTAAAGAGGGCAAAAGTCTCAAGAAACGGTGTCTAGATTCAAGGTTATAGGAAGTGTTTTGCAAAGTCAAAATTTCCTAACCTTATAGCCCAAAAAATTTCACTACTGGTGCAATTTATTTCAATGAAAGAACTAAGACTCGTTTATAGCCTTGGTTGACCTTGTTAATGAAATTAAATCTAAATACTGAGTTTGTCACTGATGTCTTTTCGACTCTAAACATGACAAGTCTTGAAATTAACTCGGACACCTCCTTAGACATTCTAGATGATTCCTCCATACGTATTATGTCCAATTAATTTAGAATATATGAGAATCCATTGATTTTCAAAACAGGTCCGACATTTTCGGCGTCTTCCTCGTACGACGAGCAGATGACCTATATCCACATCCGGGCCACTGACCCAATTTGATCTTCAAAAGTTATCAGATGGATGTTAGTGACCATTGGGGGACCTCAACTAACCAATTTTGTTGTTTTCCATGTGTGTCGGCCATCTTTGTTTTAGGAAACACAGGGATCCAGGTCATATATGGTCAATTTTTAAGTTATGAGGTGGATTTTAGTAGTCATTGGGATACCTCAACTACCTAATTCTATTTTTTTTCAATATGTGTTGGCCATCTTTGTTTTAGAAAACACAGGGATCCAGGCCATATATGGTCAATTTTGATCTTCAAAAGATATCTGATGGATGTTAGTGACCATTTGGACACCTCAACTACCCAATTTTAGTGTTTTCCATGTGTGTCGGCCATCTTCGTTTTAGTAAACACAGGGATCCAGGTCATATGTGGTCAATTTTGATCTTCAAAAGTTATCAGATGGATGTTAGTGACCATTGGGACACCTAAACTACCTAATTCTTTAGTTTTCCTTGTGTGTCAGCCATCTTGGTGTCAGGAATCACAGTGATCCAGGCCATATATGGTCAATTTTGATCTTCAAATGTTATCAGATGGATGTTAGTGACCTTTGTGACACCACCACCACCAATACCACCACCACACTACTCCCAACCCTCACACACATTCCTTATTTGCATATTTTAATCCATGCATAGGTTTACTCCATACTATAGCAATGGGACAGGATTTTACATGGAGAGCGAGGAAGCACCACAATCAGAGCATACATTAAGCTAATAGATCATGGATATGGGGGCCCTAGGGCTGTATATGCTGTATATACCTGAGCCGCGAAGCGGCGAGGGTATATACAGCATATACAGCCCGTGGGGCCCCCATATCCATGACCTAATAGGTTTATACCACCATTTCCTCCATTTTGTATCAATTTCTTACCTGAGATCCAAAGAATATAGCCAGGAGAAGACATTTTGTAAAAGCAAGCGATACGGCCCGGGTCACCGCTCTACGCGAAGCCATTGTTTTTGTTCTGGCCGGGAGAGGTACCGCCGTGTTAACACTCACTTTTCGTATGGAATCCAGCCATGACATGTTGTAATATTAAAATCCCAAGAAGTATTTGATCCATAGACGAGGAATGCGTGCTAATTTTCTCCATTTTCTTCAATATAAATAAGAATCCATTGATTTTCCCAAAGTACGCGAGTCGCGGTCCGGCCATTCCCACCCGCCTCCTTGTCCGGCGAAAGTGTGTCAGTGGCCCGGATGTAGATATAGGTCAACTGCTCGTCGTACAAGAAAGACGCCGAAACCATGGCTTCGCGCAGAGCGGCCACGGGAAAATCAATGGATTCTTATTTATATCGAAGAAAATGGAGACAATTAGCACGCATTCCTCGTCTATGGATCAAATACTTCTTGGGATTTTAATATTATAACATGTCATGGCTGGATTCCATACGAAAAGTGAGTGTGAACATTCGGTACCTCTCCGGTCAAGGTCTTATTTATATTCGCATTTGATTTCATCACCGTTCAGTGTGGCGCAATGGCTAAGGCCTTCGCCTACCACCACTGCGGGCGGGGTTCAATCCTGATACGAGTTTGGACGATTTTTCACATTGAAACAATGGCGAGACCAAATTTCTATGTCCGCCAGCGTCTCCAAAAATATTCTAAGTCCAACTTGACACCAAAAAAGTATATACCAAAAATTTGAAAAATGCACAAGGGTGGTATATGCAAAATAATGCACGGCTAAACTGCATATAAACCCACCGGAAGTCCCGAAATTTCACACCCCTTATAATAGTACTGAATAATTTCACATTGAGGGGCATCTCCTTAGGACTGAGTCCTTCACCTGTGACATTTTATTATTCTATCATTAATTAAAAATGAAGCATTATTATAAACGATCCATGGAAACAGAAAAAAAAGTAATGGATTTTTATCAAGGATTCCTGTTTCAATTAATATATAGCTGCGACAGGGAAAACTCTTTCTGCCCCTTGGGGGAATTGAACTCTGGACCCCTCACATCAGTCTAGGTATAGAGTAATTTCAAGTAATTATTTCTCCTTTTCAAGAATAGATGCCTGTCAGCCTTTAAAATAAACAACTATATAGCCAGATATCTCATTTTCCATAGAACAAAATATTAGGAAATGAAAAAGATCTTCTAAGTCAGATAAGTTCCAGCACTCCAACTGACTGAGCTAACTTGGAAGATCTGAAAGTAGAGGCATAAAAACCCCTTTTTCCTCATAATGAGGTCAGATCTCATCAGATGACTCTAGACCTTTGCTAATGAGGTCAGCCTAGGTCAGGTGACCACAGATGTTACAGGAAGCAGCATGGGAGAGAAGAGAAGAAAGTCATCTTTTGATTGTGGATTTACCTTGGTTCCTAGTGGAAAAAAAACGGCAAGTAACTCGCACAAAGCGCGTACCTACACCAGCTGTGCTGTATATACGGGTATTCGTATGGACGAAATTTAACCTAAGTACAGTAACAGTTGTGTGAACCCTGTTGCAATAGTGTGGGGAATCCACGCCCGTGTGCCTTTCCCAAATCACTCTGTAAGGGTGTGGGAGAGTGATAATAGCAAAAGTTTCGGTTCTGCTCGGAGGTTTTCCCCTGCTCCAATGCTTTTAAAATTTACAACAAGGACAGATACAGACCAGGAGAAGATTTCCTGAAACTTTGGTTGAGCTACGATCATATTTAGATAGAAAAAACGAATATTTTTCATTCCTCCCCTCCTCATAATTTCAAAACAAAGATGGCGGCCGTGAAATAAGCAAGGCCCCATTCGGTCAATTTTTTTCTGCTCTAGCTTAAGAAATATGGTGAATTTTGATTCCATTTCAAGATATGTTGAAGAACTAAACATAATCTTTCGCTGATCTCTTCTACCCCACCCAATTTTAACTCTAAATATATCGGTGAGAAAATTGTAAACAAACTACTTGCAACTTCCGGTTGCAGCAGGAGGCAGAACCAGTAGCTGACAGGTCTTTTAGTAGAGAGAGGCCGGTCCCTAACATCATATGCTACGGGCCTGTTGGCAGGTCTATGTAGCAACAGGTAACACCTCCATTTTTGGGAGGTGAAGCCACGACCAGGGCACCCATAGAGCTGACACTAACCAATGACTTAAACTGCTATTTTGTATATTTCCCCTGGTCTGAATGCTTTAAAACTTCAAACACTACGAGTTCACAAATAGAAGACTACTCGGCAAAAGTTTAACGAGGTTATTATGAGTAGATCTACCAATACTTAATTGGGACAGTTAAAGGTGTAGGTTGTGCGGGATTGACAGATGAAAAGTGCTATGGGGTTATGAAGACAAAACTCAATCTAGCAAAATATACCAGGAGAATCTGTTTCATATTTTCACAAACTGTTGGTATATATGTATTGATTACTCGCTCTAAGTGTCACATAATTCAAACACATAGTTTTAGAGAAAAATTATAATTATTGCACCCTTATGATGCACCATATATGGATAGACGTACATTACAATGGTGCGCGCTTGTTTGTTACTAGGCACTTCAACAAAAATTTTAAAATGAATACAAAAAGATCTTTTTAGTCACAATCCATTCAGCTCATTCAGACATTTCCAAAACTTTGGGAATTAACATTCTATATTGTCTAGAACCAGAGATATTAGAAAAATGGTGTCAGAAATTCTGAGGCAAGTAGCATAATAGAAATGGTAGGAAATGTGTTTCAGTTTTTGTGATGTGATTTCAGGACATAAACACTATTTTATCCATAAAATTGTCAATTTCAAATGGATTAACTTGACATTTTCAGGACTTATCAGTGGTGAGGAGATCATAACATAACCTATCCAATATCATGGTTTGACCTTCACATGACCTTGGGGTGACCAAGAGGTGACCTTGAAAAGCCCTTCCGGAGCTGTAACTCCTTTCTGGGCACTTATATTTCAATAGAAAACAAGATTTAAAGAGCCTTAGAGTTAAGTCCCATCAGTTTATTAAAGATTCTATTATAATTCTAAAAAAAGATGTCAGTTGACCTAGTTTTGTGACTTACTTAGTGAAGCAGTACATTTGACATTTAGAAATGTAAGTTCTAATTTGCCCATCTTAAAAAACTGTACATTTCTGAATTCCTTGGAATCTCAGCTTTTAGAATATCTTTTTGGATTCTGTCCAGGATCATTTTAAATGGGTCTAAAATACTCCCGGGAAAGTGTAACATGACGGGAACGCGCAAGAACATGACTTTTTTATATTTTTTTTATCTAGATGTTCAGGTGCATAGAAATATAACCGTAATCTCCCGCGTATAAGGCGCGTCTTATACGCGAATCAGATCGTGACTGGGTCTTATACGCGGGAAGGTAATTGCCTTGAGTTGGGGGTGCGCCTTATACGCGGGTTTTTTCCACATCTCATTTGGGAAAATGCGCCGATGACAGCTTGAACTCATAGCGCCAGCACCGCGGCAGACCGGGAGGTGTCGATGCGCTCGCCGGGGATAAGGCCCACCATGCGCCGATGACAGCTTGAACTCGTATAGCCAGCAGCCCGGTCGGTGTAGATTTGCTCGGCGGGTTTGACGCCGACCGTCACACCGTGTGCCGATGACAGCTTGAACTCATATAGCCAGCAGCCCGGTCGGTGTAGATTTGCTCGGCGGGTTTGACGCCGACCGTCACACCGTGTGCCGATGACAGCTTGAACTCAAATCTACAGCGACCGGGCTGCTCGGCGGGGAATACGTTGACCGTGTGCCGATGACAGCTGGAACTCATAGCGCCAGCACCGCGGCAGCCAGGCCGCTGTAGATTTGCTCGGTGGGGAATACGCCGACCGTGTGCCGATGACAGCTTGAACTCATAACACGAGCAGCGCGGCACATCGGGAGGTGTCAACGCGATTGGCGGGTTCAAGTCGACCGTGCGCCGATGACAGAATCGACTCATAAACCCCTCATCGCGGCAGCCCGGTCGCTGTACGCCGACCGTGTGCCGATGACAGCTTGAACTCATATAGCCAGCACCGCGGCAGACCGGTCGCTGTAGATTTGCTCGCCGTTTTTTTACGCCGACCGTGTGCCGACGACAGCTTGAACTCATATAAGGGGGTGTGAGGGGGGGCGCGTTCTACGCGAAACAGCCCCCCTGAGGGGGGGGCGCCTTATACGCAGGTTTTTCAAGAAATCGATCCAGAGGAGGTATGTGCGCCTTCTACGTGAAAAGGCCTCCTCTGAGTTGGGAGCTGCGCCTTCTACGCGGGAGATTACGGAAGTTCTAATTTGCCCATCTTCAAAAACTTTAGATTTCTGAATTCCTCCAAGATCAAATTAAAAGGGCCTAAAATGAACCCGGGAAAGTGTTACATAACTGCAATGTTCACAGGTAGTGTTGATGTGAGATCACACTCACCTGGCGGTGTGAGGAGGAGTGGGAAATCTGTAAAATGTATCATATTTTGGTCCTCATATAAGTATCAGCGGGCAAAGTGATAGAAACATGAAATTTCATATCCTGGGAGATTAGTATGCCCTGAAGCTGTGTCTGGTGTTCCCGTTTCTGTGTCTCCTTTGCTTGAAGTGTTTTTCAAAGCTTCAATATTACCTTCATATTCAACTTACTGTAACACGGTTAATAATCGGAATTTTTTATCCCAGATTTCGCTGGTGGGTAGCTTAATATCTAAACTATGTGGACAGCTATGACGTCATACTTAGCCTCTTGCTCACATTGTTTACAA
The DNA here is from genome assembly GCA_949317995.1 of Acholoe squamosa. Lineage (NCBI taxonomy): Eukaryota > Metazoa > Annelida > Polychaeta > Phyllodocida > Polynoidae > Acholoe > Acholoe squamosa. The sequence goes on from OX439039.1 coordinate 79,074,348, forward strand.
ACGCAAAAGCATGGCTAGGGTATTAACGGAAAGCTATTCATTCAATGACTCAAAAGATACCAAATTTCTAATGATCAGGTGAGCATAACCTGGGATTTGTAGAGGGAGTAAACTGTATGATAGGTCTACCCATGCCACGAGTGGATTGGCTGCACGCAATGCTCCTTACACTACAGTAGGGCCTAAGCTCCCAAACTGGATGCATTCCCCTTCACTTTCATGCTGGTTTCGTGGTATAAAATAAGTATTCAATGGATAAATCATGACTCGTGTGTGTTGTCAAAGGCGCATAACACTCGGCCTACGGCTTCGCGTCGTTATTCTTCACTAACCCATACTCGGCATGAGTTATACATCGGTTACTTCTTCTATAAAAAAACTGAGTTATGACCAAAACGCCACTGTAGGGGCCATAATCGTTATATTATACAGAAATAATAAGACAAAGAAATTAATTGAGTATTTTATAAATCTCATATTTCTTAAACAGAAACCGAACCGTTTGTCATTGATTTTGAAGGTATTTGTCGCTGTGATTTGGGTATAACCCCCCTGTTAGAGTGCCCGAAATTAATTTTCAGATTTTCCACAAATATCGAACTGAATTTTCCGTATATTACAATGAAATAGACCTATAGAAACGTGCATAAAACGGGAGAAAATTACAAAATGGCGTTGAACTAAAGAGTGGACTATGTGTTATGTTATATTTACCGTAAACTCCCGCGTATAAGACGCGGTGCACGTATAGGACGCACCCCCTCTTTGGTAGAAGCATTTATGCGTATAATACGCACCTCTTAGGGTTCAATTTTGTAAATTTAGTACATTTCTATAGTTAAATTAACCCTCGTATAAGACGTACCCCCAACTTGAGAGAAAGCTAGAAGACTCCCTAGCATTTTGTTTGGTGTAGAGGACGCGTCTTATACGCGGGAGTTTACAGTAACTAATAAGAAATATAAATAAACGACTGCTTTCTTTTTATATAACCCTTTACGGGCAGAGCAAACAATTTTGCCCTGCCCATGGGGACGGCCTCCGGAAAAAGTATAATTCCTAAAGGATGAGCCTATTTTCAATTCCTATACTAATCCTATATAATGGGTGTCGACTATAGTCGACGCTAGGCCTGCCATGGTGTCGACTATAGTCGATGCTAGGCCTACCATGGTGTCGACTATAGTCGATGGTAGCCCTCAATGGGTTAATGTTTGCGTAATATCACCAAGGAACACTCACATCAAGGCACACTAATATTATTATACTTAGTGCAACTGCCACAGAAATATAACGAAAATGTTTTGATTTTTGTTGTGTTTTGCAGGCAGAATTGCTGGACACATGGCCAAAAAACACAAAGACTGGAAGTACAACATAGAGGACAACACTGCCACCTACGTGGGTTTCCCCACTAAATCCAAAGACGCTGCCACCCCGCAAGAAAAGGTGCAGTTCAATGTGCAAGAGAGTTCTGATTCTGATACAGATGACGAACGCGCCAAGAATGGAACCTCAGGACAATTAGTAGGACATGCATGTTCTTCCCATGAATCCCCTAAACAGGAATCCACGCGCCGATTCCGGGTGAATGACTCGTTCCAAGCGAAGAAGAAGAAATTAATCACGGAACTGGTAAGTATTTTTATGTGTCTAAAGGGGTGTGAAATCCCAGTCGGAAGCTAGATTGAAGCCTTTTTATTAATGAACTGTAAATTTAGTACATAAAAAGGAAACCTTTTTAAGTGTAAATAATGTAAGTTTGGCTTCACTTTCAATCGGAAAGTCGTGGACTGGTAACGGAGGCCATTTTTCCTGGTTTAAGATAAATTCGAGGAGTTGATTCTAGTTTGTAATTGCTCACTAAAGTAAAATTTCTGGGGAAGTGTGTCACCAATACCTTTTTATCTGGTTTCTGTAGAACGGCGATTGTCATATTTGACTGTTAATTTTTTTAAACTGGTAAAGACATGGTAGGTAAAATAAAAATATATTAAGCTAATAGATGATGCATATCGGGGCCCAAAGGCTGTATATGCTGTTTATACCCTAGCTGCGGAACGGCTAGGGTATATACAGGTACCGCCGTGTTTACACTCACTTTTCGTATGGAATCCAACCATGACATGTTATAATATTAAAATTCCAAGAAGTATTCGATCCATAGAAGAGGAATGCGTGCTAAATTTGTCCATTTTATTTGAAATAAATAAGAAATCAATGATTGTCCAAAACGGTAAGAATTATCGGCATCTTCCTCGTACGGTGAGCGGATGACCTATATCCACATCCGGGCCCCTGACACTCTTTCGCCGAACAAGGAGGGGGGTGGGAATGGCCGGACCGCGACTCGCTTATGATGGAAAAATCAATGGATTCTTATTTATATCGAAGAAAATGGAGAAAATTAGCACGCATTCCTCATGGATCGAATACTTCTTGGGAGTTTAATATTATAACATGTGATGGTTGGATTCCATACGAAAACTGACTTGAAACATAGCAGGTTATAACTTATTTACCTTTGCATTGGATTTCATCACCGTTCAGTGTGGCGCTATGGCTAAGGCCTTCGCCTACCACCACTACGGCCGGGGTTCAATCCGCATACGACTTGGGACGATGTTTCACATTGAAACGATGGGGGGGGGTAAGAGAGTGGGATATGTGCTGCATGTGGGCCCTGTCTCCCTGTTGTCAACATTTCCAGAGTCAGAGGGCAAACACCAGACACTGGAGGTGTTAGCTTGAAAGGACCTAAACATTTAGCTGTCAGCTATTATAGTATGTCTCATGCAGCAAGCACATATTAAAAGTCGTAAAAGATTCATTATACATAGGGCTTTATAGTTGAATGTTTGCAAATGGCATGCACATTTATGCGTTATGATGGGTATCTAGCAGTATTTTGACTGCTTTTATCCTGTCCCTATATGCACAGGATGGACATGTACACAGACTGGTATGGCTATGACATTGAATAACCAACCAATTACCTTAATCTCTCGCGTATAGGGCGCGTCTTATACGCCAACCAAAATGCGGCTGAGTCTTATTCGTGAGAGGGACATTGCCTTGAGTTAGGGGTGCGCCTTATAGAGGGGATATTTCTACTGTAGAATAGTACTAAATTAACAAAGAAATATGCCCTTAGGGGTGCTCCTTATACGTGTGACAGGCCTCCCTTTGTTGGGGTTGCGCCTTATACGTGGGAGATTACGGTAGGATGTGTATACTCATTCTAAGACTCAAAGGGTTTTCTTGGTAGGAACATTAGAATTTACAACCCTTAATAAAACAATATATAATAAGTATGTCATATGAACTACAGACGGTCCAGATTTTGCTTTAGATTTGATTGTAGATTTTTAGAATAAGAGCTATTCTAGGAAACATTGCTTAGCTGGTCCCCTCAGCTCATATAGAGGCCCTCCTCGTTATGTGTAGTTATGACTCTCCCCGTTGCTCCTTAGATCTACAGTATGAGGAATTTTTCATATAAGAAATGAACACGTGCATTTCTTGTGTACATATTTATAGAAGTAGATTTTGTATTCATAGATTTGAAAATGTTGGAATTGTACATCTAGGATTGGTGAATCGTTATTAGCTAATTTCACATTTTTGCCCGTCATTCCAAATCTTTGTTATTGTAATATATAAGTATTGCAGTGTCTTTACATGCATAAGGCAGTGGTCTTTTTGTTAATGTTATTTACTTATCTGATCAACCACTTTTTGTTTAGGTTGAAGATTGCAACTTTATTATTAGTATTGCTATGCATAGATTAGGCAATGATAGATTTGCAAAAGTTGGATTTCTCATTCTGTAGTATATTTCTTCTATTCTACCCGGTTTTATTTATAATTTGATTCATTGTATCTTTTCCATTGGCTTCATGCTTTTGCAAATCTTTTCTTTGCTATTGTTAGGTTTGTAAACATTTTATAGTTATTTACTATATTTTACCCCTTTTTAGTGTTCATGTCAAGGTAGCTGAATGGTTAGACTGACAGAAGTCCCTGTGCTCTTCTCACAGCTGCAATGTAACCCACATGTTTCACGGATATGCATAGAATCATTACCTGAAGTTTTGAGGCTGTGTTATTCGAGCTTGGTTTTGTTTCACGGAAACATTTGTAGATTGGTGGATCTTAGATTGCTAAAAGATGTTTGTATAAAACATATATTGTGGAATCTTACATTTGGAAAAGATTCTTTTAACAAAGTTGGATTTGTGTATCTTTATTTTCTTTACTGGAAAAGGTTGGTTACGAATACATATTCTTTGTTACCTCTTCGGGTTTTTAGTAATCATTACATGGCTACGGTGCCATTATAGTGCAGACTCTAATACAGGACAATAAAATATTTATGGATGACATCATACATGGATGCAGTAACCCATTATGGAAGGGATGATCCATTCATGCATACATCAACCATATTCAGAGATGTAAGTCTTCAGGATTTATCAGGATTTCCTGATGTCAGAATATTTTGAATGCCATTTACTGTCCTTATACGAGTGGTAAGGAAGGATGTTTGGAAAAATTGAAGGCTTTTATATCAAGTATATGTCTGGTTTCCTGAATTTTGTCCCTGCCTGACTTACATCCCTGCATATTTGATGACATGAAGCATGGAAAAAGGAGGCAAACTTTAATAGTAATAACCTCGTCAAGCATAGCATGATAAATTGACGGACAATTAACCCTTTATTGGTGGCATGCTGGATTGATACACAGTCAACCTTTTCTGTATGGCATGATGCATTGGTGCACACTGCACCCTTTATAGATGACTTGATGCATAGATGCACACTTAACCCTTTAGGGAAAGTATGATGCCTTGATGCACACAAAACCCCTCAGGGATGTCTAGATGCACACTTAACCCTTTATAAATGGCATGTTGCATTGGTGCACCCGTAAGCCATTAGGGATAGCATGATGCATTGATGCACACTTAACCCCTTAGGGATGTATGGATGCACACTTGACCCTTTATGGATAGCATGATGCATTGATGCACACTTAAACCTTTATGGAAAACATTGCATTGATTTACGATTAACCCTTTATGGATGGCAGACTGCATTGATGCACACTTTAACCTTTATGGATGACATGATCCATTGGTGTACATTTAGACCTTTATGGATAACATAATGCTTTGCTGACCACTTTGATCTTTATGGATAGCATAAAGCATTGATTCATACTAAACCCTTTATAGATGGCATGATGAATGGATGCCCACTTAACCATTTATTATTGGCATGATGCTTTGATGCGTTAACTTATGGATGTAAAGATGCACACTTAACCCGTTAGGGATAGCATGATGCCTTTATTCACACTTAAATCTTTATAGCTGGCATGATGCATTGATGCACAGTTAACCCTTTATGGATAGCATTATGACTTGATGCACACTTAACGCTTTAGCGATGTATAGATGCACATTTAACCCATTTTAGATTCCATGATGCATTGATGCACACGTTACCTTCAAGGATGGCATTATGCATTGATGCACACTTAACACTTAATAGATTGCATGATGCATTGATGCACATTTAACCATTCATGGAAGCCATGATGCCTTGATGCACGCTTAACCATTTAGAGATGGCATGATGCATTGATGCACAATAAAACATTTATGGATGGCATGAGGCATCGATGCCCAATTAACCCTTTACGGGCGACATGCAAACTTTAAGCATTTTCATTAACCATGAAAAAATAAATCACCACGGCTATGCCATGATTAACTAATTTCCTTAATCCATCAAATACATACAGTGGCCCACAAGGGTCAAATTGAAGTTGAAGTAAAGAGTAGACTTTCACAAAAAAAGTTAGAGTCCCAAACCAATAGTAATGTTCAAAGTCAATTTCATTTCATTGCTGTCAAACTGTCAAGGTGTCAACTCATGAAAACCAAATTGTGACAGGTATCTTCTAGCATTGCATGGTGCACTCTATGTCTTTCTATATGAACAAAGTTTATACCAGCAACTACTGGGTAGCTATCGGTTCCCTCACACAATAACTGATGGTTCCATACCAAGTAGTTGGTGGTTCCAGCATCCTGTAACTGGTGGTTCCCACCCACTGTAACTGCGGTTCCACACCTATCCGCTACTGGCACTGGATCCAATACCAAGTAGCTGCTGGTTCCCACACCCAGCACTTGGTGGTTCCCATGCACATTAGTTGCTGTTTCCTGTACCCAGTACAGGCTGATCAGTTCAACACGCACTTCTCCCTAGTGGGGGACCCCCCTTCCCTCGTGATTAATCTTTTATGAAAGTAAGGGGTGTGGGTTTAGGGGGATTCGGACGTCAAGAGTCCAATGGAATGGTTCCCATGGAGTAATTTTTAAGACATGCATTGTATGGATATCCACCGAAGGAATTAACATGATTCACAGGTGTGCGATAGAGAATATAGGAGACATTGTCGCATAATTGATTTTTTGGCATGTCTAAAAATAAATCATTTACATCTATAGTCAGGGGTTGAAATTTTGACCAATAGGTCATCTACTGAAATCCTAGGCATGGGCACTAACCTAATAGGAACTAATATATGAGGCCAGCACACAGAACCCGTAGACTATAGCATAGACAGCTTTCTGGCCTTACTGATTTTTGCCCATGGATTATATCTGACCAAGACAAGTGGTACTGACCTCCTTACGACTCGCTTTCCCTAGGCACACTACAAACTTGTGGACAGGTAGATCAATATAGCCTCTAGGCTTTCAAGTCCCTATACACCATGGCAAGCTGTCACAAACACTCCAAACTTGTGGACAGGTAGATGATTATAGCCTCTAGACTTTGCAGTGATGCACTAAAACAGTGCTGGTGAGTAGAATCTTTACCAATGCCTTGGTGCATCATGATACATTGTACAGGGCCTCAGTTACCTAATTAAGGGCATCATGATGCACTAAAACAGTGCTGGTGAGTAGAATCATTACCAATGCATTGATGCATCATGATACATTGTGCAGGGCCTCAGATACCTATTTAAGGGCGTCATGTTGCATTAAAACAGTGCTGGTGAGTAGAATCATTACCACAGCATTGTTGCATCATCATACATTGCGCAGTGCCTCAATTAGCTATTTAAGGGGGTCATGATGCATTAAAACAGTGCTGGTGAGTAGAATCATTACCACTGCATTGGTGCATCATGATAGATTGCGCAGTGCCTCAATTAGCTATTTAAGGGGGTCATGATGCACGTCATGTCTCGCCAGCTCTTCATTGAAGCATCTAGACGAACATCTTCAAAAAAGCACAATTACCCCTTTATGGATGGCATACGATGAATTGATGCCCATTTAAACCTTTATGGATGGCATAATGCGTTGTTGCACACTTAAACCTTTATGGATGGCATGATGCATTGATGCACATTTAAACCTTTATGGATGGCATGATGCACACTGAACCCTTTATGGATGTATTGATGCACACTTAACCCTTTGTAGATTGCATTGATGCACACTTAACCCTTTATGGATGTATTGCTGCACACTTAACCCTTTATGGATAAGATGATGATTCGGTGCACAATTAAACCTTTATACATAGCATGATACATTGATACACACTTAACCCTTTATAGATAGCATGATGCATTGATGCACACTTAACCCTTAAGGGATGTATTGATGCACACTTAACCCTTTGTAGATTGCATGATGCATTGATGCACAATTAACCCTTTATGGAGGTATTGATGTACACTTAACCCTTTATGGATAAAATGATGCATTGCTGACCACTTAGACCTTTATGGATAGCATGATACATTAATGCACACTTAACCCTTTATAGATGGCATGATGCATGGATGCACACTTAACCCTAGAGGGATGGCATGAGGCATTGATGAACACTTAATCCTTGAGCGATGGCATGATGCATTGATGCTCACTTAACCATTTATAGATTGCATGATGCATTGATGCACACTTAACCCTGCATGGATACATTGATGCACACTTAACCCTTTAGGGATGGCATGATGCAGTGATTCACACTTAACCCTTTATAGAAGGCATGATACATTGATTTACACTAAACCCTTTAGGGATGGCATGATCCATTGATGCACACTGAACCCTTTATGGATGGCATGATGTATTGAAGCACAAGTAACCATTTACAGGCGACCAGCTACAGTGATGCACGCTTTAAGCATTATCATTAACCATGCCAAAATAAATCAGCCGTAATTGATTTCCTTCATCCATCAAATACACCCCTCCTAGTTCGTAGGCATTTTGCTTAGTGAAGAGTCCTTACTTACTGGGGAATATTTTTTCATTAAGGGACATGTTAAATACAATTGATTCTGTTGCTATTAGAGCAATGCAGTAATCATCAGGCATGTAGGCCAGCCTTTTACAATTTTATTCAATGGAACGAGGTCAAAGTTTGAGGGAAACCTATTTGGTTTATTTTAGCAAATCCTGTTTTAATAAATATTTTTTATAGATAGTCGATTAGAAGCAAGATTTCACTGCCGTAATATCTAGCATAGAAGAAGCGCACAACTATCTCAGCACATGCATTTGCGAGTAAAAGACGCACATATTAATGCAGATATTTGGAAGATAAGTACATTTCTGTATTAGAAGTACCCCTCGTATAAGTCACACCCAAAAAATGAGGAAATACTATAAGACGCACCCGCATTTAATAAGCTAATAGATCATGGATATGGGGGCCCTAGGGCTGTATATGCTGTATATACCAGAGCCGCGAAGCGGCGAGGGTATATACAGCATATACAGCCCGTGGGGCCCCCATATCCATGACCTAATAGGTTTATACCACCATTTCCTCCATTTTGTATCAATTTCTTACCTGAGATCCAAAGAATATAGCCAGGAGAAGACATTTTGTAAAAGCAAGCGATACGGTCCGGGTCACCGCTCTGCGCGAAGCCATTGTTTTTGTTCTGGCCGGGAGAGGTACTGCCGTGTTTACACTCACTTTTCATATGGAATCCAGCCATGACATGTTATAATATTAAAATCCCAAGAAGTTTTTGATCCATAGACGAGGAATGCGTGCTAATTTTCTCCCTTTTCTTCGATATAAATAAGAATCTATTGATTTTTCCATTGTAAGCGAGTCGCGGTCCGGCCATTCCCACCCGCCTCCTTGTTCGGCGAAAGTGTGTCAGTGGCCCGGATGTGGATATAGGTCAACTGCTCGTAGTGCAAGGAAGACGCCGAAAATTTCGGTCCGGTTTGGAAAATCAATGGATTCTTATTTATATCGAAGAAAATGGAGAAAACTAGCACGCATTACTCGTCTATGGATAGAAAACTTCTTGGGATTTCAATATTATAAGATGAAATGGTTGGATTCCATACGAAAACTGACTGGAAACATAGCAGGTTAGAACTTATTTACCTTCGCATTGGATTTCATCACCGTTCAGTGTGGCGCTATGGCTAAGGCCTTCGCCTACCACCACTGCGGCCGGGGTTCAATCCTCATACGAGTTGGCACGATTTTTCACCATGGAAAATGGCTAGATTAACTTTGTATAGACGCCATAATTTCCAAAAAATATTCTAAGTCCAACTTGACCTCGAAAAAGTATATACCAAAAATTTCAAAAATGCACAAGGGTGGTATATGCAGAATAATGCACGGCTAAACTGCATATAAACCCACCGGAAGTGCCGAAATCGTGGTATAAGCTGGAATAGATGAAGCGTCTTATACGCCAGACTTTACGGTAGTCTGTTATATATCAACGCGCAAGAAGTCCAACATTGAATGTTCCCCTTAACTGAACCCGGAGTTTTATTTCTGTTTCAGATGTTGGAAACAGATGAGAAGTTGCAGGAGAGAGTTGAGGAAGCGAAGCGGCAATCTTTAGTGGATTTCCACCGAGAGCAAATCGAAAGACACAAGAAGGAGATAGAACTCTTATTGGCAAAGAATACTTCGGTTGAGTTAGTTTAAGTGTAAACCATTCTGTATAAGCAAAACTTGAGAATGACTGAAGGCATTCGATTTAGCTAAAGGGGGAAGGAATACTTTTGTGAATAAGTCATAAAAAATGGGCATATTTCCTGCTTAAACGGCCATGTCGAGAACATCTCTTTTTGTAAAGGGTCCTTTTATGGTTTAAAAATGCATGTAGAAAGATATAGGGCTATGTCCTATTGGTTCAGGATATGTTACCCATAGAAAGCACCTTATCCAGGTCTATTGTAGCTACGATAAAGCCTTTTCAAATAGCTGAAAAAAAATTTCACATTATAACGTTCGATTCTCGGATGTAAGAGTATAGTTAACTTAGAAAGCCCTCCTAGTGGAGAGGATCATGTAAAAAGGTTCCCGTCAAAACAGATAGAAGAGGCTGATAATAGTCTTGGCACATTTTACTTTACGCTATAAGGCCCTGAAATCTGTTGCCCTGGAGAATGAAACGTTAGGCCTCTATGTGTGATGATGACCAATCGAAATGATGCTTGCACGTGTCTAGGCGTAATGAAGATCAAAAAGAAATAGTATTTACCTAGAAGTTAGGCATAATAAGACAATTTTTTTAAAGCACGCAGTCATTTTAAATTGTGATTTCTTGTGGAGGAAGAGAGTTGTTTATTTAAAGTACAAACCTTGGTAAAGAAAAATAAAAAAAAAAAACATTTTACAAATTGTAGTGTGTGCATGTTATATGAGAACTAAGGTGAATTTCACTGGTGTATCGGTTATATATTGTAATTTGTTTTAGAAAACTCCTGTTAAAAAATATGATATATGGGCCAATTTGTTAAAAAGTCTGTGATTTATGGGATATCTGTGCCACTGAGGTGCATCTCTTTGTACGTGATAGTACTATATGTAAAAATATTACAGAAATTGAATGTGAGGGTGGCTTTTAAGGGCAATTTTGGATTATGGCTTAATTGTACAAATTAAAATATAAAGGTTTGTTTGGTCCAGATTTCACTCTAGTTCACCAACTTGACCGATGGCATATGCCCGTCCGCGATACACAATACCTTTCCAAGTGAACCCCTGACACTCCCTTGTATGTCGGATTGTATGTACCTTGCCTTTCGACCTATCCCTTGTCGACAAGGTATTGTAAGTGAACCATACATTATCTGAAATAATCTACTGTGCCCTTAGTGTTAGACTAAAGTAGCTTGAGAGCTGGAAATAGGACTATAATATTCTGAGAGTCTGTGGACTTGCAAGTTCTATTAGTGTATAATTTAGTTCCTCTGTTGTAAGGAAAGTATGAAGAGGAAGGAATAGGTAATATTTTTTGAAAGGAGTATATGGACAATTTGCGTTATTTTATTGCTGTTGGTATTTTGTTGAGAAAATTTCAGAAGATTTGTGAATTTGTTTGAAGGTATAATTAGAAAACATATTACGAAAGAGTGAATAATTTTTAATAATTAATACTTGAAGGTCCGTGAAACTCTGACTAAGTGATTGTTATTGATTATCTGTGATACAGAATCGTGTTGCAAGAAGTGAAGTAAAAAAGAAAATTATAACTTGCAATCGCGCGGTGCAATAAAAGTTTTCACTGTGTTCCCTGAATTGAAAAGTGTTTTTTATGAGTTGGTAAGAGAAGGGTTGTGAAATAAGTATAACATAGTTGTATTTCCTTTTATATCACGAATTATTGGTTAATCAATGATTTTTCATGCAGATTCGCATGCACATAACTGTCCATATTGCACTCCTGTAGTCGATAACATCTAATTTGTAATGCGTGCGGTTATCCATGGGTAACCTGCATCCCGCACGGTTATCCAAGGATAACCCACACGCCTTTCATGTCCCTCCATGTCATATGTTACACAGAGATGGCAGAGTTTCAAATTTACACGAATTTCAGAGCTTCTAAACTGATCTTTTATTACAGAAATAACAAGAAAAAATATTAAAAGGATCTTTTTATAATTCTTATATTTATTACAGATACACCCAAGCCTAAGAGAATAATTTTAAGGTATTTAGGACTCATTTGAAGTGCTCCAAAATCATTTTCATACTTTCGCCAAAGTTCGAACTGACATCTCTGGTTACATATTAAAACTCACAAAATTGTCTAGGCCAGGCCTCGAACATGCAGTCTCAGATCCCTAGTACAAATAACGATGCAGTTCGCCACAGGGAGTCAAGAAAGAACCTGGGTTAGAACCATTTCTTCCAAAGCACGGGAAGGCGACGACTCGGGGCTGGCAGCTAGAATAACCGGGGGACCCGTTCAAACATAACAAAGCCACACGTGCCCTGAGGGGTGACACGCCGTGGTGAAGTGGGTAGCTATTTGCGCTCAGAGGTACGGGGGTTGACTACCTGTCGGGGTGAAAATCTTTTCGCAGTGTGCGCTGACACCCTTAGGCCACTCGTGACGATATCCTAAGTTATACCATGATTTCTGGGTTACACAGTGCTTTTTCGTGGCTATTCCCATCCAGATATGTCGTTTGCACACCCTGTAGGCTGTAACATCTATTTTGTAAGGCGTGCTGTTATCCATGTAACGCAGACGCAGCTTTTTCGCCGTGTGCGCTCTCGCTGACCGCTGCCGAGCGAGGAGGTGTTTCATACACAAACATAACCGAGAGACGCTTTCCGATGACACGCGTCGGCCTCGCCGTAAACCCGTTGCGCTCAGCCGTCAGAGGTCCATAACCAGGGATGTAAGTCTTCAGGTTTTATCAGGATTTTCTGGTTTCTGAAATCTTTGACTGATGTTTATTTTCCTTATACAAGTGGTAAAGAGGGTTGTTTGGAAGAATAGAAAGCTTTTATATCAAGTAAATGTATGGATTCCTGATTTTTGCCCATTACTTACTTACATCCCTGCATATCGATTCCCGGCCCGGAAGCGTCTCTTTTCGGCGTGTGCGCTGTCGTCACAGCTGCTGGGCGAGGAGGTGTATTATACACAAACATAACAGCCAGATGTGTCATTTTTCGCCGTGTGCGCTGTCGCTGTCTGCTGCCGGGCGAGGAGGCGGATTATACACAAACATAACAGAGAGATGCATTGAAATCTTCGGCTGTGTTCCGCTGCCAAGCCTAGCCGAGACAGGGCCTGTCGCTGCCGGGTGCCGAGGTGTATGTACCTGTGTACACACAATGGCTGGCATCGAGTCCCGGGGAGAGGGAATAATTTTTGTTTTCCACTTGAATTTATTGGTATAATATTGATTATTTATGGGTTTCGTGGTATAAAATAAGTAGTCATTGGATAACTAATTACTTGTGTGTGTAAAAAAAGGCTAATAACACTCGGCATACGGTATTGTGTAATAATCATTCACTAACACACTCGCGTCACGAGTTATCCATTGATTACTTGTTCAATAGACTAAAATCGGTGCCCGTTAGCCCATTCATTACTCTCATATTATTTTGTTATAGAGGTTGGAGAGTTGACATAGGTCGATTCGAAGTGGCCAATTGAAAAAAAACATTAGATTAGAATTGTGGGAGGGTAAAGGGAAAGTATTGTGGGTACTGTGCCATTATTGCTAGAACAAAGATTTTTTTACAGGTTTTAGAATATTCCGGAGGCACGAGGTTATGCACCCTTTGGTTGGCTCTGAATGCGTTCCAGCTGTACCGTATATGCTCATGCAAAGGGCTGGTTTATTTGCCACTTAAAGAGGAAGGTTCGGTAGTCGACAGTCCTAATACGAGCATGGGTTTGTGAACGGGAAAAAAAGGTATAAAACTATAGGTCAATAAAAAGAAAAAATGGATTTAATGCGTCCCGCGGTTATGGCAGCGTAAAGCCCACTGAAGTCGCCTCCCCGGCCATTTCTTTCTCTACGTCTTATAGACCGGTAGCACAAAGTACTTGCCATCTATTTTATTTCTAATTTTAAATACTGAAGGCACTTGTTTTGAAAGTGTCACCGTGGAAATTTGAAAATGTAATTATAGTTTAGTGCTCCAATATTTTATAAAAGAGGATTTATTGGTAATTTCTTTTTTTCAAATTACGTTAATACTCAGACATGCCACTTTTCCAAACTTTTTAGGAATTCCGCTTTTTATTCTTTCATTCCTACAGGTATTTCCTATTGGAAATTGAGAAAATTATCGGAATTTCCGACTTTTGGGTGATCAGTGAGTGGCATCCCTGAATACTCTCCATGTATTTCTCTCAAAAAAAAGAAAATTCTACGCCTGTTTATGTTGAGTTGTACATGGAAGAGAGAGATACAAAGCCGACTACCGTAATCTCCCGCGTAGAAGGCGCAGCTCATGTAGAAGTTCAAGCTGTCATCGACACACGGTTGGCGGATTACCCGCCAAGCAAATCTACAGCCACCGGCCTTACGCGCTGCTGGCTATATGAGTTCAAGCTGTAATCAGCGCATGGTGGGCCTTATTTTTGGGGTGTTATCCCATTTGAGATGTGGTAAAAACCCGCGTAAAAGGCCCACCCAAAACTCTAGGCAATTACCCTCCCGCATATAAGACCCACTTTTTATCTAGCCCCTAGGATTAAAAAATTCTTTAACTTTGCATTCTTTGTTTTAAAAGTAGCGAACCATGTGAAGGAAAACTATGATTTGAATAAAGATTACTTATGAAGCTTTTTTATCGAAACCGGTTACACGTTTTAAATAGAAGACCGACAGTAGCTAGTAAAAATTATTACCTCTTTCGTGTACAGAATTAATATAAACTAATTTATTTTGACAGAGTATGTAACCAAAAGGTCCATGACGGAAAGGACTCCATCGGACTGTGCCACTAAAGTAGCATCCTACTGCTCGCTTGTCAAAGAGAAAGTAGGTTATATTGTAGTTACGTATCTTCAAAATATTCTACTATGATATTCCCATATTGGGTTTTTATACTGCTGTATCGACACAGCAGCTTTATAACAAGCATACTGGAACGAGCCGTTTTACAGGAATTCTAATTGTCTGAAATAGGGTATAAAATATGAATAGTCCCTCCCTCCCCCTCCTGCCCTTGTCCGTATATGTTCAATTGCAGCGAATCGGGGACACACAGGGTCCATTAAGGGGTAAAAATAAAATGGTTTTATTTTATGGAAATTTTTTGTCCAAAATACTAATAAACTGAAGCACCTATCCTAGAAGTTGGTACCATTAATATGAAAAATTATCTATTTTAGCAGCGATTCAGTTATATAGGATTAGTTCCTATGGGATTTTTATCCAAGTAGACTCATTTTTAGTGTTATGAATTTTCCTCCTTCTAGAGGCCAGATTCATAGGATATCTTTTGTGTATGAGGCTAGGCATTCTCCATATATACTAGTTATATGTTATAGTCGCATACCTTCTTGGGCACACTAGAGATTCCATTTAGTCTAATTTATCTACTTTATATGGTATTATGCATCTCTTGTTATGCGCTGCAAAGTGTGGCACGTTTGGTTCCACTTAACCTAAAAAACAAGGTTTTTAGCTATAGCTGCAGGCAGATAGGGGGAATAGTTCTTGAATTGATTATGTATAATGCTAAATATTGGGGGCTAGTGGAAATAACAAAAGATAATACATTTCCAATTCATTTTCAAGTTACCTTGCCTCATACCAGTTCGAGCACTATGAAAAAATGTACAAAATGCCTCTTAAAAAGCTGTAATTTTTTAGTCTTCTACTTTAAATAATAATGATACCTGGGCAAAAAGATAGTTTCCAAGCAAGATCCCAACCTTGCACACCTAACGGAAAAAAAAAATTTCCAAAACCTTCTCTCTTCAGTCACATTTACCCCCTTCCCATGATAAAAAACGGGTTTGTCCCAATCTCAGTGCAATTGACCATATGGGTCGGGTCGTCAGAAAGTAAGATTTTGCCCTTGAAGGCCCTGAAAAACTAATTTTCTAAATACTTTATATTATCTTAACAAGTAAAGCCGTTGTGACCGCGGAAAAAAACGCCTCCCACTTATTTTGTATAGTGAGACCTCATCACATGGGGCAAATGAAATCATCAAAGCGCACTCCCGTACCGCTTCGCGGTATCGCCGCTACGCGGCGTGGGAGGCGCTAAACAAAATTGTCAAGGTACATCTCCTCAGCTCTGAAGACCAAAAAATACTGATCTAAGCCATCCGGTTCCATTTTTATTGCTTTTTTTGTGTCATGTAACGTCCGGTACCAAAATAACGAAATATGGAGCTATGAAGACAAAAAAATACTGATCTAGGCCATCCGGTTCCATTTTTATTGCCTTTTTTGTGTCATGTAACGTCCGGTACCAAAATAACGAAATATGAAGGTAATTGAAGTTGCTCTCAGTGCTCTCAGAATGTCCCATTATGCACAACAAACACATGAAATAATAAGGACAATATCTCTATTATTGACTTCAATTACAGAATGGAACAAAAATCTGAGTTATGCATGCACAGAAGACTCCCTACTAAATTACAATAAAAGTACCTGACGATACGTAACATCCGTTACTTTTATCAGAATTATTTCACATAAGCTGCTCTCACATGGAGACAATTTCTGGTAGACACACAATTTCTTCACTAAATTAGGGAATGATAGGGCCCTTCATATGGGTAATAACAAAGATTTTGAAGCTTCATTTTTACCTTGTTTTATAACCGATTTAAAATTAGGTACCGAACGTTACAAACTACAGATTTCCATTTTGAAAGACACATCATGAAAAATTTTCACTTAGTGACATGTCCAAACCTCATGGAAAAAATAACTATGATCATATACAATACAAAAAATAACTTTGCGATACTCTATGGTGTTCTTTATTCAATACAAGACACTTGTGAAAAATACAAAAAGTATAAAAAAGAACAAATTTGGCCGTGTTTTCACTTCGGCAGGCTATAAGTCCTAAAGCTTTTTATGGAAGACGACAAATTGACATTTTTCTGATAGCCCTAAATGTTCTCTATCAAGTGAGTCTATGTAAGACAATATTGGTTCACAACGTCTTCCTCCAGAGCCATAAAAGTCCAAAATGACCCAAAAACACAAAAACTACTGATTTCTGGCGACCTGACCCATATACGCCTATAAAAGGGGAATGACTGTTCGATTTTGGCCATTAGATGGAATTTACAGTGAATGAGAATGGGAGCTGTTACCCCACTTGATCCGGTAGAGGTCCGGTCTGCCCTAGAAGTGGTTTGCCCAACGGGAACGCTCCGTCCCTCATACGCGGTCCCCGTCTTCGATGGGCTGCTAGGGGGGAGGTACAATTAAATGAACTTCGTGGACAGCAGTTTAAAATAGCTATGCTCAATATATTGTATTCAAGGATAAGATCAAATTGTTCTCTCAAAAAATTACATGAAAAAGGAAAACGAAAACATTTTATTGTATATGATTTTGTCTAATTTTAGCACAGAGAAATGATGATGGCACGTCGCTGCTTAAAGAAAGGTGAGCTGGAGGATAGTAGCGTTCTAGGATTCCATGAAGAGATTGTAATGGACTATGTGGGAGTGGAGGGAGTAATGGGTGAGTACGCGTTGCAATTTAAGCGTTGCATAGGAACCCACAAAACTATAAATATTCAAGCCGGGAAGCATAATTAAGACCCCGATGGACTTTGAACGAAAAGGACATGTAGGGTGGGGGAAGGCCAGACATGTCAGGTTCAACGTTTATATAATAATTTCATAACTACAAATTATATTGGATTAAGCATTTTACTCACGCATGTAGACGGTTTCTTGACTGTGCAATTAAAAACATGAGTGTTTTAGTAAGAAACACAGAATTACAAGGTTTTCTTTAAAAAGACAAATTTGTTTTCTTTTTTAGGTATACCGGGTATTTATCCCTCTCCCATCTCTCACTCGCAGCGTCCACACCCTAGAGAAAGACGATATATGGGGCCATGGGATCCCAAAAGAAAATGGTGTCCGAATTACAAACGTGTGCATTTTGAATAGGATAAATCGTAAGTAAAATAATTTATCTTTTTGGAGAAATGCACATAAAAAAGAAACTATAGGCATTGTTAGAATTTGTTTCGGCCCCTTAGAAACCCACCCATGAGAGTGTGTGTTCTCTCCTGGGACTGTCGCTCAATTCCTGAGAAGATTTTATTGGTAGATAAGAGTGAATTTACAACTATTACATAAACCTTTTATGTTAAGTAACACAAATTATTGGCCCAGGTTATCCCTGGGGGTATTGTAGCCGGGTGTTCAGTCAGATCCACAAATTTATAATAACCAACTTTAGGGGGTGATCATTCAACCATATAAGGTTTACACATTTTTTAAAAGCCAAAGGAAAGTTGTAAATCTCTTCTGTCAGACAACATGTTTTCCTTTATGGTGACTCATGTAATTCTCTACGCAGAAAGGTGTTTTACTTACATCATGTTTTTGAGAGATATACTGAATACAAGTTCTTTACCAATTGGGTCTATGGGACAGATAGATTTTGTCGAAGAAATAAGCACATGCAGTCCTATAGGTAATCACCAAGTGAGAAACTTTTTTTCAGGCGGCATTGTTTACAGTGTCCAAGCTATACACATAACACAGTGGGGACTGAGCGATAAACTAAGCATGCTAAGGATAAAGTTTTCTCTGGGGGCTAGGGGGCCAGGTGTGCAGGGGGGTAGGTGTCCAGGGGCCCAGGTGTCCAGGGGCAAAGTGTCGAGGGTCCAGGTGTCCGGGGCCAGCACACCAGGGGGCCAGCGGTCCAAGGGATTTAGTAAGAGAAGATTATGCCAGACTTGTGTCAGTACAAGTATAGATAATAGTCAGTACCGTAATCTCACGCGTAGAAGACGCACCCTAAAATCAGCACATGCATTTTGGCGTATAAGACGCACCTACTAGGGGTTATTTTTGTCAATCCAGTACTGTTCTATAGTAAAGTTAACCCTCGTATAAGACGAACACCCAACTTGAAAAAATCCTTTTAGGAGCACCAGGCATTTTTTTGGGGTAGAGGACGCGCCTTCTATGCGGGAGATTACGGTATCTGTAACATATTAGTGAATACTTTGCAAGTGCTGATTCCTGTGACCCTACAGGGTCGATAGAGGGCTTTATGGTACCAACCCTGACCCTGCGGGGATGCAATGCACAACGCCAAATTTTTATTACTGGGGGGGGGGGAGTGGCAGACCAAGGGCCATATGTCATATAAATCACACGTTATTTCTTTTACACATGGTATAGTTGTTGCGTTAGAATTTAATGCACGCTATTGTGACAAATACAAAAAGAGAAAAAGGGTTTGAAAGTATTCATTGTTTTCACCGATATAAGGGATTTTGAAGTACAAAGGCCATATATACATTAATACAACGACCCAGGTTTTTGGGCCCATGTTTGACCTTTGCAGGGACTTTCGGGCTCCCTGAATTCCATTCATGAAAATAATATCCATCTTACATTTTCCAGACAGTCAGTCAAATAGTTTTCGCATCTGCAAGAAAGCGAAAAGAACTGTACAAATGTCGTTATAAAATGAGTAAAATGTACCTAAAGTGGGAAACCTCCCTCGACAGGTGATCGTAGGATAGTACTTTGGTCTATACCTTTGCTGAATAGGGTAATACTTTACTAACGTAATCTCTCGCGTATAAGACGCGTCCTCTACGCCAAACAAATGCCTTGTGCGTCTTATAGGATTTCTTCAAGTTGGGGGTGCGTCTTATACGTGGGGTTTTCCAACATCTCATTAGGGAAAATGCGCCGATGACAGCTTGAACTCATAGAGCCTGCACCGCGGCAGACCGGTCGGTGTAGATTTGCTCGGCGTGTTTGACGCCGACCGTGTGCCGATGACGGCTGGAACTCATAGAGCATGCACCGCAGCAGAACGGTAGGTGTCGACGGGCGCTCGGTGGGTTTGACACCGACTGTGTGCCGGTGACAGCTTGAACTCATATAGCCAGCAGCGCAGCACACCGGGAGGGTTGACGGGCGGTCGGCGGGTTTGACGACGACCATGTGCCGGTGACAGCTTGAACTCATATAGCCAGCAGCGCGGCAACGGTGTACAGGCGCTCAGCGGGTTTGACGCCGACCGTGTGCCGAAGACAGCTTGAACTCATAGCGCCCGCACCGCGGCAGACCGGTCGGTGTAGATTTGCTCGGCAGGTTTGACGCCGACCGTGTGCCGATGACAGTTTGAACTCATAGAGCCTGCACCGTGGCAGACTGGGAGGTGTCGACGGGCGCTCGGCGGGTTTGACGCCGACCTTATGCCGATGACAGCTTGAACTCATAGACCCAGGGGGGGTGGGTGGGGGGGGGGTGCGTCTTATACGCGAACCCACCCCCTTGGTGAGTTGGGGGGGGGCGTCTTGTACGGGGGTTTTTCTAAATATCGATGCAGTGAGGTTGGATGCGTCCTCTACGCGAACCAGCCTACCGTGAATTTGGGGAGCGTCTTCTACGCGCACCGCGTCTTCTATGCGGGAGATTACGGTAGAATGGGACAAGATTAAACCCGCAGGTGGTAGGACTTGATTGTAGGTGGACGATGCCGTATTTCTCTGTTCCTGTTCTTTCCTTTATCTGAGTGAGAGGAGAACACCTGTCCGACTTCCAGTGCAGTTTGGTCATATTATCTAGATACATCCCAAATTCCTAAGAAATTAACTCTTTTATGTTTATAAAGTTCATTCCTCATGTAAAATGTACATCTTCCAATTAAAAATTAAAACCATTGTAAGAGCTCACGACTAAACTAGCACTGAAGTGAATCATAGATGAGTTTTCCAGTTAACTTTCAGGTTTTCTCAATGGAATTATAGCTTGAACACCTCCACGTTTGACAGAAAGACATATTTATTTTTCATAGGACATTATACATCATACGTCATCCTTCATATATGATAAGTCCTATGGATAGAATGTTCATAAAACACCATGTTCATAATGTTCATAAAATGTTTGTTTTGTGTGTTTCAGATGTGATTAAAATAAGGTGTTTATGTAATCTGCTCTGGCAGCGAAAGCAGCGTCCGACTGGGTATTTGGAGGTTCCGGAACTATCTCTTCAGGCACAAGCTGGACAGTAGTTAGAGCGTCTTCTTCTGGAGTCATCGGAACACCATAAAATTCGGCTACGTTGTGGAGACATGCACAAGCTACAATGATTTTGGCTGCTTTCTCTGGAGAGTGAAACAAGTACCCCCCAGATTCGTCTAAGCACCTGAGGAGATAATCAAAGAAATATATTTTATAAAGAATATGTTGAAGCATTTTTCTGACTCATTACGTTATAGCTAATGTCGATGTATGCTTTTTTGTAAGGCTCAGTGAAGGGCCATTTTTTAACGATTCTATTCAGTTCTATGTGAAAATTACCTCACATATGAGAGGCACCCAGACTTTCATACGGCTGTAGTAAGTACTAGGTTCTTCAGATTGACATATAAGAGACATTGTATAGGTGGGAGAATACGGAGCTTTCACTTGCTTTAGCAGATGAAAAGGTTTATATTTTATAGATATTTTGGAGATAGGTTGTACAGGATGTTAATATTAAGACAAAGATATACCTAGGTCATTTATAAGAAGCCATTATTCTGTTGTAATAACGGATAAGGTATACAGGTTTAAAATAAGGTGATTAGTGTAAAAATTGGGGCACCAATTTGTTTTTTATACAATCTAAGGCCACACCAAATTAATAAGTTCTTCTACGGAATGCCCTCTCCACTTTTGCCGAAATACTATTTCTAATTTTATTTGAAAAAATTTGTTTTAGATGGATTTCGTGCGCTTCAGTTTAAACAAGTTTACTCTTGATAATGTTTGGCCAAATTAAAAACAAAATTAAAATTTCATAGCTCGCTTCAATTCCCCTGAAAGGAATCCATTGGACCAGGAAAAAAATTTAAAAAAAAAAAAAAAAATTAATTTGCTCGCACCGTTTTGTTCATAAACAAAAGGCGTAGACCAAATTATTTTTTGGATGTGGCCTTAGCGGTTTCTTTCATGTATGAGTATAGTAAAGCTGAAGACTACCTACCTCCACCTTTGTTTCAATGCAGCAAAACAGCGTTCTATAAGAGAACGGTTTTTGCGATGCCACTTGTTGAAGGCTTTTTCACTGGGAGTGTTTGCATTTTCAACAGGGGTGAACAAATTTGAACTACACCCATATCTGTGAACGCAAGATAGGATAAGTGTTTGGGTTTCTGTGGATTTAAGAAGATTTTTACATTGGAATTACAGTTAAGAGTCCCCTTTAGTTGGTCCATGTATAAGACCGTATAAATAGAAGCAAAATATTTATAATTTTATTTATATAAGAATAAGAGCAATTAAACCAGCATTTTTTATGTGGGAGTATGAGTACATATAGAGTTTCAATAGAATTAATAAAAAAATTATATGAAATCTTGTGACAGAAAGAATTATGTCCTACCCTGCATCCCCAAGAAGAATGTAGTCGTGCATGTTGCCCGCTTCGACCTCCTCCCTTATACGAGAACAATTATAAATGTAGGCGTCCTGAGCTGACCCTCCGAAACTTGCATCTATATGTGTGATTATGCGGCGATAATCACATACGGCCTATGTGATAGACGGATTTTAAGAATAAGATTGGAAGTCCTGTGCCTTTTTGCTAAGCTCTATGAGAAAAAAAAATGCATAGGTCTTAAACTTTGTACCATGCGCAGGGGCGCATTTAAAAGTGAATCAATCGGTATTGAAGTACGACGAAAGTAGGGGGTGTCATTCCCCACCGATCAATTAGGAAAAAGTACAAGCCACAATAAATTGATTTAAAGATTGATACGCAGTTGTAAAATGATGCATTTAGTGTACATATCTTGACAAATCAGGATTCCCCCCACGAGTAGATAGACAGTTACAATATTCAGGTTCGTAATTCTTATGCCTATGAAGAATTTCTGGCTCCAAAGTTATGAAATAAAACAGGAATTGTGTCCAACCTATGTTGGGGTAAAGAGGCAGATTTATATGATACATGTTCCGACCGTAGATAACGTACAAATGTTACAGAAAAACTTGTGTGAACTAAGAATAAGAGATTGTTGTTAGATGTTTTATATCAGAATTATGTCAGATATATAATATGTATAGGAGAGAAATCATTATCTCTCAGTTCATGTTAACCACTTTTCCAAAAGGAAACACACCATGGTGTACCGTTAATGCCACCATCAAATGTATACTTTCTGTTTTGGAGGCAAAGTATATAAGGAGAAGAATGTCACTAAAATTTTGCCCAATAAACGTGTTTAAAACTAAATTTCTCCAAACTTGTTCTTGCTACAGAAACATTAGAAAGTTGAAATCTTAAAACTTGATTTCAGGCGACTTCTCAAAATTACTTTTGAACTTTGCATCTAGTTGGATTCAGTGATAAAGAATACAGTTGTAAGGGGTGTGAATTTTAAGGAGAACCGCGGAATTTCTGACTTTTATTGCGCACAAGTGCTTCCAGGGAAGTGGGCAATTCCAGGGAGAAAAAGAATAAATATTTTTTGTTTGTAGGGGGCTAATATTTTCCCCTAAGCTAGATATAATGTCAGCCCACTTTGGAGGTCGAAAGGTATGCCAATGATAAATCTTGGCCTCATTGGAGAAGCTAATATAATGTTGCCAGTTTAACAGTTTATTCTTGTATGTTTTATCGTATAAGGTGACCTACAAAATCTCGAGAGGTGGTATAATGCAGTTCAGAGATAACTGGTTTCAGGTTTTCACACCCCAGAGGTTGAGATTTCCCAGGATGCATGAGGAAGTATTGTATATGCCTCAGAGAGTAACTGCAAGTGAAAAGGGGTGACTTTAAGGCCTGTAAGAAAGGGGTCCTGATGAAGTTTTACTTTCTCTGATCTGTCTATTAATGTAAACTTATAAAATGTGAAGTAGCAAGTAAACAGAATTATAAGTGAGGTATAAAGGCAGAATTTTTTTCCAGTCAGAACGATACACTAGGATGCATGTCCATATGTTAAATATGTATCACATGAAAGGATTAAAACAGTTAAGCACTTACCAAGACATTAATAGAATGGTACCACCCACGATTGATGTACACAGACTCATTTATTTTGGGCTTCCGAATTGCAACATGTGTACCATCGATGCAGCCTATTATGCTAGGCTTAGTAGTTAGCAGTTTGAAACCAACAGAAGTTATAGCCTTTTCCTCAATACTTTCCGGCCAACATATATACTTTTGTTGATTGGCCCAAAAGTAGTTAACAACAGCATCAACGTCTCTGGAGACAGTGCTTTCAGACACTGTTTGCGTGTCACCCACCACATTGAATATGCAGCCAGTGGCCAAATATCTAAGAGCAAGACAGAACTGAAAGACAAAAGAAAAAGGAGACTAATTAGGTACATGTAGAAAGAAAGTAATCCAAACCGTCCGTATAATTAGAGGGATGAAAGTCTTCACGCTGTTCCAGGATTTGAGCGAATTTAACATTACAAAAAGGTGATCAATAGCCCATATATCCCACTTTTCCCAGGCTATACGAGAGTAATTCAGGGATCCGTAGAAGTAATATCAACATTTTCATTTCATAAAGTCAACACAAATTCTTGCAAAACCTTTAAAAATGGGATTTTTATAACAAAATAATGGCTGCATTTAGATATTTTATAAGAACAGGTACAAAAATGCCTACCCCCTATGAAAGAGTCCACCTGCATGCACACTAAGTGTCGGCACCCTAATTATCTCTCTTCTACCTAAGGGAGTGGTCATTATTTATCTACAGAAGGGGGGGGTGGTCGGTTTGAGGGGGGGGGGGGTTTCAGACCCCTCACGTGGGGGGGCTAAAAGAAATTGGACCCCTCTTGAGGGGGGGGCTTTAAAAAATCACCCTCTTTGTAACAAAAAAAAAATCGCGCTACTATAGTTCAAAGAAGGGCGAGAAAACTGTCCGCGCCTCCTGCGTGGGGGGGGGGGGGTGAAAAACGATTTGACTGTCGTCGCGGGGGGGGGGGGGGGGGGAAATACGCGCGTCCGCGCGAAAACCCACCGTCCCCCCCGCCTGTTGACAGATAATGACCACTCCCTAAGGTACCGGTAGTCATCAAGATACCTTGTCCTCAAGCTCAGCTCCTCCTCCGTTGGATAGACCCTTAAGTGTGGTGTTGGCAACAAAATCATCTATGAGACATCGTGTGATGGACTTTGTAAGTCTGTAGCGGTTTCGGAACTTCCTTTCTGAAAAGTCGGTCAGAGGTTTGATTTTGCGGCCTAACTGTTTGGCTAGTGACTGGTCGTCCATTTGATCCACATCCGATTCTAAGTCTTCTGAAGGTTTAAAGTGCAGGTAGTCTTCCATCGTGTTAAGTCCTGGAAAAAAAAGCTGTGTTTAAAAAACTAGCAAGCATTTATAGGTGAACGTTTATTTCTTATGTTTCCCAGTCAATGGGAGTGGTCATTTAATATCAACAGGGGGGGGTGGTGGAAATTGTGATCCCTCTCGAGGGGGGGAACAAAAAAATTTCACCCCTCTTGAGGGGGGGGGCTAAAAAAATTACCCTCTTTTTAGCAAAAAAGCCAGCGCGCTACTATAGATTAAAGAGGGGGCGCGGAAAGTCTCCGCGCCTACGGCGCGGGGAGCGCAAAATTTTTTTAATGCCGTCAAGGTGGGGGGGGGGGGAAGTAATAAATTATTGCGTGTCCGCGCGAAAACCCACCACCCCACCCCCCTGTTGATCAGTAATGACCAATCCCTAAGCCCGATGATAGGCAGTAGCCGAAAGTTTCTTTTGTATGAGTTGTTTTCTACATATAGGTGTGACTCTTGAGTGAAAATTCTTCAGTCTTAACCTGCCCATTAAACTGAACTAAAATTGAGACAACTTAGGTAAGTGAGGAGACCGACTGGAACATTCTGACCCATTTCTCATGACGCAGCCCCACCAATACTGCCAAAAATTTCATGACTCGCACTTACACATACCCACGCATGTCTAAGGACGTGGCCTCACACAAGATAATGCATGTCTTCTAATACAACCCAGGCTGGCAAGTCTGAGGCCTTGTGCGTGAGAGTGACGCATTTTTTGACACTTTCTCACGCTATGACGCATAGAAAAGGCTTACTAACGGATTTCTGGCCTCCTGGCCATTCCAAAACTGAAAGATTTTTTACATATTCCAACTAGAAGGAAAGTTATATAGTCAAACTCAGAAGTGACCAGAATGCATGTCTTCACATAGAAACTTTCAAAATATTCTCAGGATTTAAAAATCCCACAACCAGATATAAAAAGAGGCTCAGAAAGTAATTTTTTAAGGGGGGAATGTTAGGGAGTGGAATATTATGCCTGAATTCTAGTAGGACCTAAACAGATCTTCTTGAATCACACGCAGTTCGAGGTTTCCCTGCTGGAAATTACAAGTACATTGTATGGAATAAAATGCGAGAGAAATGGGGGGGGGGTTGGTAATTCTTAAGAGGTAAACCATATTGCAGTTACCAAATTTATTCCGAAAGAGGGAAGGGGGTTGTTAAATTTCAAATCAATTTTAATTAAATCGTTATGTTCAAATGTGATTTTTAAAATGGAGTGGTATATTGTTTCAAATGTCTCCTTTTAAGAAAGACAATCTGACTAAGTGGGAGAATAGAGACATAGAGCACATTTGGTTCATAACCTTTTATCCGGCCTTTCATCTTTGGATTAATTTCGGGGTTATACTGTGCATATTCAGTCAGTATTTGGGGGAAGATAAAAAGCTGTTTTTATTAAAAATCTATTCTGTCTTAAGGGAGAATATAGCCATTTGATCCCTGGACCCTTTCAGTCTTCCATACCCATAAAGGCCAGCGGCAGAGCCTAGGGTAAAGGACTGCAGAGCTGACACCTGGTGTTTGACTAATTAAACACATTTTTTTCCCTGGCCTTATACTTGTTGGTCTAAGTGAACTGGGTATATGGAAACGAATAATACAAGGAATGGAAGAAATATATTTCTGAAGAGGTTACCCGAATAAACCACAAGACAACCAGACATATACTCCCAATTGAAAATTCATATAGGCTTTTACTCTCTAATTTCTTTATAAATGACTCTTAAAAGACTGCATGGCTATAGACATAACAAAAGATTGTAAGTTGTATGAACCGCAATTGACAAGAACAGATATTCGCAAAACCAAAATCTATTTCATGTACATGTCTCTGCTTATAGGTTGCTTACCTGCAAAAACGTCCTGTCTGACTGTCCATGTACAGCCCTTTCCTCCTCGCGTGACCCTTGCTTGTCAAGTACAGATGTTAATCTATTCACTTGAACAACCCTTGATTACCATGCGGGGTCAACTGCACCCTGTGCTCTTTAATTAGACCATATGTTGACAGGGAACGATGGTATAAGCACTCTTGTGAAGAAGAGTGACTCCACAGCTATTCCTTTATTTCGGTAGTCTTACCCCTGTCCCTAGTGAGTTATTATTGGAATAGGGTAGGAGGGCTGAGGCTAAGATCGATGCGATTTTAGTGCTGGCTAGGATATGTGAACCCAGTCTTCTCTAAAGATCGCTTAATAGAATAAGGCCGATTTCTTCCTAAGATCGCTGGTGGTGCGATCCCAGGTTCTTTTGAATTAAGCTCCAGAGGTGGGTCCAGGATTTGAATGAAGAGGGGGATGCCCCTCTGTCCCACCAATTGCCCAGTCCTGAACCCTTTATTTTCACTTTCCATTACATTTGCCTTTCGTTTGGACATCCTCCCATCCCTTAGGGAACTAATGTCAATTATCTTGTGATGTTGACTGGCTGAAGTAATAGTATTCTCTCAGTTTATTCTGGACTATATTGAGTACTATGTCACATTTAAAGAAAGGAAAAGTCAGATGGAGTTCTGCATAAAGCCTCAATCAGATTTTAGGCGAAACACCTCAGATTTTGAGCGAAACACCTCAGAGTTCATTTTGCTGGTTATGAAGAATTGGACCAGACTGAACTCTTTTTATTCAAAGTTGAGCAAACTCAATAAAGTTTTGCTTCAGGTTTGCGCCAAATCATCCCCATTAAATCGCAAAATCAACCAGGTACATGAAGTCTGTGAAGAGGTTAAGCCAACCAAGTCTATGGTCTGTTGCAGAACGTTTTTTTGATATAGTAGATACATAGGGAAATGAGCATTAGTGTTTTTCAGTTGAATTCCCTCAATGGAAGTCCCAACGTGAGTGCTAAATCATCTGCCATCATCTGCCATCGGCCCTTCTGTCAGTGTGTGGAATGGTTAGTAGCATTTACTGTAATCTACCAGGAGGCTGTTGCAAAAAGATTTGGAATTCAATTCTCACTGTAACTAATGCATCTTCCAGTTCCTCCCGATTCTCCACCCAGGGAGACCAATTCCCACCTTATATTGTAATGGAATTGACTTACTCTGAATTAGACTGCATTGCAAAAAGTTGAGGAACTGGTTCCATGATTAATTCCACCTGAATGCTTCCCATAGTCGAAAGGCCAGCTGGAGGGTATCTCAAAAAGATTGGGAAACCAGTTCTCATCATAACTATTTGATCCTGCAGTTCTCCTACATTTCTCACCCTAAGAACAGACTTCCCTGCTTGACTTCTGCTACAAGTGAACTGCACGGAAATAGGTCAAGTTGCAAAATAAGAGACTGGACCCCTCCTATACCACTCCTATAACTGACTCCCTCTTTACAATACAAGAGGGAATCCACTCCAGAAGGTCAGTGAGTTCAATTTTGGAATTATCACCTCCGACAGGATCAATTCCAAATCTTTTTGAGATACCCTCAGGGAATTAGCGAAAGGAACTGGCTGGGAATTGGTTCTCGATTAGGAAGCATTCACCAGTTCCTGACCACTCCTAAACTACTTCTATGACCAATTATCTTTTGGCAACCCAACAGGGAATTGATTCCCTGAGGTCAGTCAGTTCCATTTTGGGAATACCACCTCCGACAAAATCGTTTCCAAATCTTTTTGCAACAGCCTGCTGGAATCCTCGTAAAACTGAACAGTGAACCACCGTAAATCTATTGCAGTGAACCAGTGTAGTTTTTACAAGAAGCCCCAGGTGGCAGTATGGTGGTGCGATAATTTTCTGTGAAAATAACGACAGATGGGTGGAGGCAGTGGCAGTGTGTCTTGAGTGAATTTAATGCCTTAAGGCTTTGGCATCACCTCACCCTTATTCATTGTCCTGGAGGCCATTTCTCAATGTACTATGACTGCACACAGCCACTATGATTTAAAAATGCCAAGAATAAGCCAGGCTATCGTAGGAACTGCCCTACGACTGCTCACTACGATTAGCAGCTATGCACTAATTACATAAGGTTTAGTAGGGCAGTCGTCCTGGTGCAGACATTAGGGACTACTAGTGCATGGTACTGTTAAGGCCAAATTATTAGGTTCTCACTACGATTTAAAGGACAGCAGTCGTAGTCTGTTAAGAAATGGCCTCCTGATATGCTGGCCAGTTAAGCAAGGCAGCATAGGATCATAAAAGAGTTAACCCATATATACAGTTAGTGCCTTGTCTGGCAGTGGCTACCTGCCTTATAGCCTTCTGCCCTGCACTGTGGGAAAGTGGTGTCTGGTGCTTTCATGGATGCGCACAATAACCCGTCAAAACTTCAGGTAACCACCAAACCAAAAACAATGGCTAATCTATATACTGATTCCCTACCGTTTCTCTCTGATAAATCTATGGTGGTCATGGCCATGTGGTAGTTCTCATTATATATTGATTACAAGGGATGTTATAAACATCGTCACAGTAACTATATGTTGTGAATTATATTGTTAGATCAGTGTCAGTTGTTTGTAGATAAGGCCGGTAGTATTCAATAGTCCACTGCATTGGTGTTGTGTAGTCGCTCAACCAATTTATTATATCTAAAATTGTCAGGTCGGGGTCAGTTGATTGAAAATCTGCCCAGCAACCTGGAACACAGTTTGAGCAATTATTATTAGCCTCTTTCATAGCATACCACAGGAATCCAGTGTACTTACATGATGGTTTGGTGCACTGTAAAAAAAAATGTCGTCGAAATAACGGTGCACTCCTCATCCCAAAGTTGCCAGGGATCGATTGCTATTTTTACAGAGATTCCTTGATTGCATTTGTGTACTGGTCACAAACTAGCACCTTTGGTTTCTAGTAAAAACTAAACGGGTACAATGCTCTCCAGTTACAGTGGTCCACTGTTAAGTTTTAGGAGGATCCCTGGTAGGTTTAACATTTAACATAGTGTGGCTCCCAGGTTGGGGTGAGCGGAGGCCGTCTGGTGCATTCTCGTGGCCTGGTAAGGTTGGAGGTCAGGAGGACACGAGACCTGCACTAAAAGCATTTACACGTTACAAAGGAACCGGAAACACAAGTCCCCTTTCCCTAAGTGGCCACCATGTTGGCTGCAAGTCTGGCACTATACCACAATGCTTTAGATGGATATGGGCAGATTCACTGAGCGATGTTTGCGCCTATTTTGTGGACTTTTTGGATTTGAGGAATTACAGTGAGAAATGTAGACCACCATCCTTCCTTATTCTAGTTACATTTGATATAATACATCTTGAGCTTCAAGCAGAGGGTAAACCTATGTATATCAGCCTATAATTTGACAAGTTACGGAGGCTCGAATCAGGGCGATACACCAAAAATGCCCTTTTTTGTCCAATTAAACATCATTCCCTTCTATATATTATTAAGCTAGACAGCACTAGACTGTCATAAACCTATTTTTCATTTGGTGTTGGGTCATAGCTATCTATCAAAAATCACTTGGCTTTGTCACTACCTCAACTTTCTTTCACACATGCCTCATAATATTGAACTGTGAGCATCCTCACGTATGTAACCCTTTTTTTTTAGGTCTTAAACTACCATAATAAGAAAGTACCCTCACTGTTCTTATTAACTGTGATAAGTAGGGTTCCTAGGGGGGTTTTGATGAAAAATAGATAAAAGTACTGGGTTGCCGCAAATACGACCTAGATTTCATAAACCAAAATTCAACTCCAGACAGTGTTATATACGTGAGGTTCACTTTTACATGTCTATAGGCTAATTAAATAAAAAATTCTTTATCTATTGTATAGAATCTGAATGCTTGAAACAAAAATCAGGGCCAAAGTCTGCATAGTAAGGCCACATTAGGGACGGCTTGGAAAATTCTGTTGAAATCCTCACATATATGTAACTTTTTCAATTTTTCAAAAAAGTCATAGTAAAATGAACTTGATGGTTCTAAATGATGGTATATACTGAGTATCTGTTTTGTAATTATCAAAAGACTTAAGTGCCTTGTTGAAAAAGAGTATTTGGGTACCTTGGTCTGCATTTAGGTAGGATTTGAAATGCGCTCAGAGAGAGAAGTGTCATGAAAACGTGGGATTTTTTTCAAAGCAATGGAAATGACCAGTAATGGGCCTAAAAGTCTGTAGATATGCCTTTGAAGCAGTAAGTTAACATGTTCTGTATGAGTAACTATTCATGATGCAGAAGATCTGAGATTTTTTAATGTATTGTTCAGGTGGACTTAAAAGGAATCTATTGAATTCCTCACATACGTAACGTTTCCGAGCGTTTGCGACAAGTCATAGTAGAATGAAATTGATGGTCCAGAGCAATGGTATATGTTGTTTATCTGTTTTGCAATGATTAATAGACTTATGGGCCTTGTTAAGGAAGAGTATTTGGGGTACCCTGGTCTGTATTTATGTAGGAAATGACATGCCCTTGGAGTGAGAAGTGCTGTGAAAATGTGAGATTTTTTTTCAAAGCAATGGAAATGACCAATAAGTGGCCTAAAATATGTAGATATGCCTTTGAAATGGTAATCTAACATATTATGTACAGGAAATAGTGATGCAGATAATATTTAATGTTTAAAAGTATTGTTCAGGTGAAAAATCATTTGGATTCCTCACGTACGTAACGTTTATTTTTTGTATTCAGAAACACCAATGCAGATCTGGACCAGAATGTCTGCATGCTATATTATTGCAAAAGGGTAAAATTTATTGTAAGTAGGGTCATTCTAGATAATAGAGATTGATTTTCATGAAGATCTACTCATTTTTGAATGTATGAGGTTAAAATTAGGAATACTAAGCTACATGTTCACAACTTTCGCTAATCTTCATATTTGGCGATGAGGTGTAATAGAAAAAGGTCTTAATACAGGGATTTGATTTTTACTACACTTAAAGACATGTATTATAACATTATGGACATGAAATATGATGCAGATAGGATTCATATTTAATAGGTTTTATGACTATCTGTTGGAAAACATTATGTATGTGAGGGTAAAAACTATGGTTTTATGTCATGGGCAATAACATCTGACATGTTAGGAGTTGGTGACTTGAATGAACCTTTCTAATAAGCCAAGATAAAGGGCTTTCAATAAAATAAAGTGTTATTGAGTAATATTGAATTTGTGATTTCAATGGTCCTCAGGCTGGTGAACATCCTTCACTGAATCGCCCCATATACTATGTGGGTTATTTGGTCCTTTGGATAAAAACCTTCTAATGCATGAATGCATCATGCCCTTTCTCAATCATGATGCATTCATTCAAGCTATGGCTTTGTCACGGTTGCATTTAATTTTTCCCAACGCTTCCCGGTAGAATTATGGCACCCCACCCCTACCAGAACAATAAATGTACAGGAAAAATGAATATAGCATGATTGCATTTATAAATCGTTATTCCATGACTTGAGGCCATTTCTTAACATGCTTCAACAGCTCGACATCATTTTTATGTTTTTAGGTTACCTAATCGTAGTGGATGAAAATGTCTTCAAGGTGGTCACTAAACTAGGAGCCCGGAGTACTTCCATTCATAGGTATAAATTTATTACATTAGATTTACCCCATTGATCATACTGCAAGTGAATAAAGGGCTTCTTCATTTATGATGGTGTAAAATAGTTCATTACATCACAGGTTGTGCTGTTTTGGATACTCAATGGTCATTCTAACGTCCTGCACATTAAAAAAAATGAAAATGTTAACCCTGTAAACACACATTCGTAGATGGACGTTGTACAGAGGTAGATGTACGTAGATTTTTGGTGCCAACTACGTAGATTTCCTTGGTATGTGAACGTTCATACATTAAGGTTTAGTTACGCTCTAGATATGTAGATATTAAAAATACGTTTTTCTATGTGTTTTTCTCTCCTACCAAATAACTAAAAGAACAAAAAACAAAAAAAAGACACAACAGAAAACACACCTGAGAAATTTGGTGAAAAATCCAATCAAGGTGGAGCCTTGAACCCTAGACCTTCCATATCTGATGCATACTCCCAAACACTGAGCTATTGCCTTATATCTATACCAAAAGGCTACGTAGCATTTTGGCATGATGTTTTCTTGGTACTTTGAAAAGTGAAACCATTTGGCAAGAATAATCCATAAGTATAAAGAAAACTCAAAACATATACCACCAAAACGTAAGAGAATAACTTTGTTTAATTTGAACAAATATAAGAATGACCCAAAACGATTTTGGAAGGTTATAAACAGTAACTGGAAAGGTAGTGATGTAAATCCAGTAATTTGCCTGAAATATGCTGACGGTACTAGTGTGGAAAAAGATAGTATTGCGAATTATATTAATAAATATTATGTTGAAATTGGAAATAAGCTTGCTGAGAAATTTAAAGATAATGTTCCGTATATACCGGTATTTCCAGGTTGTGATGTAGAAATGAGTATTGATAATATCACAAGTGCCTCCTGTATAAAGGTATTGAAGACAGTTGATGGAAGTAAGAGCTCATGTATTGCACATGTAAGAACTAGTGTATTGCGTGACTGTTTATTAACCAGGCCGGAACTGTTGCGGGAGTTCATTAATAGATCATTGTTGCTAGGGAATATCCCGAGTGATTTAAAGACAGGATATGTTGTACCTCTACCCAAAGACGGACCACTTAGTGATGTCGCTAATTGGAGACCCATCACAATGACAAATATTTTTTCTAAGTTAATTGAAAAACATGTACATGCCCAACTTATGAGGCATTTAATTGACAATGATATAATAAGTGAACGACAATTTGGCTTTATGCCTGGTAGATCTACAATAAATGCGACGTTTGGTTTAACTAAATATCTGTGTGAAGCCAGGAATAGGGGTTATTTCTCTGTGGTGATATTTCTCGACCTGAAAAAGGCCTTTAATACGGTTAATCTGGACATCATATTATTAAAGCTACAGCATATTGGGTGCGAGGAGAGTTGTATAAGATAGATGAAAAGTTTCTTGATAAATAGAGGTCAGGTAACTAAAGCCAATGGGGGTATATCAACACCAAGAATATTGAACTGTGGTGTGGCACAGGGAACAGTACTAGGCCCGTTACTATTTATTGTATACTTAAATGATATTATAAATTGTTTCCAAAACAGTGAGTATTATCTATATGCGGACGATGTAGCCGTCGTGTTAAATGGCCGTAGTACGGATATAATGGCTGAGTTAGTACAGGCTGATCTCATGAGAGTGCAACAATGGTGTGAAAAAAATATGCTCACAATGAATGTAAAAAAGACCAAAGCATTATGGTGTCACTCTGACAGAATAATAATACATGTACCTGTCCTATATCTGGATGGAAATGTAATTAATACTGTGAAGCATTTTAATTATCTTGGAGTAATCATAGACAGTGATCTAAACTTTAAGCTGCATTGTAGGAAGGTGGAGTTTATGGCCAATGCAAAATTGGCCCAGCTGTCAAACATTGTGCGCTATCTAGACAGTGAGACAGCTTTAAAAATATATAAACATATGGTCCTGCCGACATTTGAATATTATAATTTTATAATAGATAGTGGTCCCGAAACATTGGTGAATCATCTTGAAGTGATACAGAATAATTGCCTGCGTATGTGTATGGGAATCAGAGATCCTCAGGATGTGCATGTAGAAGATTTGTTGGCTAGAAGTGATACTGTACCATTATTAATTAGAAGAGAGCGAATGATACAAGTGATTATAAATCAATATGCGAAGGATCCAGAGAACGTAATTGTTCGGACTAGGGTATTGCGCGGTAATAATAAACTGAAATTAAAGGTCAGTCGTCCAACATGTGAACTATATAGGAAAAGCCCCCTTTATAGAGGTATGTTATTATGGGACCGGTTAACTGCAGAGGTACAATGTCTTGAGGAAAAAGATATGTTCAAAAGGAAAATACTGAGTTAGTGTGATCCTATGTTGACATATGAATTATATAATGAGATATATACCAGACTTAAAAGATGTATTTTGAGATTCATGGAAACCCACTTGTTTATTCTCTAGTTGTTAAATGAAAATGTAACATGGTGACTGAACTTTGTGTATATTTACTATGGCTGATTTATGAGAAGAGCGCCATTGTGATGTGAGATTTATTGGCCAATAAACACGTTTCAAACATCAAACCAATGTCTTTCCTTGTACCAACATTTTTTTTTTATGTAACGATTTTAGGTGTTTTCAACTTTCAGTTCCTTCAAATGATAATTGGTTGTTACGATAAAAAGCTGTCTCATTTTCTCACATGAAACCAGGAGCAGATCAGGAAGTTTCCTTTTTCAAAGTTTACCCAACAAAGATCCGCTCCACAAAGACCACGACTTGACACCAAAATTTCCTTACACCCCTTCACTCAAATGCCACCAGCTTTCTTGAGTTGTCTCCGGTGGGTAGGGGTAAATTGGCAGGTTAAGTGCTCTTGACATTCTAAGGGGCTGACGAATTAACCTTAACAAAAAGTGCAGACTGTTGAACAAAGATTCTGGCTTTCCTAGTCAGCCGCAGTATTTTCAAGCTTTTCGATGGATAAAGAAAAGCCGGGATAAATCAGCAAGTTGGACAACTGGAATGTTTATCATTAAATTCCTTTCTTTCCTCCTCCAAGCTTGGCTTCTTTCCTCAGCACCGAATGGATGGTAAAGCATCTTTTTTTTTTCTCCTTTACGCCAGGGAATATTCCCAAATGCAGCCATGGTCTTTGGCAATGGAGTGCTGGTAGGCACACTCGTCATCACTGCATCGGTGCACAAAGAAACGTGGTTTTCATGATGCAAATGAGCAATACTTCCCAAATATTGAAGTATGATTACCAGGAATACCACAATGTATAGAGTGTTCAAGGAAAGATAGATGGATGTCGGATGGAGTTAGCTAAAGATGACAACAGAGGGGACAGAAGGGAAGCTATATAGAGAGAAATGGCTAGGAGAAGAAGTAAAGCAGATATAAAGAACTGAACATAGAGAATGAGGAAATGATACAGGAAATATGAATCAGATACCAAATCTGCTCTTGAGCATATTGAGTATGTGGTGGTATCAGACAATGCCATAGAATAAGGGAAGACCTCACTAAATGCATGTTATTCATTATTCACAAAACCACTGTCAATCCGATGTTATCATAGACCCCATGTGGAGGGCAGCGCAGGCTCTCAGTGGGAATCCACCTTTTACATTTACCCCAACAGAGGTAGATAAAGAGTAGTTCTATTTCACAGTCACTGAGGGTCATGCAGAGCCCCAACTTGGGTCTGCCATTCATTACAGACACGATGAAGACTTCCAACTAGCGAGTTCATCCCAATGAATATCTGAATAGTATTGTTTTGGAAATATCATATGGGTGAACATCTAAAGCTAGTCTGCACTTTGCAATGCATAGTGTTACTAATTTAAGTGCTCATTTAAAGCACTGCTTCCACCAAGTCAATTTACAAAAAAATAAACTTATTTTCATAATAATTGTTTCAGAGACATAATGGATGAACTTTTCTAAATCTTTATATGGGGGCATTTTACTGATGCATTTCCCCCCATTCCGGCAATATCTTTTTCTTTTAATTTCACTGTAAGTGGGCAGAAATGTATCAAGAAGATGCCTGACTAGCACCAGCAGCTTTGGTGGAATACTGGATTAAGACAGGTACTTATCAAAGGACCCAGTATTCATAGTAACGGGCATGGTATCATACATGAGGAGCCAGCCAATTACTCATCACGGAATGTCAAGTTTGTTTACCTCCAATAAGGATACCAACCCTTAGGAATAAAAAAGACCCATGGATTAACAGAAATCACACCCTTATCAAAGTAGCACAAAATACCCTTCATGCAATGAACAAGACTTGATGCCAAAGTCTCCTTTTCACCCTCCCTTTATTCAAATGCTACCAGCCTTTTTATAGCATTTCCAGGTTTAGGTGTTCAGGGGAAGGAAAGGGAATATTTGAGACAATTGGCAATTTGGTTAATTGAGGAATGTATCTTTTTTTAGGAGTTGCCAGGCCGCTGTCTGACGCCATTCGTCACTTCACAGGCACAAGTGACGTCATAGGCCACCTGCAGCTTACCACTGTCATAGCTCTCTCCTACTCCTATTCCCCTCCCATACACAGCTGCGCAAAAACCCACCACTCTACCGCCAAGTTGACAAGACCACTCCTTTAGGCCTGGCCTAGTAGGCCCGATTAGAATGCTTCAAAACTGACACTGAGAGCACCATTCATGTACCCCCAGACCGCGGATGTCAGACCTTGGTGGACGTAACTACGATAGCATCCCCATGGTGATGGTGTCATGGGTACAGTCATGACATCAAAAGTAAGAGGCTTCTGAGCACACTTTCCCGTGCTGCTTTTCCTGAGGTTGGGGCAACCAGCTTGGAGGTGGGCTGGGATGGGGGTGGGGGGTAGAATGAGTATCATCTGTGTCACAGGTTTGCCGTTCACTTTGGTAGGGCTATGAGAGTGGCTAGGGTGGTGGGGTACATCTATGAGTTTGTCTCACTTGTAGGGTCTAGCCCGACTAATCACCCCCCCCCCACAGACTTGGAAAATGGATAGGAGTGGCAACTCCTATCTGTGGTCCTTGAAAATTTTTCTTGTTTTCTCTGTTTTTTCTTTCTTTTCTGCACAGAAAAGCTCATTTGGCTACAAAAGTCAACGTTTTTTTTATAAAGTAAGTTTTATTTTTTTTGTTCTTATTGTTATTGATTAATAGTAATGCTTATTTCCTGAAATCCTTTGTGATGTATAATTGATCACACAATTTTGACAGCTCAATATCACATGAAGGATGGCATATAATTATCTCTTGTCTAAGAGTCGATCAGTGTGATGACTCTGAGTCTGTTTGACATTCAAATATCGTCATAATGATACATCAATAGATTTTCAGTGTAACTTTCATATGATTTAGTTTTCTGTAGATCAGTTGACGAGTTTAAAAGCCTGACATAAAGCCCACTTTGCCCACTGCAAAAACTACAGTAAATTACTGTTGAGTACTTACAGTGTCTTTCACTGCTACTCCAATTGAGTCATCCTGAAGGATGTGATGCTCAATTATATATAGGTATACAGCGATATAGTGTCCAAGGTAATGTTAGCCTTTTCGTTTTTGCACAAAAGTCTTTCATCTCTATCAGTAATTCACTTTATTAAACTTAATTGATTAAGAGGCAATATTCTCTTATAAAACGCTATCTGGATGATGAGAACATAAAGGCTGCTATTGTATGTACAAGGTTTTGTTAATTTGGTGTAAATGAAATAGTGCCAACCATCTAACTCTGACTTTTCTTTTTTTCAAATTTGTTATTATTGAGTATGAATCAAATATCTTGCACCATAATTTGCCAAATAGACCACGATAAATCTTGGTCTATTTAATTTATGCCCATATGATAGTGCATCGACCTGGCTCCAAATACCCCATCTTGCTACTGTCGTGAGGTGGGTGGATGTCGAAGGGCTGGGTAAGCCTGGCTGACATGGTAGCAGACAGGCACTTAGCCAACAAGATTGTGAAGTCATGGCTGTCATCAAATACCGAGACATGAATAGTACCACACAAATAAGTCTGCCAAACGTAAGTGGGGGTAGAGGACGAGGCTACAGGAGCCAGTGTCAATGAGACAATAATATCTAAAAATCATTGTCACAATAATATCTAAAAATCATTGCCACACTTAGGGCACTACAAATGTACTGTACTTGGTGGTTTAAGATTTTATCAGTAATTTTTAGTATTTATTAACAGCTAAAACATGCTTTTATGGAGGTTTGTATAATGCTTGCCATCTTCATTCTAATAAGTGCACCTGTGTGGAAAAGTATTTGTTAGATGCTCCATTCATTTAATCAGAAAATAATTCTTATAGGTGCATCCCCTAAAGCCTAAATGTTGTTGGTTTTAACCTAAAAATCATTATTTTTAAACATCTTTTACATAAATTGACATCAGGGGTGTGTGTTTATGACCCCAAAAGAAGGGTGTGTGCTTATTAGAGCAGGTGTGCTTATTAGAACGAATATGGTATAATATTTTGTCTATGGTTTCCATGCAGAATCTCCTTGAATAATCATTGCCATGCAATCTAAAACATAATCACTGATAATCATGTTTATAAGTATTGCATTCTTTTATTATGCCAACCCTATAGCCATGCTACACTCCTGAAAGGTCAGCATAATGCACCAATAAAATGGTAAAGGTGAACGATGATCAGTTTGAGTTGACCATTTCTTCACGAACGTGTCAGGCCAGTTCTGCACGAGGCCATTAGGCGGAATGGGCCTGACGAGTGAAGAAACAGGAAGCTCAAGCTGGTCAGAGCTCATCTTTACATTTATGTCAAGGTGTTTGGGTGTATATTTAATCTATTAAATGGACAAAAACTCACATTCAATAAGGTTCTCCGACATTGTTTTGATGCGACCATCACCATCTTGAATTCGAAAAGTGCAGTGCGCATGCGCGATGGACCTATGAAGTAATTGTGCAGAATTGGTGCAGGTTATTTCACGGCAGGGTGCAATACGCGGTCTAAGTGCTTTCTCTATGGAGCATCGATATTCACCTTGACATATGTGTTGTGTCCACAGAATGATAATATTAGTAAGGACAGAATTTCTATCAGCAACGATATTCATTGATCATATCCCACAAAATAGATAATAAACATACATCACTCAGTCACTAGAACGGAGGGAACACACATGGACATGATATAGATAGAAGACCAAGGAAGTTGAGGGAATGAAAGGAAGAAAGCACATAAATGAACAAGTGGGATACATGGAGGTTGAAAATCAAATCTCTGTACTTCTAATAATAATAGCTACCTGTATCAAGAGAAATTACCCCTGGCGTGGTACTTCAGTCAAATGAGAGGGTGTCTGTTGTAGCTGATAAATAGTTTCATTGCATTTGATTTAGTGCTCATGACAGAATGCAGTTGGCTACATGAAGAATTTAATGGTCGGTCTGAAGACCTGCTTAATGAAGAAAAGAACATAAAAAGTGTTTGTTATAAAAACAAAATTGGTAGTCTCCCTGAGACAAAACAGGAACTGCTGTCAAATGTCAATGCATATACTTTCTTATGCCGACATCAATTCTTTTGATGTAATCAAGCTTTTGAAATGTTCAATTCTTCCACAGAATAATTGGTTCCAATTGTTAAAACATGTCTTATTTTCTCATGTTAAGCCATCCTGTTTTGGATCTGGATCAAAAGAAATCAAACCCTTTTTGAAGAAATGTTCATAGCACAAAAGACCCTCCAAGCAAGGACCAAGTGTTGGTGCCAAGATTTCCTTTTCACCCTCCCTTCATTCAAATACAACCAATCCTTTTATGCTATTACCAGTGGGTAGGGGTAAGTGTTCTTGACATTCTGAAGGACAGGAGAATTAACCTTCATAAAACCATCGACCTTCCTACAATGAATTTGATTTAACTAGTCACTTTTAGAAATAGTAAGCTTTTGGCAATGGAAATGAAAGATTTGAGGCAATTTGTAATTTGGTTAATTGATGAGATTCCTCGTCTTTCTTTTCTTTAGTTGTGTTTTTCAATACTTAATCTGTACCATGAGTTTCCATAGTAGTAAACGTTACCCAAGCAGTTGGTCACCTGACTCTAGAATAGTGGGAAAGTATTCCTGAAGGTTGGGGGAGGCAGAGGTTTGTTATTCCAGTGGTCGAGTAGATCGCATTCTTTTAGATTTTCTTCTTTTAGATGCTTTGCATCACTGCAACTCAATATCTTTGCATTGGACTGATGCCATCATCTGTAACACAAGATTAATTTCACATAATCTTTACCAGCCTTAGTGAAAAACTTGATAAAATAAAATGTAAATTGGATCTGGATACCTGTATTGGCTGATCACTAAAACACATCCCATAAAGATAGATCATACCAGCGGCCTGCCTTCCCTCATATCTTTTTATCGTCTATAAATCAATGTATCAAAACGGGAATTAAAGCTACCGTGATTAAACAAATGCTGTTTCTTGGGTTGGCCACTCCCTTCAAAATACGAGAATTGCCCCAATCATTGAATAAGGTAAACCTTAAAGGAAGTTGGAAATATAGTATTGAAAAGAAAGGATCAAGAAAGTTACTTGTCTCTGCTAAAATATTCTATAGGAGCACTCACGACTATTCAAATTTGGAGGGTGTAATTCCTAGCGTAAAGCCCACTCTGCTTGGCTTAGGACCTACAGTAAATACTGGCGTATAATGTATTGGTTCCTACTGATGTGTCTGGGGTCGAGCCTACTACCTCTCTAATTAAGTTATCTCTGGGGACGAGACCCTCCCCTTCTAGGCAATGCAGTGATATCTAAAATAGGTCTTCTAGCACACACAATACCTTTAATTTCTCAGACTTGATAAACCGTTCAATTCTATTCAATGTACTATTCTTATAAAGCTTGCATATAACCCAAGGATGGGAGGTTGAATCACTATAGCGTATTATTAGATTACGCTCATTCAGTATGAATTTGATAACCCAGGCACTTCTGTTTTAATCAGAACGTATTTAGGTTCATAAATTAAACTGGCGGGAATAATGGATGCAATGTTTAACACCAAGCTCAGTCTATTTTCATTTGTGCCTATACAGGGCATCCAACCTCCCCCAAGTACCCTATATTGCAACTGCTAGGAGGAAGGTGGACCCAGGAAGGCCGGGTGACAAGGCATGAGACGGGCACTGTGTCAACAAGATTGTGAAATCATGGCTGCCGTCCGGTGGGTGTTGCTCCTATTGTAAAAAGAGCTGAGAGTATGTGCCCTCTTTTCTAAACAAGTTCACTATTCAACTTGCACTCACCACGTTAGTCTGAAAAGTCACCTGCCTTGTTTAAAATAGAGACAGCTGCACTACCAGGTACCTACTCATGTCACACGATCTATAGTTTATTACACTGACTGACTTCTCCCAACTAGGTACCTACTCAAATCCCCCTTTTTTAGCACCGTACTTGAATGACCACTTGTGAGCAACAAAAGGGTCAAGTTATAGCTACATGAAAAGAAAGGACTGGAAACGAGGGCATTTTTAGCCAGCTCTTCTTTTTACTATAGGGGCAACACCATCCCGAGGCCAGTGCTGATTAATTAATCTGATTCAGTACTCATCAGAGAATGTCAAATTTGTTAACCTCTAATCATGAAACCCACCCTTAATAAGAAAAAGACCCCTGGATTAGTACGTCAGTCAGAGAAGGAGTCAGAATTGGCTATTGAATAGTTTCATTCATGGTGATTAAGTACTCATGACAGAATATGGTTGGCTACATAAATAATCTAATGGTCAGTGTGTTAGACCTACTTAATAATGATAGGATCGTAAAAATAGAATAGTGTTTTTTCAGACTGAATTGGTAGTCTCCCTGTAAAAAAAAGGTCAATTCATATACTCTTTTTAAGCTGTTAATAATTTTATTGATGTAATCAACTTTTTTAAACTTTTGATTCTTCCATAGAATAATTAGTTCTGAATAAAATATGTCTTATTTTCTCATTTTAAATCACCCAGCTTTGGAGGTGGATCAAAGGAAATCACACCCTTTATAAGGGACTCCTCACGGCACAAAAGACTCTTCCTGCAATGAACAAGACTTGACTATGAAATTTCCTTTTTACCATCCCTGCATTCAAATGCTACCACCTTTTTAGCGGGTCTCCAATGGGTAAGTGTTCTTGACATTCTGAAGGACCAAATGATTAACCTTCATTAAAATATGAAGTTTCCATAATGTTTTTGATTTTGCTAGTCAGTTGCAGAAATAACAGGATTTAGAGAAGGAAACTTTGAGATGATTGGCAATTTGGTCAACTGAGGCAAGTTTGATATTTTTCCCCCTCCAATATACTCTTATATTAGTTCTTTTCAAAGTGAAAAATAATATCTCTCAATGTGATAAAAACCTTTGACAGTTGTGTCACAATAGTATTAACTAACTGGCGACTTTGCCAAGTTAGTTAATACTATTACTCCACTCATGCCCAATGTTCTCTGATAAGTGTGATTATTGTGAGATATAAGAACAGCCCAAGGTCCTAGATTCTGTTTGACATCGAAATGTTGTCATACTGATGACCTATGTACATCAACAGATAACTTTAAAATGGATTTGTTTCTGTAGGCCAGTTGAACCTAAACCTGGTAAAAAGTGAATCCACCAAAAAGGAGGATTAGGTGGATGGCTTTTGCCACACTGTGCAAGTGAAGGGCTCAATACATTGTGGACTTGGTGAGTGTTAAAGTCTGACGTAAAGCCCACTTTGCCTGCTTTAGGACCTGCAGTAAATACTGGTATTGGTGAGTTATTTTGTAGGACAGGATGCTCCACTTCTAAGCATACAGTAATGTTTTAAAATAACTTACCTTTTTCCTCTTCACATTCACACAAAAGCCCCAACTGGAGGTTGA
Organism: Acholoe squamosa; assembly: GCA_949317995.1. Taxonomy (NCBI): domain Eukaryota; kingdom Metazoa; phylum Annelida; class Polychaeta; order Phyllodocida; family Polynoidae; genus Acholoe; species Acholoe squamosa. The sequence goes on from OX439039.1 coordinate 79,118,106, forward strand.
ATAACAACAGGCTATTCACACTCATGATATTTAAGTATGAAGGAAATATCTTTATGTATAATCTGTGATATTAAAGTAGCCAGAACAATAAGCACTTTATTAATGCATTGAGCAAGAAATGCCACTATAAATCTGGCCTATTTTAGTCCATGCCCATATAACGCATTAACCTGGCTCCAAGTGCCCCATCTTGCTATTGTCGTGAGGTGGATGTGGAAGGGCTGGGTAAGCCTGGCAGACATGTTGGCAGACAGGCACCAAGATTGTGAAGTCATGGCTGTTGTCAACTACTAAGACACCACTAGCACCACACACATTAGTCTGTTAAAAGTAAATGGGGGTAAAGGAAGAGGCTACAGGGGCCAGTGTCAATGAGAGTAATATCTTTAAATCATTGTCACCTCCACAGTTAAGGCATTATAAATGTACTCTACTTGGTGGTTTGATATTTTATCTGTAATCTATAATGCATAAACAGATATTGATTTAATAAAGGTTTGTATACTGCTCACTATCATTTGTATATAGTTTCCTTGCAGAATGTCCTCAAATAAGCATTGCCATATAATCTAAAATATAATCATGTTTTGCATTTCTGCATTCTTGTATAATGCCAAACCTATAGGCATGCTACCTTCCTGAAAGGTCAGCATAATGCACCCATAAGTGGTGTGTCCACAGGATGATAGAGTTAGAAAGGACATAATATACATCACTAGAAAGGATGGAACAAGAATGGACATAAACTAGATAGAATACAAAGGAATGAAAGGGAGATAGCATATATATGAACAAGTGGGGTACATGGAGGATGAGAAATCAAATCTCTGTACCTTTAATAATGATAGCTACCCATATTAAGAGAAATTCCTCTGGCATGGTACTTCGGTCAGATAAGGAAGCATCTGTTTTAGCTGTTATAAATAGTTTCATTGCATCTGATTTAGTACTCATGACAAAGTGAAGTTGGTTACATGAAGAATTTCATGGTCAGTCTGAGGACCTGCTTAATGAAGACAGGATCATAAAAAGTGGCTGCTTTAAAAACTGAATTGGTAGTCTCTTTGAGACAATTAAGGACAAAGCAGGGACTGCTGTCAAAGGTCAATGCATATACTTTCTTATGTCGACATTAATTCTTTTGATGTTATCAAGCTTTTTGAATTTTCAATTCTTCCACAGAATAATTGGTTCTGATAGGAAAAACTTGACTTATTTTCCCATGTTAAACCATCCTGCTTTGGATCTGGATCAAAAGAAATCACACCCTTTTTCATAGCACAAAAGACCCTCCAAGCAAGGACCAAATGCCGGGATTTCCTTTTCACCCTCCCTTCATTCAAATGCCAGCAATCTTTTTATGCTATTACCAGTGGGTAGGGGTAAGTGTTCTTGACATTCTGAAGGACAGGAAAATTAACCTCCATCAAACCATGGACTTTCCCACAATGACTTTGATTTAAGTAGTCACTTTTAGAAATAATAAGCTTTTGGCAATGGGAATGAAAGATTTGAGGCAATTTGTAATTTGGTTAATTGATGAGATTCTTTGCTTTTTTTCTAATTCAGGACTAATTCTGTATCTGCACCAAAAGTCTCCATAGTAGTAGAAACTACCCAGGCAGTTAGTCAGCTGACCATGAAATAATGAGAGAAGTAGCTCTGTAGAGTAGGGGGTGGTCCCATTCTTTTGGATGTATTACCCCTGCTCTGCAGTCCTGCAAGTCAATATCTTTGTATTGAACCAATGTCATCAGCTGAAAAGCAGCAAAATCAAGGGAATCAAAATCACATCTCAAAGCCATTTGTCTCTGCCAAAAGGTTGTACATCCTAATGCACCCCTGCATGGAGGATCAGCATACAACACCATTCTGGGTGAAACCATGAACACTAGGCCTTCCACATCTGATTCCTACTTGCTTAACAAAACTCAAACCATGGCATTATGGGCATCACTTAGGTTCTACGTTTTAAAATGTAGAAATATCAGTTTTCATACTGACTATCTGGTAAGTTACAGTCAAAATTGATGATATATGGAATGGAGATTGACAGTGGAGATCAACATGCTTTTGCAGTAAGTCTGCTTGCAAAGGGACTTGCATTAAACACCTCATTATTATATAGGATAATTTTATTTTCCATCTTACACATCCCTTACAAAGCATTTATATATATATACCTTTAAATAGAAAAGGCATATATTTCTAGAGGGTATTTCCTAATGAATTTCTGGTTGCTTAAGGTAACCTCCTTCCCACTGAAATGGCATAGGAATGCGAAAGGAGCAAAATAGTGTATTTATAAATGGGAGTTTGCCTCAGGCTTTCACCCCCCCCCCATGTACCGTATGCAAAGTGACTGACAGAGCTTTCCCCATCCACAGCCTCCTCCCTATCTGAACTCTTTAAGTGCCACACCTTGGTGTAAAGTATTATGCACAGTAATCATCAAGATGCATGAATGCAGCTCCACCTAGTGCATGGTAGGGCTGCATTCTTGTTCTATGCTGATCCTCCAGTGAGGCATCAGCATCATGCATCAGTGCATCCTAATAGCAAAAGGCCTGTACGTTCAACTGCATTATGAGGTACTTAAAGGGTTAATGTACTTCTGCTGGAGTCTGCGAAAAAGGCTGTACACCTGAGGCTCTGTGTACATCTGGAAATGTGGGTCAGTGGTGACTCTGTGCAAAGAGTGGACTATTCTCCTGAGCTTGGCAGAAATGTGACAAAAGAAAATAACTTACTTTTTGCTTCTATGCATTGTGTAAGGTCAGTCATAGAAATTATGTGGGTTATTTTGATAGTATTCCTTAGATTACTTTCCCTGCAGTATAATGCTGTTGAGTACTATATACCTTTCAATGGATTTGAGAAGAACAGAGTTGGAAGAAGTGATATTTTGAGGCTCAGAAAGATGAATGGATTGATGGATGAGCTGTGGAAAGGAAGGGTGAGAAAAAGTAGAGATTTGAGGGATAAAGGGATAAAAAGAGAGGAAGAGGGGCAAGAGATAATGAGATGGAAAGAGAGACGGAGAGAGGAAGGCGAGAGACAGAAATCAATACAGACAGGTATGTCCGGGAGAAAGGAAGGGAGTAGGATATTGTAAGGAGAGCAAATATATGTCAGAAAAGGAATGTTGGATCAACTCATTAAAGAGAAAATGACTGAAGCAGAGGTTGAATGCTTCCCAAATTGCTAGAAGCATGTTCAGCATGGAACAGAACCAAGCAGTATCGTGCAATGAGGGAAAACTTCGCCAAATGTATTGTTGACAAAATGCATTATTCACAAAAATCACTTGGCCCTGTGTTTTCATAGAGCCCCAGTAGGGGGCACTGCAAGCTCTCAGTGGGAATCCAACTTTTACATATATCCTAAAGAGGTAGCTAAAGAGTAGTTCTGTTTCACAGTCAATAGGAGGTATGCACGGACCTAACAGAAGGTCTGCCATTGTATAGTTGGCAAGCATCACCTCAAGCAAATCTCCCATTAACTCCCTAGAGTCACTAATTTACGCTGAAGAAGTAGGACCAATCTCGTCACTATACTATGAAAACCTCTTTTTTTTCTTTTGCGAGGGTTTATTTGCCTATTAGAACTAACTGCAAAATGAACGCCTAGCCGGACCCCTTGTAAGAATACTAAGGGAGGACATTAGGTAGGCTCCCCTGCTCATTCGTTCCGTCAATTTATGTAAGATCAGCCTAATGCACATTTGATGGTCCCTTAGAATTACATGAATAGGAGGTTATTCTCTATCAGTGTTTCTACTGGAAAATATGTGCATTAACAACTAAAGGTTTTCTGGAGCTAGGCCTGCGTTTCTACTCATCCATTGCTATGCTCTCTCATTTCCTTCTTTCTTTCCCTTTTTTATTTATGTTTTTCTTTCTTTCTTTTTTTTTCTTTCTTTATGTCTCTTTCTGTTTGTATCTCTCTCTGTCTCTGTATCTCTCTCTGTCTTTCTGTGTCTTCTCTTCATTTCTTTCTTCCTTCTCTCTCTCTCTCTCTCTCTCTCTCTCTCTCTCTCTCTCTCTCATTAACTATCGGTGTTCTCCTGTGCCTATGGATATAACTCTCAAAAAAGCATTGGTTATGATCAAGTGATTGGCTGACCCACCCTTTTCTATGGCTTGCCTATTTCACCTTGCATGAATCCTTTTTCCCCTTTTACATTCAACCATTCCCTTCTCCTCCCCTTCCACTCTACTCCCAATAACTCATTCCTTCCCCCTTTCAACCCCTTACCCCCTTATCCATGCTCTTGCCTTCTCAGCTTAGTCACCCACCTGCAGCCACCCCCCCCCCGCCACCACCCCCCTTCCTCCAGGTGCCACTCCCCCCTCCTCCTGGAGTAGGGACCAGCCTTTTCCATCATTCATGCCATGTGGCCAGTCTGAAAGAGAGCTTTGTGCTCTGGGCCGGCCAGCACCTGATCCACTGGGCGTGAAGTGTATCAAGAGAAGCCCTCGCTCATACCTTGTGCCTTTAATCCTTTAAGGGCCGCTGATGCATTAGTGCATCATACCTGTTGGTCGTCGTGATGCACCAATTAATTGCCAATGAATGTACCTTCAAAATCTAAGTGTCCAACAGGAAATATTTGCTCACCCATTTGGTTCCCTGGAGGGTGTTGCTCCTATGGTAAATAGAGCTGTCAGTATGTGCCGCTTTTCAAAACAAGTCATGCTCTGCTTCACCATTCAACTTCCACTCACCACATTAGTCTGAAAAGTCACCTGCCTTTCTTTAAAATAGAGAACTTCACTATCAGGTACCTACTCATGTCACACACTCTATACGTTACCATACTGACTGATTTCTCCCAACTAGGTACCTACTCAAATCACCCTTTTCTAGCACCGTACTAGCATGACCACTTGTGAGCAACACAAGTGAAAAGTTATCACTACATGGAAAGCCAGCAGGGTGTTGCTCCCATAGTAAAAGGAAGAGCTGGCTAAAAATGCCCTCATTTCCAGTCCTTTCTTTTCATGTAGCTATAACTTGCCCCTTTTGTTGCTCACAAGTGGTCATTCAAGTATGGTGCTAAAAAAGGGGGATTTAAGTATTGGTATCTAGTTGGGAAAGGTCAGGAGGGTGTTGCTCCTATAGTAAAAGGAAGAGCTGGCTAAAAATGCCCTTGTTTCCAGTCCTTTCTTTTCATGTAGCTATGACTTGTCCCTTTTGTTGCTCACAAGTAGACATTCAAGTATGGTGCTAAAATAGAGGGATTTGAGTAGGTACCTATTTGGTTAAGTCAGTCAGTATAATAAACTATAGAGCGTGTGACATGAGTAGGTACCTGATAGTGCAGCTCTCTCTGTTTTAAACAAGGCAGGTGACTTTTCAGACTAATGTGGTGAGTGCAAGTTGAATGGTGAAGCAGAGCGTGACTTCTTTTGAAAAGAGGGTACCTACTGACAGCTCTTTTTATCATAGGAGCAACATGCTCCAGTCAGTATAATATACTATAGAATGTGTGACATGAGTAGGTACCTGATAGTGCAGCTCTCTCTCTGTTTTAAACAAGGCAGGTGACTTTTCAGACTAATGTGGTCAGTGCAAGTTGAATGGTGAAGCAGAGCGTGACTTCTTTTGAAAAGAGGGTACCTACTGACAACTCTTTTTACCATAGAAGCAACACGCTCCAGTCCTGCAGAAGAGGCACTTCTTAGCCAGTACTACCTTTTCCCATAGAAGCAACACCCTTCTGATATCATATACTCCATCTCTCTATTTCTCCTTATGTGGTATGTGTGCAGGGCAATTGTATTTGTAATGACAGATTATTTCTATTGGTAACCACTTCCATCATCCATTTACGGCGATAGAAATCAAATAGGTTAGGTGTATACTGTCATAAAAAAAGTCTTTTTATCATTGGAAGTGAATGACAGAAGCGGTTGTCGATAGAAATATTCAGCCATTTACAAATTGTCATCCTGTGGTCACACACCTATATTAGCCATCGGCACCTCCCCTACCCACACCTCGCGACTCCCACCTCCATCTCCTTCTCCTCCCGATCATCTCGGTTATGTCAGGAGGTGTTGCTTCTATGAGAAAGGGTAGTTTTGCCTAAGAAATGCCTCATCTACAGCATTTTCTTTCTTTGTGGTCCTAACTTTTGTGTGTGTTCAACACAAGTGACCAAAACAAGAGCACTTGAAAGAGTGGGCAACAAAGGTGTGTACCTCATAGTGCAGCACACAGTATCTATTAGCGAGACAGGTGCCCAATCAGAGTAATGTGATGGGTAGAAGTTGAATGGAGAAGCAGAGCGTAACATCTTTGGAAAAGAGGGCACCTACTCCCAGCACTATTAAGCATATGAGCAACACCCTCCTGAGATGTGTGGCAGGTGTCGAGGGCTGGCTACCTGGAGGAACTGATACCTTACAAATTCCCTTGTCTACAGTCACGTGTCACTCAGATGCGAGATAAGGCCTATTATGGTGCACCTGGGAGATTTTATTTGAAATCATTTACAGGGTATCAGATATGTATGGGCCACAGTTTGTCTGTGGAGAGATCCCAGCAAATTGTTGTGAGTCCTCGTCAACCTGAGTGAAGTGGCTCACGCATGTCGCTAGATGGAACACGACGTCGTTATAGCACAAGATCACCAGGAATAGCAATTGCTATGCCAAGTGAGTCTAACACACAGTGGCGAAAGATGAGGGAATGAGTTATCACTCAAAAAGGAGTCACCATTGATGGCCAATCATGGCGACAGATGACAACAATTTGCTGGGATGTATAATAATCCAAAGTCAGTGTGATCCATAAGGGCTTGTGATAAATAAGGTATGGTAAAGGTTGTGGTACACTATAAAAAATAACTGTTGAATCTACTAGGGATCATAGTAAAACTTAACAGTGAAGCAACATAATTGTATTGCAGTGAACCAGTGTAGTTTTTACAAGGAGTCCCAGGTGGCAGTATGGCGGTACAAAGAATCTCTGAGAAAACAACGACGGATCTCTGGCAATTTTAGGACAAGGATTCCACTGTTATTTCGACGACATTTCTTTTACAATGTAATGTCGAGAACTCAGAGAACTCTATCAAAGCAGAGCGTAGAGTTTGGACATCATAGTTGAAGGGGAGAATGGTTAGATCAGGAATTGATTTCTTAAGGCATTATGATCGAATGCAGCTATATGACTTGGAATCCCAATGCTATTCCTAAGGTTTCGGTATGACATGGAGGCTGCAGCCATATTATGTTAAAAAAATGGCCCCCAGATGGACGAAAATAGTGTAATAGGGGTATGTTACAGAATGATAAATAATCACTTTTCAGATTCTAGTACTAAGCAAAATGGCCTCTATAGACATTGACCAACTATCTTGTACAAATAAAATCGTCCAAGGTGATTGTACAGGTATATACCTGTAAGAGGTACAGCAGAACTACTCATTATATAGATGTAGATAGTCTGTGGCTTTGAAGAGGAATCTGTACCGTTTTGTGTTGTTCAATTGAAAAGTATACGATCATGATTGTACAAATCTTATGATTGTGATTGTAAAAGGTGTTAAAAAGGACAAGGGCCAAAAAAGATAAAGGTGTGTTTCCAGTAACATGACTTGATAGGGTAGGGTTGGTAGGTTGGTAGGTTTTTTTTTTTTGTTTTTTTTTTTACTTTTTTTTACATTTATATAGGACATGTTTGGGCACATATCAATGGATGTATCAAAATCTTTGATTTCATTGTAAAATAATGATAGGAAAATGACAACTGTGAGAGAGGGAAAGAACACAAAAAAGATACAGGACAAAGTCCTTAAAAAGTAATGAAAATATTCTTTGTAATATGAAAAAAGGAGACAAACTTCTTCAAAATCACAAAGAAAAGTGTTTTTGCCCCTGTTTTGCTAGAGTCTGTCGGGTTACTGGAAACAAACCGTTTTGTTCTTTTATTTGGCCAAACCGCTAATTGTTTTGAAATATACCCCAGGCCCCAGCAGGGTCGGGCAGGAAGCAGGTCACATTGAGAGGGAAGAGGAAACAATTAGAGTTCCCTGGTGGTAAATAATGTATTGTAACGTGTCCCTGTGTGTTAGGACATTGTAGGACGTGGGACAAAATGTGAACTGGAGGGTGTTGCTCCTAAAGTAAAATGAAGAGCTGGCTAAAAATGCCCTTGTTTCCAGTCCTTTCTTTTCATGTAGCTAGAACTTGTCCCTTTTGTTGCTCACAAGTGGTCATTCAAGTAAGGTGCTAAAACAGAGGGATTTGAGTAGGTACCGAGTTGGGAGAAGTCAGTCATTATAGAATAAACTATAGAGTGTGTGACGTGAGTAAGTACCTGATAGTGCAGCTCTCTCTGTTTTAAACAAGGCAGGTGACTTTTCAGACTGATGTGGTGAGTGCAAGTACTTTGGTGAAGCAGTGCACGACTTGTTTAAAAAAGAGGGCACATACTCACAGCTCTTTTTACAATAGGAGCAACACCCTCCTGACTGAGTGTGTGAGATATAGGGATGGGTGCACCTGTGGTCTTTTTCACACGGACCTATTGCTTCACCTTTAAGTGTTTTAATCCATATTGATCAGTTAATCACCATCATGCATTTATAAATCAATGTAGTTCTATCCAGACCAATAGACATGGATGTGTGCCTGACGCATTACCCCAAGTGCATCATATGGGATTGATCCACTACTGAAGTGTCAGCATAGAAAGAAAAATAATAATGAAGGTAAATGATAGTGTAGCATATCTCTTTACGTTTGGATGTTGTAAGAAGGCAGAGCAAAATGAGAACCAACTCGGGGTGTGGCAAATGGGTCAGGAAACACCTTTGCTCTTTTGGAGTAGTGAATGCTGATTACATTTACTATAGTAAAGGACGATGGATTGTAGAGCACTATAATCTATAGTCATAACACTATATTGACCGTTATGTAGATTAGATAAGGGTCAATATAGGGTCATAAGGCAATATGACTGCACATAATAATCCCAAAAATTAGAGTCAGTGGCCGCATTGAAGCTTTCCAACACATTAAACTGCCCAAAAGATACCAGTAATCCATATCACTGTCCTTATCGTTGACCTGTTAAACTTTAGTCTTCTGTGTGTCCTAGGCCTGCCTGTCTATCATTTTACCATTTTTTCTTCTGTGCCCATAATTCATTGTTTTGTCCATATTTCTGTATCTCTTTATATCCATGTGATGGTATGATGGAAATTATCCCTTGGAAAAGACATGGTAATGGTGATTCTTTTCATCATTGTAAGATTGTGTTTGCTTTGTTGATACCAGTATTGATTGTAACCCGAGTTTGTGCCTCATTAACCACGATTCTGTAATCTGTGAGAGGCTCAATAAATTTTCTTCAAACTTGAAAAAAAAAGAATTACGTAGTACCCTACAAATAATTTGCACGCATATCGTTATCACATAGAGTTTGCCAGAGTAGTCGTAGTACTGCAAAATGCCCACTAATTTTGGGCTGTATAATGTTATTGAGTTAGGAATTCACACTACAATTAGGACTCTTACCTAAAAAAAATAATATAGTACAGAGAAAAAGTGCCAGTTAATGGTAAATGTGAACGATGATTAGTTTGAGCCGACAGTTTCTTCACGAGCGGGTCCTGCCCGTTCTGCACTCGGCCTACCGGCCTCGTGCGGAGCCGGCAGGACCTGCTCAAACTAATCAGAGTTCATCTTTACATTTATGTCAAGGTGTTTGGGTGGATAATTATTCGTTATTTCATCAATAAGATTGAAATTAAACCCTTATTTACCCATCATCTTCGCAAAATCCTGACCGCCGCCATTTTGAATGTTTACATTTCAAAAATGCTGCGCATGCGCGATAGACCTGTGACGTCAACGTGCGGATTTGGCGCTGGTTAGTTAACGCAGGGGTGCAATACGTGGTCTCAGTGCATTGTCAATGGAACTACGATATTCACCTTGACATAAAGGACCAGAAGCTGGGTTGACATGAGGCAGGTGGGGTTGAGTGAGTTGGCAGGGAGGGGCATCTTTCGGAAGTGGCACTAGTCGCACTGCGCAGGCGTTAAGTATCTCCGGATGCAGAGGCAATCAGGGTACAAATTGTCTAAGGCTAGTGGCAGGGTAGCGACAAGTTATAGGAGGATGTTGGATGTGTAGTTTCTTGCCTGCTACCTGAAAAGAAACCTATGGATGTAGGGAAATATTACATGTCAAATCTACTAACATTGCTCTTAAGGTGGAATCCTTGAAATAGATAAAGTAAATTGATAGGAAAATACCCCTTGTAATGACTAGATTATGGTGGACATAATAGAGATGCATTTAATGTTAAAATTTCAAGGGATGCTTTGACAAACAAGTAACCTCCGAATAGGCAATGCTAACACTCTCTGAATCATCAATTCACCTCTGAAATCCCCTCCCCGATATGGTGTAAAATAAACCGAATTATGTGTATTGATTAAATTACAAAATGCAGTCAATGTAATACATTGATTGTTTTTTCCCAATCACTGACTTAAAATCTTGAGGTCAGAAGTTCCCCAAAAACCAGGGGCGTAGGAAGAGGGGGAGCCAGGGGGCCTGGGCCCCCCAATAATGAGGAGGTTCCCTATATAAGCCTCTATAAAAATATAGCAGCCCCCCAACCGATACCCCTTGGCCCCCCAATAAAAATTTGCTTCCTACGCCCCTGAAAACCACACTAATCCTACAGCCACATATAGGTACCAACATAGCATTTGTTGCCTAGTCCCTCATCCCTCCCAGGTCAGTAGTAAGCACATGTGCAGGTCGCATGTTAACACCATCTCCACAATCCCCCACCCTACAACACACCACCAGTGCCCATTCTCCATACAATCACCGCAATCCTCTCACAATCCACCCTAACTCCCAATCCCGGAAACAAGTCCTACTGCACATGCGCCGTGCTGCTCCCGTGACAGCCCACTTCCGGTGACAGCAGAGGGCGCCGCGCCGCAACACGTGACCCGAAGTCTTGTAGGGGACGTCGGACAATGGTGTGCAATGCAGTGTGGGAATTCTGGGTGGAGGTATGGCGTTGGGGACTGTAGGAGATGTCTATAAGGCAGAAGCAGGATGTGTTATCAAATAATCAGATAGATTTCCCTCTGTTCACAGGAGGACTTTTTGGGTAAATTACATGAGAACAGGTCTCCAACATCGTAGCTGTTATCAGTGTTTGTCCCGCCAAGTACCAACTCAAGCAATGGCAGCCCCATTGCGCATCCATACTAAATGATATATAGGGGGTGTGTAGAGCATGGGGAGTCAGAGTGAATGTCCTCACTGCATCTCGTATAGTAATTTATTATATGTCAGACTTGAGTACAACAGGAGATTATTTCATAATATTCTTGTCTGGATGGCATTTCTTAAAATACCATAATGCCTCGTGCATTAGGCGCATCCCAAGTGGAAGACACCCTTGTCGCTTGTCCTAAACATTCGTTAAAATGGAATTTTATTTCATCTTATGAAATGACCATGGATAGAATGTTTGGGAGTGATGATCAGTTGTGGCGGGGCTTTGTAGTATGTGGGGTATGATTATCCCAGCAATCTTTTAGGTTAGACCTACAGATTCTAGTTTATAATACCAAAATTATCACAGCTATATTAATTACGATATCCCCTACACCTTTTGGCTGATCTGCCACTACTCATTGACACTTATTCGATAGAGATATTCAATTCTTATTTGAAAAGCCATACAGTATGCCCAGCACTCATTTGATGCCTGCACTTATTCCAATTCGTGAGAAAAGCCACTAAGGCCCGTACACAGAGGCCTATAGCAGCCTGTATAGATTAACACTGAATCTACGATTGGTCTACCAAATCCTACGTGCATGGTCACATAGAGACTGATCTTAGGGAGGGGTCTTGGTCGACAATGTGGGCCTCAAGTAAGATCACTACATCGTCAGTGGAATCTGAAATCGTCAGTCATGTTGAAATGAGAACCAGTGCTAATAACATGCACCAATGCTGTAGTGCTATTTTAGACGGCTCTAATGGTCACCTACTCTTTTTCAGTCTGCATAATTTAGACGTGGAGACCCAATGGAAATGTCCTTCCCTAAATCATTACCTTTCTGATCTACTAAATGGAGGAGAATCAAATATTGCCCAATAAAGCTTTCCAAATAGTCTCATAAAACAGCTTTATTTGTCAATAAACAATTCATAATGTTGATCAAGATGAATCACCTCTTCCTAGAGGAGTAAACCTCGGCATTTGAACATTGTAGCAATTTTTGAATACAATTGAGCGAATTACTGGTGTATATGGCTTGAGGTGTGGGGCAATATACTAAAATGACTAGATGTTACATTAGTGAAATTTGGTATAAAAGGAAAAATACATCTACGATCTAGGGGCCACTACTACGGTGGCCCAAGAGTGACGTTGTGTTTCGCGTTTGTGTGTTTGCATGTTTGTGTGTTTTTCACATTTTCACATTTTTGAACACGAAACCCAAAGTGTGAAAGGTCAAAATAGACAAACAGTAAAACTTGAAAACACAAAACATCCCAATATGCAAACTCACAAATTCAAAACCCAAAGTATGAAACGTCAAAACAGACAAATATGAAAAGACCAAACATGCAAACATAAACGAAACACTGAAAAACGAAACACAAAAATGTGAAAAACCCAAACATGAAACATGCAAACACACAAACGCGAAACACAACGTCACTCTTGGGCCACCGTACACTACAACTTGAGAACGTTCAAGTCATACCAGAAGCATCTGCTGTGAGCACCGAACTGTCGTACAGGAGCATGTTGCTCCTATGGTAAAAAGAGCTGTCAGTATGTACCCTCTTTTCAAGAGAAGTCACACTCTGCTTCACCATTCAACTTGCACTCACCACATTAGTCTGAAAAGTCACCTGCCTTGTTTAAAACAGAGAGAGCTGCACTATCAGGTACCTACTCATGTCACACACTGTATAGTATATTATACTGAGTGACTTCTCCCAACTAGGTAACTACTCAAATCCCCTTTTTTAGCACCATACTTGAATGACCACGTATGAGCAACAAAAGGGACAAGTTAAAGCTACATGAAAAGAAAGGACTGGAAACAAGGGCATTTTTAGCCAGCTCTTCCTTTAACCATAGAAGCAACACGCTCCAGAGCTGCCATGGGGCCTCCAGTCAACCATAATACCTCCGAAGGCCAGATGACATCATATGCCTCAAATTGTCAGAAAACTCATTATGTGCTGCTCATAGTTACTTACATTAGTGCTACAACTGTTCTAACAAAATTCTGGTCCCATGTTATCATGCTTTTATTTAAACATGATAACATGGATGGGAGCAGTAGGCTGTTGCTCCTATTGTAAAAAGAGCTGTGAGTATATGCCCTCTTTTCTAAACAAGTCGTGCACTGCTTCACCTAAGTACTTGCACTCACCACATTAGTCTGAAAAGTCACCTGCCTTGTTTAAAATAGATAGAGCTGCACTACCAGGTACCTACTCATGTCACACGCTCTATAGTTTATTTATAGTTTATAGTACTGACTGACTTCTCCCAACTAGGCACCTACTCAAATCCCCCTTTTTGAGCACCGTACTTGAATGACCACTTGTGAGCAACAAAAGGGACAAGTTATAGCTACATGAAAAGAAAGGACTGGAAATGAGGGCATTTTTAGCCAGCTCTTCCTTTTACTATAGGAGCAACATCCTCCTGAGTTACGGAAGAATCTCTGCAGACAGCATACTCATATACTAGGATAGCCAAATCATATTGAAAAGAATGGCACCCAGGTTGATTATCAAGACATTGGCAAAGATCTGACTAAGTGGAAGCATTGTATGTTGCCTGTAGGGTGTTTCCAAAAAGTTGGATCGAGTTCTGTCGGAGATGCTATTCCTAAAAGGGAACTGCCTCAGTAATTACTTCTCTATTGGTTGCTAAATGGTACTTGGTGACAGAAGTAGTTGGGCAGGTTGTTTCTTTGTTGCTGAATAGAGCTTAGGAGGCCATTTCTTAATGTACTACGACTACATACAGCCACTACTATTTAAAAATACCAAGAATAAGCCAGGCTATCGTAAGAACTGCCCTACGACTGCTCACTACGATTAGCAGCTATGCAGTAATTACATAATGTTAGGTAGGGCAATCATACCTCTTTTCATAACAAGTCATGCTCTGCTTCACATGCCTACTTCCACTTACTACATTAGACTGAAAAGTCCCTGCCCTTGCCTAAGATTAGTAGGTCCTGCACTAATAGTGTCAGGTTCACATTCAAATGCTCTTGAGACCCATATAGACATGCCTCACTGACCTGCCACAGTACTCACACCGAGAAGGTACTAAACTGACTGACTTCTCCAGACTAGGTACCTCCTCACCTGGCCCTTTTCTAGGACTGGACTGGCATGACCACTTTCGTGCCACACAACATACAGGTTAGAACTATGAGGAAAGAAAGTACTGCAGGTGAGACGATTCTTAGGTAGAACTGCCTTCTCCCAAAAAAGCAACACCCTCCAGAGGAAGTCAATTCCATTTCAGTGGCTTTTCAGGGTAGGATAGAGCTGGGATCTGGAGGATGAGTCAGCTACAGTAGGTATGTAATTCCCAATCGTTTTGAAAGACCCTCCTGAAGGTACGCCTTTGGGAAATGAAAAAGTGAACTATGTGTGCGTTTGCTCAATAAAAGCATATAGCTGGTAATTGTAAACCAAGCCTTGTAAAATCAACTATGTCACACAGCCAGTGTCAGTGATAATATATATGCAGGTCTTGGTTTAGGTGGTTTTATGCATCACAGATTTTGGCTGCCATGCCATTTTAACAAAGGTGATTCATGCATTAGCCTTTATGTGTTTGACAAATGGAGGTGTTACATATCTTCTCTGATATCAATCTCATAGCCTGTCCAAATTACAGGATTTATCTCCCTACGTTTCTCATGCAATTCAATGAAACAAATATGCACAAATTTCACCTGTTGACAGGATCTACTCTGCAAAAATGGTGTTTAGATCCTAAACACAATTCTAAACATATTCTTGCAACGTTTTTGTAATCGCATTAATTTCCTAAACATGTTTAGCCAAACAATGTGCTTAGCTCACGTGTTTAGAGATCTAGGTGTTTAGGTTTAAAATCTGTGTTTAGATATCATGAGATTTTATGCTTAGATGTCTATGATTTTCTTTTGTGTTTAGATGTCTAAGTGATTTGGTGGGACTTTAGGGTTTGCAGACATGCACTCATTAAAAAGAATAAAGAAATATCTTTTGTTAGTTTTCTCATTAAAATTTTTACTGGAGGACATCAGCGGGTACTTACACTGCAAAGTCTCCAAAAATGTCAGCTGCAGCTATTTACATATATACGTACAGACTGCATTAGAATGAGACTTGAGAAGGTACAACAGTTTGGTAGGGAGGGCATTGCTTTATCCTTTACAAAGAACATGAATTAGGTGTCAGTCATGGATCTTATTGATTAGGTTATGGTAATAATGGTGGTGCAAGTTAGATTTAGTCAATTCTCTATTGCTGTTTCTATTTTCATGATTTTCAGTGAAATGACACTATGATGAACAAGGGGTTTGGGGACATTGGTCACAATAATTGCATATAAATATGTGCAGACAGTCCATTCAAAGGTAGTGCTGCTACCTGGTGTGGATTTGACATCCAAGTATCTAAACATATAAATGTTTAAATCTAAACACCTAGAATTGAACTGTTCAAACTCTAAACATCTAAACATAATTAGCAAATATGTTTAGGTATTTAGAATAAAAGTGTTCATTTCCTAGATGTGTAGTCAATGAGACACCTAACTGACATATACGTTTAGGTTTTAAACATGTTTAGACCTAAACATGATTAAAATCTAAACACCATTTTTGCAGTGTACGTAGGTAACTCGAATTACGCTTATAAATGTCCCCACTGTGAGGTATGTACAGGTATAATGGTATAGGGGTTGGTTATGTCTAGGGAATGGATCATAAATAACCTGTGCTGCTGCTTCCATGTTTTATGTCCTCCTGAGGCGTGAGATAAAAGGTGTTATACCATATCATCCCATCCTTCCCTTTAACCCTTTGAGGCCCACTATTGCATTAACCGCATCATGCCAATTGGTTGTCATAATGCCATGATGCATGAAAGCAGCCCTTGAGGTCATTTCTTAAGGAACTACGACTGCACAAAGCCACAACGATTTTAAACTCATAAACTTAGTGCAGTATTCGTAAGCAGTGCCCATATGACTGCTCTGTACGACCAGCTATTATGTAGCTATTACATAGAGTTTGGGAGGGCAGTCGTAAAGCTGCAGACACTACATGACCAATACTATTAGGCTGTAATGTCACTAAGTTTAGTGTGTTAACTATGACTTGAAGGTGAGCCGTCGTAGTGTGTTGAGAAAATGGTCTCCTGGGGACTAACTCGCCAGGGCTGCATTCATTTATATTGCCAACCCTATGGGGTTGACATACACATATGAAGTGTTGGTGAGCAGACTCGCTAGTACTTCATTAGAGCACCATGCCAACCAATGGCCATTATTGCACTCTTGATTAAGGGTTCACCATTTAATTGCTACATGATGCCTCCAAGGTCATGTCCATTATCGTTAAGATGCCACAATAAAAAAGGCACAATTGAGGAATAAGACTGAGGCATTGGGGCATGTGCTGCCCCCTCCCCCAAGCTTTTTCTTGCCTGTGCTTAATAGTTTATATTTTCCTCTTTTAGACGTAAAATTCTGCCACAAAATGCAAACTCTGGATTCAGAACTAATGCGAGTCTGGCCACCAGCGCAGTGCGTGCCCTCGGGGTGCATCAGCATTGTATGGTCACCATGTTGCATGAATGTAGCCCTGGCGAGTTACACACGGAGGCTGCTTTCATGCATCATGACGGCCATTGTGCAATAAAGCATCATGCAAACCTTAAAGGTACCATATCACATCGTGCCATCCGCTCTTTTAATGCTCCCCATGAGGTTCTCACCCTGCTCCTGGCCTACAGGCTGAATCTGGAATGTTTGCTCCTAATGATAGGGATAAGTTCACTGTTAGGTCTAAACTGTAGCATTGCCATTTTGTCATAAATTGTATGGTAGATTGAAAATGTTTTAGAATTAATTGAGAAAATGTCTTGTTAAATACATTCTTGAGAGTATATCATTATCACCTGCAGTCTATACGAAATCTTTTTCCCCTCACAGGTCATTCGGTCTCACATATTTAACAATCTGCAAACCGAGATTGATCTTGGCAGGACCAACCACCTCAAGATTATCAGGATAGAAAAGGAGAATTAACTCATTATTTTAATCATTTAACTCTTTAAATCTTAACCAATAGTAACACCTTTTATTTTAGGCTGTAGAAGAGTACAGCAGGACATTCGGTCCTGCAGTCTGGCAATATCCGTAGGCCTGTAGCGATTTTGCCTGCAAAAGCCTGTGTCCCGTGAGTTTTCATATCGACTACCTGTGGTGAAGCACTGGCTTGGAGAATATATCTTGAAAGATCGCCTTCCTCACAAAATTCAAAATAACTAGAACATCATCAGGGCCCTGACATAATGCATGAAAACATCAGCATGGGAGCCACCACCATCCACCAGATCCCAGATAATATTACATGTAAAAGAATCATACCGTAATCTCCCGTGTATAAGGTGCATCTTATACAGGGGTTTTAGTTCTCATTGGATCCACAAGGGGGACACAAAGACCTTTCTTTTGATATCTTACATGCCCCCTTGGTCATAACAGGACATAAGGGGGCCCAAGAGGGTCCGGGGTGGCCCAAGCTACCCTTAGATTTTTTAATTAAGTAGAACCAAAGTTATGAATTTTTCATTTTTTTGAGAGTTTTCCAAAACTCTAGGTGCACCTTATACGCGGGCTGCGCCTTATACACGGGAGATTACGGTATGTGGCTGACAGAATATCTAGTATCAATAAATTAATTGAGAAACTTCCTTGTTAAATATGAAGAGAGATTTTTCAAAATGTCTACAGGTTTCCTTTACCGAAATTGAACTGTAGTGGTAGCAGTGGAGTGTTTAGCGGAAATGAAAGCATTGCCTTGGAGACGCTGGGAGTAGATCATCTTCCCAATAACAAAAAAAAAATTAGATACCATCAAGACCTTCTCTTAAGGCATGTAAGAAGCTTGAGTAGGACCCGTCTGGGAACCACCAGCACCGCCAACCAGTAGCAGCATCCCAGCATCCCTGTGTGATGGAACGAACATGTCTGTCCCTAAAGTGGGGCGTGAATTATTTCACAGAGTGGTCGAGTCGGCCGCCCCGGGACTCCCAGTCTCTCTACTTGACCCTCATTTAACACTGAGCATCCCTCCGAGCTGCTCGCTCTGAGCTGCTCCAACACTGCCAAAAATAATCTTTATTATTTCAAGAAAATGTGGATCAGAAAGAATTATGAATATATAGTTAAACGACTAAATTTTCAGAGGATCAATAACCTTGTTTTGCCAAACCGAGTATAGATGTTTCTTTATTCTGTACGAAAATCATTTTAAGCTCTGAAGTAATTGCAAGCCTCTCTGAAGACTATCATATATGGTGCTGCCAGAAACCCTTATAGAACACAATAAAATGATAGATGTCTTATATCCAGAAAATATTGATGATTATAATTAAAATCTGATATGGACAAGAGAGCCTGATTCTACAGGTGAACTGAAAGGTGCTTTTTTTTGCAAGTCTGCCCAGAAAAAAAAGATAAATGCAAGCAATCATGAGCATAATATTTGTCCAGTTTCCTTTTTTTTTCTTTTCGTTTAATGTGGCTAAAGCTAAATCTAACTAGAAGGCTATAGGCTTTCTGGCACTTCCAATAAAAGGCAACCTGAACATAAAAAAAGGAATTTTCACCGGTACTTATCTACCAAGCAACCCAATGCTTCTCATCATTCTTCTATGAATGGGAAATAAACCAAGTTGTGCCAACGCTATTCAGAGGTTCCTAACGATTTACACAACTAAATAATGAAACCATATTATCTCAAGTTGGATACTGAGGCCCCATGGGTTAAACCAAGAACTCCACATTGCACACTCCCCTGCAATAACCCTACTTCATATTTCATGGCCACCTGTGACACCTTAAATTGCCAGGTAACTTATCACTAGATAACTGTTTTTACCAAATAAATGAAATTTCAAACATATCAAAGCAAAATGAAATATATATGTAAAGGGTCACCCGTGAATCTTTACTATTTTCTTTCATTTTCAAATAAGCCTAGACCAATATCACAAGCAATAACACTCAGACACATAAATCTGAACATCCACACCACTATGCCCCAAACCTAGTTGTATCTAGGTGGTCATGAATTGCTCTTTGCTGACTGTGAGTCAGTAATGGTGAGACGGGGCTGTGTTCTCGCCATAATCAAACAGAATGGATTCTGACAGTGATCAATGCTTGTTTGGTTAGACAGCCACAGCTAGCACCAAAACCCTTTAAGCGTTGAATATCGCACTGTGTTCTTTGGTCCCCATGATGCTTGGATATAGGACTGGTCAGTCTATGCCTCTCGTCTGCATTCTTGCATCAGGAGCAAATGCCAGAGGTGTAGCTGTATCATATTCAATGACGCCTTATAGGTGGAGTTGAATGCGGTACAGCTACACTGAGGGGAATGCAATGGAAAAATATTCCATAAGAGTTGACATTTGCATTTATGCCATGGCCCTCTGGGATGAACATTCTTTAAAATAAAGAAACACAACAATATTTACTGATTTTGAAGGCTTTGAGTCGTCTCGATTTGTTTTGATCTGCCATCTTGGCTTGCTCGACCAAGTAGGTCACATGATAAAAGAGCTAGCCTAAGGGTTTAGTTTCGTATTTGATCTATGTGTGCAGACGTTTTACAGTAAATAAATGACTGAAATAGGCAGATAATATCATGTTATGAATTGTTTAATGTATATCTAAGAATAACCGCCATGTTTGAAATGGAAAAATTCAGTGCGTAACATTTAATTCAAAAATAACAGTGTTGACACCAGCGGCTGGCTTTATATAAATTTCAAAATGGCGGCATTGAATATGCGAGCATCGTATTCCATCCCCCCATTGAATATGGCATAAGTAGTACAAATCTATAGTGTCGTCGGTATTAGCCATGGCATAAAGGATTATCTTTCAGGTACATCTCTTTGGGTTAGCTTGGTCCACCAATGCAGTCCTAGAAAGTACGAGGTCTGGGTTATTAAAGGTTATTTCAAATATCCGAGCAACAGAAGCAGAAAGCCATACAGAGCATAGGAGAGAGATAGAGACAGAGACATTAAGGGGTGGTCCAGGAATGGCCTCACGGCACATTTCATTGGAACCAATCCAGTGACCAGCCAATGACTGTACTTCACTAAACACGCAGCAATTGGCGGCCACTGGCCATGGGCAGTCTCCTGCCCATCGGCAGTGATAGTGGAATTATTTGATTTGGGATGAATAGTGAACCAAATAATCAAACTCCAAGATCTAATAGAACTAGAAATTATTAAAGGGCTAAGGATACAGCCCCTACGCCATAGAACTAGAAGTCTAGCAATAGTATCTGTGCTCCCTCCACCCCTGGTGTAAACTTGGAATGTGGGAGAGGGGCTGCGGGCACTGCTGGAGTAGGCCAGGGGGAGGGGGTTGTGATGTAACACATGTCATATGGGTCTAAAATGACTTAGTCTGAAATGGACATGGGTCCGAAATGACTTGGGTCTAAAATGACCATGGGTTTGAAATGACTTTGGGTCTGAAACAACCTGTTACCGAACCAATTGGGTGCTGTTGTTGAGTCTGTTGTTGAACATGACGCAGAAATGCAGCATTGACAAGAGGGCTTCTCATGGTTTTCATGCAACGTTGCAGCAAATGTTTTGAACACATCAGATACAATATGGGGCCGTTTAGGGTATATTTATACCACCTTGTGTAACCATAGGTAATGGTGATATGAAATAGTACACATCAATTAGTGAAGCTGTAATTATCCATCTTAGGATGCCAGGACAGCAAGTAATAGTAATACCTCTGACTGCGCGTTGACGTCACATTGTGCCCTTGGGCTGATTAGAGTTGTGGGGGTTAGGGAGGGGATGGATGGGTTGGAGGGCCGGGAGGGTGGTGGGGGAGATGAAGAGGAAAGTAGGGTGGCTGACATTAGATCTTTAAAGACTGTAGAATGCCTAGAAAGTGTAGGCTGCTCTACCAGCACGATGCACGCATAATTCTATGGTGAGTAACTCGCCAGTTTGGACTGCATCATCATACTGCGTGATGCATTTGGTCGTGAGTACTCTTGCCAGAGCTGCATTGATGCATAATGGAGGCTAATAGAAAAACACTCTTCTATAACATGTAAATGATTAAGAAGGATTCCCAGTGTGATTTAACTTAATGGTGTGATGAAATTGTTGTGGTTTGTGAAGGAGGCAACGGGCAATGGTCACTAACAACTGTGTCTCCCACAAAACCATGCTACAGTAGTGTTCCTTTTCAGAGTTGTTAGATCAAAAAGTTGATATCATGAATGGGCGAAGATATCCCAATATCATATCCCCAGGTAACGCCGGCTAAACTCTTGAAACCTGATCTTCGTGCATGATACCAAAAGACTTCTCTGGAAACGCCCATTTCAGAATATCAGTGTACCTATATATCTTGAGACCATCGTAGTGTGTGATAGGCAGCTGTTTATTCTCATTGTTTTCTGACAAAGGAAAATCTCTTCTTTCTGGTTACATTCTGAAAGAGAGATCATTATAGGTTCATAGATGAAATGGGTATAAAATACCAGGTAATGTTCCAAAACCAATTGCTTATGAAGTTGGCAATTCCTGGCTACTTGGGACATTCAACTTAAGCAACCAACAAAAAAACGAGACCTTTAACATTAGATGCCAATGCACAAATTAAAGGCTAGTCCGATCCCCTTTATGGCGGCTTCCAGCATAGTCTAAGGCAGTGTGTGGCTGAGTCCCTATAATGAAAGCTTTAAGTGCACGGCCTTAATTTGAACAATAAAAGTCATTGATTCTGTCCCAACTTGATCAAGATGATGCAGCCTCACGTAAAGGGCCCAGCCCTCAGGCTACCCCTCCCCGCCACCGTTAGATGGTCTAATTAATTAGAAAATCAAACCGCCGTCCACTATCACGCAACTGCAGGCGGAAAGGGTAGTGGGTAGGGCGTTGGCAAAGGGAAGGGAATTTGGGCGTGTGGAACTGGGAAAGGCTAGGGTAAGGGTTAGGGTATTTTAGGACAGGGTAGGATCGGATAAAGTAGATCAGGGTAAGGTAGGAATAAAGAGGTGGGGTTAATTAGGTAGGTTGGAAAGGCCTGAGGCTGAGATAAGTGTGGGAGCTTAGATAAGTGTGGGAATATAGATGGCCACTACCTGCTGTATGCAATCTCAATTGATTGGTGAGACTGAAGGATTGTGTGTAATTAGATGTGTGTATATGTAGGTTAGTCTCTGCACATAGAGCTTACTATGATCACTGCGATAGGCCATTTTCTCTTCAACATATTGGCCTGTATATAAAAGGACTTGAGTGCATAAAGTTTATATGGCATTACCATGTTGTTATACCACGGTTATCACATTTCAGAACGATTTTGGGTGCCCAAACTGGATAATCTGGGTGCTTTTATTAAGAGAGTAATGAATGGACTAACGGGCACCGAATTCGGTGTATTGTAGGATATCAAAACGAGTGGACGGAGGCAGGGTAGGATCGGATACAGTAAGGTTGGTTGCTTTCCTTAGTGTCTTTATTACACGATTAATCAATAAGAAATTCAATAAATAATCAATAGAATATCAATAAATACAAGTTGAAAACAAAAATTGTTCTCTTCCACCAGGACTTGAAGCCTGCCATAGTGTGTGTACACACACCGAAAAAAGAAAACGTTCGTCAGGACCGGGACTCGTCCCACCAACCTGTACAAGCTGAGCACAATGCGCTAACCACTAGACCATCGGTACACATACCTTGGTGCCCCGCAGCCAGTGGTTTGAATGCATCCAGCAGTCCTCTATAATTATAATACTATTCTAACCTTGCACATGTGAGAGTTGCTGGGGTCGCTACTATCCAGGTAGGGGCTATGGCATTATACATATACAGGCAAACACCCACACTTTCTCGTCAGTCCCTGTGGTGCAATGCATGGGGAGTTAGATTTGGGATCAGTAGAGTGCAGGTTCGACCCCTACACTGTAAGGAGTGCTGATATCATGGATATCAGCACTCCCATGATATCGGCACTCCTAGAACATGCAATATCGACAGGTATCAGAACGGGAATATCCAGAAAAAGCAACAAAAATTATTAAGTCCTGTAATAACACAGGAAAGAGGCACTGAGAGTTGACACTTGAATATTGACAGTGGTCTTTTTTTATACTGTTCTTATATGTGACAGCAGCTATGGCACAGCTTTCAAAGTGGTTCATACTAAAAAAAAAACTCATCATTGCCTGGGGTTGATCCAGGGACCTTCTGATATAAAGTTCTGCATTTTATCCATCAGGCCACTGGGCTAGACAATAGTGTTGGGTTAGATGAATATATATATATATATATATATATATATATATATATATATATATATATATATATATATGTCAGTGAATGCAGAATGCTTTCTGATACATTCTAATGCATCCTTAAGGTGCAGACCATGGTATAAACGCAATGTGTGATGATTATGCTTGCATGTGTGCCTTTTAGGTACTTGATAGAGGCACCTAAAAGGCACTAGTGCAAGCATAATCATCATATATTACATTCTTAAAGAGACTGCAATAAAACCGTTTTTATATAAAAGCACCTGAGTAATGTAAGCCTAAATGGTATCACCCTGCTGCACATAAAAATGCAGGGTGGCTATAATAGCATCTTTAAAGTGTGCTGCATAAAAATTAACGAGTTAAGGCCAGTGCCAGAATCTTTTCCTTCTATATATAGATAAGCAAAGAAGTCATCATGCAGATTTGGAGGTATTTTTTTCCTCTTTAAGGTTGTACAGTTATGTAGCAGAAATGACATTGTACAGGCAAGGGGATAATGTAAGGTAAATCGTAGAGCTGCAATTAATTGGGGAGAACGATCTATGGTAGCAGAGTTAATGGGATATACAATAGAGTCTGTAGAAGACAAGTGTTGTGTCAGTCTGTCCATGTATATCCCTGTTCTACAATGTGTTACTTATTCCACCTAATCCGTCATTGTCTCCTGTACCTCCCACCCAACATCCCCAGACCCCCCCCACCACACACACACACACACACACACACACACACACACACAACAAGCACCACCTCCCAGTCCCCCGCCCCCGCTCCACCCTCCGCACAAAGAAATATTGGGTCCCTAGCATTTTCAAAATGAGCAGCGTTAAATAAACAAGTTGAAGCCTGTTAAAGATACCTCGTTGATCTTGGCAAACAGACTGCCCAGGCAAACAACCCTACCTAATCAACCCTTGAGTAAAAGGCTTTGGAGTTGTCATCACAGGCATAGAAGTTGTCAACATGAAGAGTCTGTGCCAAGTATGACAAGGTTTTGCCTTGTTTATACCCTACCCGTTCAGCCTGGCCCTTACCTCCCCTGAAGTCCAATCCTTCCTCTGGTCTCTAAACCTTTCCCATTCCCTCTCTAGACCACACCCACCCGTCCACTCAACTCCCTCCCACCCCATCCCGTTGCAGGCCCGTAGCCAGGGGGGGGGTGGGGTAGATGCATGTCCCCCCCCACAGCCCCACAGACCAAAAAAGGTCCCATTTTGGAGCCCTATAATCTCTCAGAATAATCACATTTCCATAGAGGAAAATGTTTTAGGTTAATATTCTGATTGTCCCTTGAGCATTTTCCTTTAGGAATATTATATGTCTTTTGTTGAGGCCAACAGCACTAAATCCATTCTGAGTTGTAAGCCTCTCTTTACACTCTCTATATATTAGTAGGCTGGGGTAGACCTGTAGGTATTTCAGTAAAATCATTGAACCAGAGCACCAAGCTTGTATGGAACTGAGTACAAGAGTTTTACTGATAGAGTTACTGTACATATCACCATCCCAGCAAATTGTCGTCATCTGTCGCCATTATTGGTCATCAATGGTGACTCCTTCTTGAGTGATAACTCATTCCGTCATCTTTTGCCACTGTGTGTTAGACTCACGTGGCATAGCAATTGCTATTCCTGGTGATCTTGTGCTATAACGACGTTGTGTTCCATCTAGCGACATGTGTGAGCCACTTCACACTGGTTGACGAGGACTCATGACAATTTGCTGGGCATGTTTAAGAACTGGCTTTTGAATAAGCCCCAGTCTGAAATAAGCACCAGGGTTTAGAATGTGTTGAAAAAACTGTCATGTTAGAAGTAGACCTAGACCCCCTTTACATAGGCCAAATTAATGTACAACATTTTCCATGTCCACAACCTGCAGGTCTTATAGTGCATAGCAAAAACTGAATAGGCCAAACATTAGATGTTTATTTGCAAATAAAACAACAACAACAACATCAATTGTCTTCTCAAAATTTGCTAGAATTCACCTTGTACCTTCTTGATTTCGTTTCTTTTTAAGCTTGGAAGTGTATTCCCCCACTGCCCCTTTTATCGGCCAGGTCTCCCCCCCCCATGACAAAGTCTGGCTATGGGCCTGCATTGAACGGTTGCTGCCACTTTCTCTCCCTTCACTTCCCTCAACTCCCTTCCCTCAGGACCCTCCCTTTCCCTCCCCTTAACTTATTCAGGCCTAATGTTCCTAAAAGTTGACATGAAGGCCTATTTTTGGCCTATTTTCGGAATCCTCACATTTCTTTAAGAATAAGTCAAACTTTACCATTTTTTCTAAGTCTGACATATGGGAGGTGGTCTCTTGGGGAAACTGAATTATTGGAGTCTATCTTTAATTTCTTAGATGTGGTGAGCTTCCAAACATGATGGAAAATACAAGAAATATCATCCCAATTTAAACAATATTTAATCAAAAAAATCACAAAAAATGTAAAATAATTAATTTTTTTAAGTGAAAACCTACTTTTGAGATTTTTCCATAAAAAAAAATAGGGCAGAAGAATTTTCTGTGTATTTGGTCCATTTTCAACAAATATACTGGTTGCCATGGCAACCAAAGTACTAAAAATAGTGATTTTGCATGAATTTGGTTGGCATGGTAACCAAATAGAAATGGTACCATGTGGTGATGCAGATCATTCTATTTTCAGAATTTGAAAATTAAAAAGAATTGCAACAATATGCACTTTATTTCATCTAAATTGATAAAGGGGTTCCTGAAATATGCATGTTTAAAGTTTGATAAAATCATTATTTTTGAGAATATGAATGCTATGTTATCAAAGCTGTATCTCCCTTATCATGATAGATACGGACAATCAGGATTCCGGGATTTTATACCCATGTGTTTAGCTTAGACCACCACCATTTCACTTCTAGTAGGAATATCAACATGATTCAAACAGATTTTGAAAGGTAATGACACCCCCTAAGGCCCGAAATTTAGTGTAAAACAATATAGACCTGAATGTGTTAAGCCATCCCTCCTTTCCCCCCATTCCCTCTGTCATTCTCCCTCCTCATCCCTCCCCCACTCCTTTCCCACCCCATCCCTCCCTTTCCTCCCCTTCTCTCCCTCCCTACTCCCTCCTCTCCCTACTCTCTCCCTCACTCATTTCCTCCCCCTATCATTTCCTGTCCCTAACCCCCTTCTGCCCTCCCTCTACTCCCCTTGCTAACCCGTTATTCATCCCACCCCTCCCCCTTCACTGCGTACACACAATAAATGATATATCACACAACTATAACACGATCTACACCACTACACAAGACACCAACTAAAAAATAGTAACTACCGCGCTCCCTTGTGGCCAGAAGCCGCTCCATGGTATGTGCCTGTTTTGCATAATAATAGGACGACATGTCATGCCACGTCATGCATGGAACGTCTGACGTCACTGGTGAAGATTAATGACGTAACGTCATGATGGGATGGGAATTGATGACGCTGTTATTATGATGCTGGTATATGTGTGCTAGTGTAGTGGTGGTGGTTGGGGGGTCTCTAGTTTTCAGTTTCCCAACAAGGCTAGGGTGAGCACTATGCTTTACTTCTAGCCATTTTTCTAATTCCCTATGGAATGAACTTTTGTCCATCCCACAATAGCAACCGGTCAAAGCAGTTGATTTCCATTAATCAGCTGTTGACAGATACAAACAAAATGGCACAGGCATAGACTTGACACTTTGTGTGGTATTTCATCATGAATGTGGACAAGAATTTAAATCTGCAATGTACCTCACAAACAACCACCGGACCCAGTGGCGGATCCAGAATCTAGGAAAGGATGGTCGCGGCCCAAAAAAAACCCTGTTTTTGTGCAAATTTTGGGGCCAAGAACATGTGATTAAACTCATAAGTACTGGCAAAAAGGAGGGGACCCACACCCCCGCCCACCCAACCCCACATCCAAATCTGCCACTGCATTCTGAGTCTGAACAAGTTGGGATAACCAGTAAATCACCTTACTAGCATATACTCTAAGAAATAATTCCCTGGTTCCCTCGGTATAATCTTAATTTTA
The DNA here is from genome assembly GCA_949317995.1 of Acholoe squamosa. NCBI lineage: Eukaryota > Metazoa > Annelida > Polychaeta > Phyllodocida > Polynoidae > Acholoe > Acholoe squamosa. The sequence continues at coordinate 79,145,792 of OX439039.1, forward strand.
CCTAAACTTACAGGTAAGTCTCGAATAATTTAAAAAAATCTACCAGGCAATTTCATAAGAATGAATAGTGAACTACCATAATCGTATTGCAGTAAAGCAGTATATTTTCCACAATGAAGCCGCAGATGGCAGTACAATGGTTAGAATTTACCCCGCTTGTTTCCAATACCATTTATAAATGACCTAGAAACCGGCGGGACCCATAAGTCTTGGTACTTGGTGGGCTTTATGGGACAAGTGCAGGGAGGGAGAGTGATGCTGGAGGGAGGGGTGGAGGGGGTGTGATCAGCCGCTTGTTTTATGGTGTAGACATGCCTTTATCAATCATGTTTAAATGCACATTATACATTATGGCACAGGCAGGGTACCAAGGGAGCCAACCAGCCCAGCCCAGTATTCCCCCTCCAGATACACACATACACATGCACACTTGGTAGCAATGCATATTTTAGTTTCTTTCCTGAGAAATAAATTGTTGCTTAACCCCTTGCTGCTAAAAGGTGCCTTACGGTTCTACGTTTAAGTCTTTTAATCAGGATGTGTCATAGAACACTGGTAAGTCTAGCACTGCATACACACTATTTTCATTATGCCATCCCTCTAGGGATAAAACAATTACATAGGGATATCACAATACAATGACATATTCACCAGGTTCATTAAAAGGACTATTCCAATAAAGAAATTAGTTGGCCCCTCTAAGGGTTATATTTTCTATAAGACTATAGGAAGTGAGATGAGACCAAAGAAGACAAAGGAGGCACCCGGCAGGATATTAACCTAGATGTACCTACAGGGTTCTACTGGCACTCGATTAACCCTTTAAGGGTTGCTATTGCATTATTGTATCATGTCCTTTATGATGCTTGAACGCAGCCTTGGCAAGTAGCTCACCAGGGTTACATTCATGCATTATGGCGATCCTATAGGGATGGACACTCCCGATGGGTCGGTTTGCTTTAATGAAGTGCTGGCGAGCAGACTCTCCAGCACTTCATTGGTGCATCATGCCGACCAATGGGCATCATGCAATATGATGCATTAGCGACCTTTAAAGGAATTAGGTTGGTTAACCCTTTAGTTACTGCATAATGCTTTGACAAATCATTGGTCACTATAATTATTATGTATTGGTGAGTTACTCGCCAGGGCTGCATCGATACATCATGCCAACCCTATGTGCTTCGTACACTCCCAGAGAGTCAGTTTTATGCAGGCTTCAAGAGTACTGCATTGGTGCATCATGATAAGAAGTTAGCCGAAAGACCGAGCCATCATGGGGTTCCTAGAGGGTTTTAAGCTAATTAGTCTGAGGACTCCGGTGTATATAGACATTTTATTGTGCCATTATATCATTTCATTCCTCCACAGCAATCCATTCTACTCCTTTAACCCTTTAGGGGCTACATCATGTCTCCCAGAATCACAATCCTTGGTTGTCATGATGCATCAACTGAATGGTACATCATGATGTATGAGTGCATCAAGGGAGAGAGAGAGAGAGAGAGAGAGAGAGAGAGAGAGAGAGAGAGAGATGTGGACGAGAGGGGGAGAGAGGGGGCGGAGATAGCGGAGATGTTGATCATTAACCTTCCCTCACTGGAAGGGCGAAAGGCTTGACCTTCATTCAATGGATGTTCAATGGATGTATAGCTATATAATCTGTGGCCTTCAGTAAACTGTCAATTCCATATACTACTCACACCTCATACACAGGCTAGCATACAAGGTTGACAATAATGGTTCTCTACTCTGCGATGTGAAAGGCATAGCTGACCAGGTCTTTTATCATTTTGATTACTCATAGATAGCAAATCAGTACACCTCCTGTTGGGTGCCAGGGAATCTTCAGTGGGCCTTTGATTAAGGTCCATTCATCATGGGTTCTACAGTTGCATACGGTAATGGTTTTTGAATACTAAGCCTCCTTGCTCTTTTTTCTGTAGCAAGAATAACACTTAAGGTATAATGTAATCTGCAAATAGAGGGCACAGTATTCATAGTGAAACTACCCAAAAGCAGCTATCCAGACCCTGAAAAGGCTTAAACATTGTTGGACAGCTCCCTGGCTATGGTCCATTATAGTGACCCAGTGTAGTGGCCTAAAGCTATACATTGACCTATCTGGTAACCAATCCTTCTGTGGGTGGGAGAGGGAAGGGCTAGATGGAGTGGTTGACCATTCTGAATTAGACCCAAGATCAACAGTAAACATCTCCAATTGGCTCAAGCTTGCAGCTGAGGTTTCACTCTCCTCCAACAGCTTTACAAGATCACATGAGCACGGTGCTGGCCGGAATTCATCTATTATCCCAAGAACTTAAAAATGGCTTCAAGCAAACAGAGATGACTGTTGCTCTCTGTCACCGTCTAGTGTCTCATGACCGATTGAGAGTGGACAGGAGGGGAGTGGTTCGGATGAGAAGTAGACGGTTGTGTCAACAAGCAGAGAGGACGGTGCTTCTAAATGATCATCTCCGTCAACACGGGGACAAGCTCCGGTAACCTCTGTCCACACAGTCCACACTCAGAGACTGGCTACTACCAACCATTCCTCACTATTGCCTCTCCTTCAGATGCTCAATTCTTACAAGTTTGGCCAAATTTGGAAATTTCTTTGTCTCTCTCACTCCTTGTTTTTTTTTTAAAGAACAAGATCACCCAACATATATATATCTTCGTCTACACAAATTGCAGCCTATAATTTATTTTATGTATGTTGGATTTTGATGGAAGAGCCTTATTATAGAGAGGGAAAGGCGAGGGGAGGGATGCAGATAGACAAAGAGATAGATAGATAGAGAGAGAGAGAAAGAGGCAGGGGTCAAGAGACAGAGACAGAGACAAACAAGCAGACAAAGAAAAAGACTTCTATTAATATACTAATAGTGGACAGTGGCAGGACGAGGAAGCTAACCATTCGACATACCATATCCTGCTCTCCTATCTCAAAAAAATACCCCTCCCTCACCTCTGAGCTCAATAATACTGCAGTGGTCAGTGCCCTGAGCTCTGAGCGGCCAGTGGGGGCTAATCTTCTCTATCTGGGCGTGACTAATCCAGGATGGGTGGCAGCTGAGGGCGGATTAATAGGTACACACTAATCACCTCAACTAGCCAGCCAGCACAAGGCCAGGCAGCACCATGGAGGATGCAGGGAAGGACACAGGAGTAAATCTAGCATTGGTAATTGGGGTCAGGAGATGGACTAGTGGCAAGTACAGGATTTTGATATTTTGAAAAGGGACCCTACTTCTGGCTAGATTCTGGGTTAACAGAGGCAATTAAACTCATCCGGAAAAAAAGAAGGGGCGTGCACCCCCCATACTGCTGTGTAAGTCTGCCACTGTGGACCAATAGGTTTTCGACACCCCGCTAGTTGACAAGGATGACCAATGGTTGTGGTGGTAGTCGCTATGATGAATTAAGTCTGTAGCTTGTAGAATCAATAGTAAATGAAATGGGTAAATGTGTGACTAGGGCAGAAGGGAAACAACCACTGTTATTGATTCCTTTATCAAAGCCAATTTGTGTGTAAACTATGTTTGACGTATTTCATTTGATTGATTTGGGTCAGCTCCCTCAACCAGAAGGATAGTCCCTGTATCTTGAGGTAGAGGAAGAGTATGCAAAAGGTAGAGACAATACATGGCAAGACAGAATTCCATTTGCATATATTTTGCTGAATTACTGACCAATGCTCATTCTACAATGTCATGTTTCAATTTAGATATGATAATCATTGTGAATAAGCAAATAAGAGCCTCCAAGAGCGGCTTCATGGAGGTCCCCTTTTCCTTACTGGCCACTTTAAGCACTGCTTTTCCTTACTGACCACTTTAAGCACTGCTTTTTAGGAAACAAATGGAGGTTGAGTGAGTAGGATGGAATCCTAGAGTGGAGGCTAGGTTGTCAGTGTGTATGATGTATGCCTTCTCCTCCCTCCTCCATCAACTCCTTATCAGTCTCATCTAACTGTCAGCCACCGACCACTTTATTACACGGCCACCGTAATAAACAATCACCAACTACCAACTACCACCTACCAATCCTAGCCTACCCCGGGAGGGTGTTGCTCCTATACACTGCAAAAATGGTGTTTAGATTTTAAACATGTTTAGGTCTAAACACGTTTAAAACCTAAACATATAGGTCAGTTAGGTGTCTCATCGACTACACATTGAGGAAATGAACACTTTTATTCTAACTACATAAACATTTACGCTAAACATGTTTAGATGTTTAGAGTTGAGACAGTTGAATAATAGGTGTTTAGATTTAAACATCAATATGTTTAGATTCTTGGATGTTGAATCCACACCAGGTAGCAGCACTACCTTTGACTGGACTATCTGCACACAGTTATAATCAATTGTTGTGACAAATGTCCCCAAATCCCATGTTTATCATGGCTTCATTTCATAGAATGTCATGTGAATAGAAAGGGCAATAGAAAATTGACTAGATTCACCTCATGCCACCATCATTACCATAAAATAATCAATAAACTCCATGACTGACACCTATTTGATGTTATTCTGGAATACATAAAGCAATATCCTTCCTGCCAAGCTGTTGTACCTTCTCAAGTCTCTCATTCTGATGCAGTGTGTAATAAATATACACGGATATAGCTGTGACTGACATCTTTGGAGACTTTGGCAAGTAAATACCTGCTGATGCCCCCCCCCAGTAAACGAGAAAACAAACAACATATATCTCTGTTTTTTAATGCATACATGTCTGCAAACCTTAACTCTCCATCAAATCATTTAAACATCTAAACACAAAAATTCATAAACACCTAAACACAAAAATTTATATATCTAAACACAAAGTTTTAACCTAAACACCTACATTTCTAAACACTTGAGCTAAGCACATTGTTTGGCTAAACATGTTTAGGAAATTAATGTGATTACAAAAACGTTGCAAGAATATGTTTAGAATTGTGTTTAGGATCTAAACACCATTTTTGCAGTGTAGTAAAAGGAAGAGCTGGCTAAAAATGCTCTCATTTCCAGTCCTTTCTTTTCATGTAGCTATAACTTGTCCCTTTTGTTGCTCACAAGTAGTCATTCAAGTACGGTGCTAAAAAAGGGGGGTTTGAGAAGGTACCTAGTTGGGAGAAGTCAGTCAGTATAATAAACTATAGAGTGAGTGACGTGACTAGGTACCTGGTAGTGCAGCTCTCTCTATTTTAAACAAGGCAGGTGACTTTTCAGACTAATGTGGTGAGTGCAAGTACTTAGGTGAAGCAGTGCACGACTTGTTTAGAAAAGAGGGCACATACTCACAGCTCTTTTTACAATAGGAGCAACACCCTCCTGTCTCTTGGTACTGACACAGGAAGGTGTTGCTCCTATGGGAATAGGTAGTTTTGCCTAAGAAGTGCCTCACCCACAGCAGACCCTTTCTTTGTAGTCTGAACTTTTTTTGTGTGTTGCACACAAGTAGTCAACACAAGAGCACTTGAAAGAGTGTGTGACAAAAAAAAGGTATCTCATAGAGCAGCACACACGATTTCTAAGCAATGCGTTGGAAAAGAGGGGACCTACTCCCGGCTCCCTTCCCCCCACACACACCTACCAAAGTCCTGCAGGCAAATTAAGGTCACTCACCAAATAGGGCAACAGTGCCGATGAGGAGAGGATGGAGATGGCGGGGGGGGAGGCACAAGGTCGTGTGGTGTGGTGATTATCCTGCTGAATTGGGCTGTTTAATTAGGGAGGTAATTTATTAGGGGTTTCTTTTCTCTCTGCTGGAATGTGCCTACTGCTCAAAGTTGGCTTTCTGAAGATCTCCAGGACATAATATAGAGCATGACAGAGATTGGGGAATCATATTGTGCTTGGGCAGAGGGGGGGACAGGTCCCGATTTAAGGGAATTATATATACAAATATTTTATATTAGGATATATGTGTGAACATCTCAGCATTGAGAGGTAATGGGTTTTTCGCACACATTAATAGATAAATGTTTCTGTCCTTATGCATGTGTGCTCTCTCTCTCTCTCTCTCTTCCTCTCATTCCCTATCACTCTCTATTCCCCCATTCTTCTCTTCCCTATCCCTCCCACCAGACCTCTCTAGTAGCCTACCCTGTGGCCAGACAGTTGGTTAGTGCGTTATTTGGGTGATAGATGTAAGAGTCTAACAGCCGCGGTCAGACGGACTACTTGATATTCACAAACTTGAGTCCACAGGGACCCACGTGATGACCACGTGACACCTCCTGCCACCACCCAGAGTAATCCTGCCAAGCCTCTTTCTACGTCTTGCGAAGGGTATCTGATGCAACATTGGCTCCTTATTCGTTAAAATTAAAACTTTATATAAAACTTAATAACTTTCATATTAAAGGGCCCATGGATGGTCCTCTATACCAACGATTACCCAATCTTATTTAGAAAGTTTCAAATCATAGTGAATGGGTGTAGTTGTACCATATTAAGAAATACCCTCCTGTGAATCTAGCTTCAGAAAAGGACAGTGAAAGCTTTGTCCCTCACTGTAAAAAAGAAAACTGTTGAATCTACCAAGCATCCTCATAAAACTGACAAGTGAACCACCATAATCGAAAACCGCTGAACCCCCATGTGTCAGTGCAGTGGTGCTCAAATGTACTAGGAATCTTTGTGAAAATAGCTACAGATCTCTGGCAACTTTGGGACGAGGAATGTGCCGTTATTTCGACACCAATTTTTACAGTGCAACGTTGCCAGGGAACTGTTTATTATTTGTGGATCAACACCATGCAGCCCTTAAATTCACTGAAAACATGGTAGATCCGAAACTAGTCAGCGGTGACCACTTTAGGTCCTCAAGTTGACGATACCTAAAACTACAGCTTTAGGTAGTCAAAATGATGACTTTAAGTTGTCATCCTGACGACTTGAGTCATCAGGATGACAATACTGACAGTACAGAGTTGTCAAGTTGTCAGGATGATGACCTAAAGTTGTCATTTTTACTACTTAAAGTTGTAGTTTTAGGTATCGTCAACTTGAGGACTTAAAGTGGTCACCGCTGACTAGTTTCGGATCTTCCATGTTTTCAGTGTGGTAAACTGACATACATAGAGGGAGCGCCTATTGACAGTCTGTTTACCCCTCTGTGGGCGGTGTACTTGGTACAAGAAGCTCCAGTTGGCACCTGGGGACGTCTGTTCTAGTCTAGAAGGTATTGGAGATCAATACAAACTAACTCCTATCTAGCCACCAGCCTGCCAGATGGGGTAAAGGCTGGGGGATGGAGGGGAGGGTGGTAGGGATGGCGAGGGAGAGGGAGGGGGGAGTCAGTAGGGTAGTTTAGCTTTAGAAGGCCTGTGGTAAACTTGGAGGAATAGGTCTGATTAAAAAGATGCTTCAAAACTATGTCAACCCGGTTATAGTTAGGCCTAGAGGGGTAAAAAGATATATATAAAGAGAATTTATATTATATTCAACTTGCTACATCTGAAACATATTCAGCTGGAAGTAGATGCTTTATAAAATAAGCCATCTTTTCCTAAATGTGTATGAGCAATGTATAGGGACTGATGTGGAAGCAGTAGGTTCTGTTGGTTATAGCTTTGGGAATATGGGAATGGGGTAGGCCTTAGGGAGTGGGAATGAATATAAACTTCCAGAGTTATATTAATCCCCTAGGTCAAACGGCTCAGGAATATATAGGGGGGGGGGCATGAACATACAAATCGCTTTATTCAAGTACATTCAATATCTAGCACATGTCGCATTCCTCATCATATTCCATGCTAACTCCTAAATGATAACCCTGCCAACCCTAGCAACAACTAAATACAAGAGACTGCCAAACCCTGTAAAATTTCATTGAACACACCAATAAGCTATTTCTCAAGGTGGTACGACAAGTCCCCTTCAGTGGCATCCTTCAATCGTATGCCATCCTTCAATCGTATGCCACTACCCATTGAACACACATTCGCAGCTGGACGTTGTAGAGAGGTATATATACATAGAAATTTGGTGTCAACTGCGTATTTTTGCTTGGTATATGGACCTTCAAACGTTCAGGTTTACTTACGTTCTAGAAACGTAGTTATCACAAATTCGTATTTCTACGTTTTTCTCCTACCAAAATCCTACTTAAAAAAAAATTAAAAACATTCTTGAAAACCGTAATAAAATATCCATCAAGGAGACCCTCGGACCTTTCACATTGGATTCCTACTTGCTACCACTGTACTACAGATCCTGATGAAGATTTTTGTGTTATAAGTTTGTTCATCATGACATTTTTTATACCTACAATCAAGAGAATATACTATACTGTTGGCTGTAGATAAATTGATTGGCTGGTTAGCTTAGTCGGGTGAGCAAAGGTTTTTAAATGTAAGGGTCCTGGGCTCAATCCTAGTCCAAACGTAGGAATACTTTTGATATAAATAGGGTCATAAAATCGATTTATTTTTTTTTTCGTTTTTTAAATACCTTTTGGTAGAAGATAAACGTAGAAAAAGGAGTTGCAAACATGCATCTACGTTTGTAGAACGTAAACAAACCTTAATATTTGAACGTCATCATATTTTACCCAAAAACATATTTCAGACCAAATTGGCAGAAGACACTAAATATACCTGTGATCTACGTAGCATTTTAGTAGTGTGTTTACTAGATACAGACTGGCATCTAGTGGTCACTAATAATTGCACTGATACAAACACCCTTCACAACCCTAAATGATAACTTCATTAAGTGCTGGTCACAAAGAGCAGTCGTAGGGCAAAAAAATGACTATAATCTTGAGGGTTTCAAATCATAGCAGCTGTGCGCAGTCATACAATGTTGAGAAATACCTTCCTGTGTATAAATCAGATTGGCTATGAAAGTAAGTGTATTATCAGGGAAAAGTACCTTGCATAACAAAGTACTTATTCGTAAAAAAGACCACCACCCACCACCGGATGTCCTGTCCCTTCGGTCATGTTAAAATGCCCACACCCGACATCCGGATACAGACATGTTATACAAGCTCATTATGATGTATCAGGTCAAGGTCAAAGCCATTGTCAAGGTCAAGGTCAGGGGTGATGCCTTAGTGGCTAGAGGGGTATCCAGTGGGAAATGCGTCCTAGGGGTCAGATTGTGGGTAGTATGAGTCAGTCACTCCAGGGGAATAATGGATAACTAGCAGGGGGGTTAAGAATGTGATCAGGTTTCATGAATGGTAGATTCTCATGAGACTAGCCAAAATTCTATGCATACTGCAACATAATTTGGTAATTCTAAACCCTAACTCTATAGCAGGGGGTATGACCCAATAGTCAATATTTCCAACTTTGTATCTGTTTTTGGACGTCATATTTGAAGTTCATTAGAGACCAAGCCACATTTACATTAAATGTCCTTTGAAGTTTAACAACCTCAACAATTTCAACAAAAGTGGAGTAAGGGGCAGGATTTGTGTCTATTGGAGGTGTAGTGGCTTTAAAGAAGCATGGACGATGACTTGATTAGTGTGAATGGGGTCAGAAATATATTATTATTGGCCGTTGTGCTGAGACATTTGGTGTTGAGAGAAATTATCATGATCCTTTTATGTTTTGTTATAAATTAGGCATTCAGGCCCGAAATCGTTTGAGGGAGGACACATCCAATAGTCTGGTGGTGGAACATGGATTTTTAGCCTTACCTCAAATTCTCTGATATACTTTTTTCTCTGAACATTGATTATTCATTTATGGGGTCTCTGTGACCACATCCACAATGATGTGTTTGTGGCGGGTTTGGGGAAATTGAGATATTCAAGATGGCCACAAAAATTTGATCAAAATCTTGAAAAGTGTATATCTCTGCTTCTAATCAACATAGAAACAGGAAATAAAGTACTAAAAGTACAATTCTGAGGTCCAGCAATCCATTCATGCCATCCAGAACCCAGCCATTTTGAATTATTAATGAGTAAAACCCTGCGAAATGCAATTGAATGTCAAAAAATTATTATCTCAGCTTCAAATCAACATAGACACACAAAATAAAGTATTTAGAGCACATTTCTGAAGCCCAGGAATCCATACATGCAATTTAGAGCCATGTATATGGCAGCCATTTTGAATTACTAATAAGTTCTACCTAGTGTTATGCTATGAAACTGAAAAGTAATATCTCTGCTTCAAATCAACTAAAAGACAGAAATCAAAGTTCCAGAAGTACATTTCTCAGGTCAGAGGAACTATTAATGCAAGTTAGAATTTTGTATGTGGCTGAATTGATAATTTGTTATACCCTGTTTTATGTGAGAGGATATTATTCCAGTGCTTTACACTGCGGGCAACCGTGGAAGAAATCCACTTCACTATTTAAGGTTCATGAATGAAATGCTTGATAATGATAGCAGAGAAGGCTTCATCAAAGGGCAGCATACTATGCAGGAGCTTAATTCAAAAGGCTCTGCCATCGCTACCTATGAGATGTTAGTGATTTCCCTCCCATATTCTATACTGCTATGGTTAGGTAGGCCTGCCTTCCTTTCTGATAGCCAGCTACATTTTAGTAAACGAGGTTAGCCTCAGCCCTCCTTTACTATTCCAAGCAGCTAATAACTGTGCACAGTGGTAACAGGTACACAGAGAAAAAAATAGCAGTGGAAGGTAAAAATTAGCAGAGGAAAAACTCGTTCTCTCAAGACTGGCTCCACTGGGGTTCTGCTAAATATATATGCCCTGTTGGGTGCACTTGACCCAGAAATGTCTTCAAGTATGTCACCAACTAAAAGAGAGAAGGGAAGCATGACATTACTATGCCCTTAACACATGAGTAGACTCAAGAGCCCCCAAGGACTATCCGCAGGTGCATTCACTTTTGTAAGGAGGAATGTCCCCCCACCCGGGTGCACTTGCACTCAGGGGAAACCACTACCGTTTCTCAGAATAAAATAAGGGGTGGTGTTAGTACTGAAGTGGAATAGTGAAGGACTGCATAGTACTTTCTATTACTTACATGCCTAACACCACCATGCCGGCCAGCTATTTTATTGTAGTAACACTAGGTCTGATGAGATGGTAAGAGATGTGCTTACGCTAACATTGCATAGGTAGCGATGGCAGAGCCTTTTGAATTAAGCTCTAGGTATGATTAATGGCTTATAGAGTGATATGGCCGTAGAGTCTGCCTGTATGAGGTGTTGGTATAGACTAGAAGGGACAAGCTTGAGTCACCCTCTAAACATTGAACAATGTGTATGACATTTGAATGATATATGGCAGAGCTATGGGTCTTCAGTGTTTATAGCACAATAGGTGTTTATTGGACATAGACTAGTTCCTCAGCTTCCATCCAAGTCTGATGGTCAGGGAAACATAAGCGAGGCACACCAAATTCAGTCCTAAAGAATGCTTGAAAGTATAATGCTGTGTTGAGCTTCCTTTTGGATGTGCTTTAATTTGGGTCCTGCAACTGGTATTGTACAGAACTAGTATTGTACAGCCCTCTAAGCTCGTTGTCAGAGGCATTGAATCTGTCTGTGTTGAACTCAAATGCAGGTTTTGTCATCAGAAGGAAAGATGTGGAAGTAACGCATGATAAAACAGAGACAATCATCATCCAGCAAGTAGTGTCAGTTAGAGACCCTACACAGCTAAAAATGATTTTCTTGGAATCTTAAATAATCTTACCTGATGGACAAAACTACCAGTTTTAAGATTTTTAATTTTCTTAAAACTGGTAGTTTTGTCCGCCACGTAAGATAATTTATCTTATTTTCTTAAAACAAGAAAAATATTTTTAGCTGTGTAGGTATCTTATTGTTTCAAATGACACTGTTCAATAGTTCTATGTCATTTTAGTTCCCATAGATTCATTAATGGCCAGGTGGAAAAGGTGTCACCAATTAAAAAATGACTGGTTATAGATAACAATGCCAGTGTACAGCACAATATATTTCCATCGTAACATGGTACTGTAGCATGGGAAAGTCCAAAGTTATAAAGGTACTTAAGTCCAGCAAATCTTCCCTCATTACAAATGCTTCCCTGAATTCCCAAACAGGCAGCTCAGATTGTATTGGTGTGAATCTATGCCATATACCTCCTACAAGGACTGATCTAGCAAACTATTATGAAGCCTCTGTGAGCCACCAGAACTAAAAAAGAAACTGCCTCCAACAAATAATGCCTGCAAATCTAAGAGGTGCAGTTGTCAATATACCTTGTACCACATTCTCTGTGTGCCAAGGAGAATAAAATGAACAGCTTTAACTTTATATTAGTGATAGGGATGAAGAAGGTGCTGATGAATAATGTTAGTCTGATGCCCACAGGGCAACCAAAATGTATGTAAAACATAATCAATTATTCAGCCACAGATGAATGGTCATGATACAATATGTACATACCATGCCCTCAACCTAGAACCACTACTTTAGTTACTAGTATTTGTGTCTTTAACTTGATTTGAAGCAGGAATAGTAACATTTTAATACATCTCTAGCATTACCAAGGGTAACGATCATAAAATTTCAATTCAAATGGCTGCCATTTACATGGTTCTGAATGGCCTGAATGGATTTCTGCACCTCAGAAATGTACTTTTAGTGCACCTCAGTAATATACTTTATTTTGTGTTTATGTTGATTTGAAGCAGAGATATTCATTTTTCAACATTTTATAGCATTTTCCAAGGTAAAACTCATTAATAATTCAAAATGACTGCCACATACAGGGTTCTAAATGATATGAATGGATTGCTGGACCTAAGAAATACACTTTTAGTACTTTATTTTGTGTTTCTATGATGATTAGAAACAGAGATATACACTTTTCATGATTTTGATAGAATTTTGGCAGCCATCTTTAATATATCTCAATTTCCCCAAACCCGCGACAAATACATCATTGTGGATGTGGTCACAGAAATCCCATAGGTGGATAATCAATAGAGAAAAAAAATTATATCAGAGAATTTGGGGTCAGGCTATAGCTCACATAGCCATTATCAGCTGGGGGCCGCCATTAGACCCCGACGGCACTATGACTAACACCTTCAGCCCCCGACTCCGCAGTATATGCCAGGGATGCCTCCCATTGGTCAATAATACAATAGCCATGTGCCGTATAAATCCATGTTCCACCACCAGTCTATAAACAAATATTGAGAAAGTATTGTGATAGGCAAGGCTTAAAATAAACATCAATTTGTAAATCAACAAGACCAGCGCAATTAGTTAATTCTCCACTTTGCATAATGTTTGATATGGGTACGTTGGCTTTTTGGCAACTAAGAAAAACATACTTTGTTTCGACAGTTTATAGCCAAATGAAATATTTTCAACAACAACAACAAAAGGTACATAACAATCTGTAGAGTGATTGCATCAGAGGTTACATAAGTTTTGACATGGTTTCACGATTTTACCTTCAATTTTCCTTAGTCCGTGACTTTAGTGGAAGTCCTCTAGTAGGTTCATTCTTTTCCTGACACAGACTGTTTTGACAAACTTCATTGTAACCCTAAACCCCTGTGGTCGGAATCCCCATCCAAATTCTTGGGACCATGTATTACTAATTTCTCTCAGCATTAGAGTCAATTTTCAATGGTTTTATTCAGCCGGCTGTTAAGGTTCTTGCCTTGACCCGCCATTATCTATAGGGCTATTTATGATGTTAGGTTTAGGGCTGGTGGGGAGGCAGTAGTCTGTAGGGTATTTCTTAAGGTGCTACACACAGCCACTACGATTTGAAAGTCCCACGAATAAGGCAGGTGATCATAGTTATTGCTCAACAACTGATCCGCACAATAAGCACCTATGTAGCAATCACATAGAGCTTGGTAGAGCAGTCGTACTAGTGCAGGCATTAGTAACCATTAGTTTATGATACTGTAATAGCAATATTTTAAGGCCTCTAACTGCGATTTGAAGGAGAGCAGTCATAGTGTGTTGGGAAATGACCTCCTAAGCAGACCCTATGATGTTATTAACTCTTGAAAGATCACATAGTGCAGTAATACCTTTTATTATTATATGCTAAGACAGTGGTATGAGAAACCCTAAGAAATACATAACAACAAAGGCAGATGATGATATTGTTCTGCCCACCAATATCTGAGCCCATATTGCTGGGCCCATCAATACAAGCATCGTCTGCACTAATCAGGGCAGAGCACTTTCTTTCATAACAAAGTGAAATCTCCATATTACCAATCATAGTGTTGAGTACCCAATCAAGAGCAGACAACATCCAATCTATCTACCAGACACCATGTCTAGCTACCCAGACACAATGTCTAGCCTAAGTAGTTAGCATATGATAATAAGTACTGGATTGGCAGCAATATAATGGCTTCAATGATTATGGGCCTGAAATAGTCTCGAGGAATATTACCTGTATTGTATCATTGCCACCAATCCTGTGTATATGTTGGCTCGGCTTGATGATGAACCATTGCATCACTGAAGGGTCTACACGAGTTACCTCGCTAGTATCATATTCATGCATCATGCTAACCTATTATTACAGAAACAGAACCAAGGGGTTGCTCCAGACCCCTCAAAATCCCAGTGGGCCTATTGGTTGACCCTCAATTATAGAACCTGCCTGTTTGTCCCAAACCTTTTTTAAGTTTCTTTTACTTTTTGGCGGCCATCTTGAACAATTCCTCCAAAAATGCTCAGGAGTGAGATCCACACATTCTACTGGAAATGATCATAGAGACCTTGTAGATGAATAATCAAGAGAGACAAAAATATATCAGAGAATGACCCTAATCAGCAATGGAGCATTGGGCCATGCTAGTCCATGGTTGGCCCAATATATAAAATTTTATAAGCCGACATTGACCCAAGATAAGCAGACATTGGCCCAATATATCCTTGCTACCTGGGACGGGTCCTCCTAAGATTCTGCTAGACTAAATGACCAAATTTTGAGTGAACTTGTTAGTAGTTGTCAGTCAATCAGCACTCCATTGTATGAAGGAGCATGAACCTGGAAGCATCCCGCGGCCCCTTAATGGCTCAGACATGGGTTGGTGTATCGGATGACTGTCATCATTAGGAACCTAATGGCTGAGCGTCTAATGACTAGGTAGGGTGAAAGTGGCTCCGTTTGGGGCCTTGTAGAAGCCCTTTGATGCCAGTATTAGCATCCCCTGCTAATTTGCACACCAAACTCTGACCCACCCCATGGACCCCTCCCCCCGTCCTATTAGACCCCTCGTGTTTTTATATAGCATGTAACTCTTCCCCATGCGTGATGTACAAGCGGTTACCGTTTCTTCTCTTTCTTGGTGCATAATTTATGTCTAGAATATAGTCGTACAATGTGAATGAAATTTTGATTGTCTTTCATCCATACACAGAGAGAAGGAGGGAGAGAGATAGATAGAGACAGAGACAGTGGGACAGACATACAGACAGAGACAGAGACAGGCATATAGGGATATACAGAAATCAAGAGCAATAGACAGATAAAGACTGAGAAAGAGAAAGACAGAGAGAGACAGAGACATAGACACAGACACAGACATACAGAATAGAGAGCAATAGACCGATATAACCTGAGAGAAAGACAGAGATAGGGGAGGCAGATAGAGAGACAGAGAGACAGCGGAGCTGGAGAGGTGCCGATATAGAATGAGAAATTCTAGGAGAGTATGCTAATCCCCCTCCCCTTTCTGTCTAGTCCACACTGATGTTATATAGGAGAGTAGCCTCGTTATTCCAGCTGCCACTATCTGTTTCCCACTCACGTTAACAGGAGACGTGGGACCGCCGTCCCCCTTCAAGCCCCGGATGTAAAAATGTGCGCTGACAGGACTTTGATACTTGAACCATGAGGGGTGGGTAAAGTGATATCAGCAAAGAAACAGAAAAAAAACAGGGATAAAAGAGAGGAATTTCTCCCAAGAGTTACTTCAGAGGATGGTATACCCAAAAGGAATATCCTCAAAGTCATGTGATAATTTTACAAAATACAATATTGGTTTCCGAATGATCATAAAAAAGGATCTTTTCCTATCTAGAATTAAAAATTTATTTTAGCTGTGGATATAAACATAGCCATCATGTTTGCCCTCATGTTTGCTATTCAAATAAGGTTTCACTCAGAAAATCAAGCTGTGTGCCTGTTTTCCCATATTATTGCTTACACCTGCTGCTGAGTAAATTTTACATTTCTATGTACTACTAATAGTGCTGTCTAACTGGTTGCCTTGTCAATGCCACATTTCCCCGTACTACTCACACTGGCTTTCTGACTAATAAATGACACATTTCGTTATACTACCAACACTGCCTGGAGGGTGTTGCTCCTATTGTAAAAAGAGCTGTGAGTATGTGCCCTCTTTTCTAAACAAGTCATGCACTGCTTCACCTAAGTACTTGCACGTCCCACATTAGTCTGAAAAGTCACCTGCCTTGTTTAAAATAGAGAGAGCTGCACTACCAGGTACCTACTCATGTCACACACTATATAGTTTATTATACTGACTGAAATCTCCCAACTAGGTACCTACTCAAATCCCCCTTTTTCAGCACTGTACTTGAATGACCACTTGTGAGCAACAAAAGGGACAAGTTATAGCTACATGAAAAGAAAGGACTGGAAACAAGGGCATTTTTAGCCAGCTCTTCCTTTTACTATAGGAGCAACACCCTGCTGTCTTCCTAAAGGCCACATTTCACCCTTATTACTTACACTATGAGCCTGTCTAAATGCCTAATTTCCCTCTACTACCCACATCAGCTGTTGGCCTTAATATCACATTTCCCTTTACTACTTACACTGGCAGTCTGCCTAAATGACATCTTTCTCTGTACTACTCACACTGGCTGTCTTCCTAAATGCCACATTTCCCTATACTACTGACACTGCCTGTCTGACTAAATGACACATTTCCCTGAACTACTCACACTGGCTTTCTGACTAATAAAGCCCCTAATAGGACATACCAAGATTTTTTTTTCCTCATAAAAATATTCTTCCGGATACTGAACAATTCTTGCGGGCACTGAACAATTCTTGAGGGTACTGAACAATTGTAAAGGTACAGCAACATTGAGCAACATTCTTGCGGGTACAGAAACTATTTCAGCGGATAGAGAAACGATTTTTGCAGGTAAAGAACTATTCTTAGGGGTACATACGGAGTCCTGTATAGACTTGCAAAAATATTTTTTACCCATAGAAATTATTCCTACGGATACAGGAACAATCTTGCGGGTACAAGAACAATTCTGGCTGGCACAAGAAAGATTTTATTGGAGGAAAAAAAGACCTTTTGGTAGGTGAATGCATAATTCCAGCACCAACAAGGATAATTCTAGCACCTACAAGAATTATTTGTGCACCCACAAGAATTCTTTGTATAGCTGCAAAAATGTTCCTGTACCTGCAGGAATCTTCCAGTACCCGCAGGAATCTTCCAGTATCCGCAGGAATCTTCTAGTACCCGCAGGAATATTTTTTTCATGAAAAAAATCTTTTTGGTATTGTTCAGTATCCACAAGAATTCTTCAGTACCCACAAGAATTCTTCAGTACCCGCAAGAATTCCTCAGTATCCGCAAAAATACTTCAGTATCCACAAGAATTCTTCAGTACCCGCAACAATATTTTTTCAGGGGAAAAATTATTTGTGGTATGTCCTTTTAGGGGCTCCGTATAAATGACACATTTGCCTAGACCAAAAAAATAAATGTCTGTTTCCAGTAACATGGCCTGAAAAGGGAGGGTCGGTAGGTCGGATTTTTCTTCTTTTTTAAATTTTTTTTTTTTTTTTACATTTATATAGGAAATGTAAGGGCACATATCGAAGGATCTATCAAATTCTTTGATTTCTTTGTAAAATACTGATGGGAAAGTCACAACTGTGAGAGAAGGGAAGAATAAAAAGGGTACAGGAAATGGTGAAAAAATGTAATGAAAAATTTGAAAAATACGAAAAAATGAGACAAAATTCTCCAAAATCCCCCCAAAAAAGTTTTTTTGCCCTGTTTTGCTAGGGTCGGTCGGGTAACTGGAAACAAACCTTTTTTATTTAGACCCTATACTACTAACAATCTTTGTCTGTCTAAATGCCACATTTCCCTGTACTACTCACACGGCCTATCTGACTAAACGCTACATTTTTCTTTGCTACTTACATGGACTGCCTGCATTAATGCCATAATCGCCTACTCACCTCAGCCCATATGCAACATGTTCCTGTACTAATCATACTAAATTCCCTGATTAGACACCACCTATATCACTCACAATGGCTATCTAGCTGAATTTACCTTTTGATTCTCCCCCTGGCTATGCATAGTAGCTAAAACATTTTATATCTTACTTGATGTGGGCTGTTCATGTGGGGACACATCACGGATATGTACAGTAAACAATTAAAACTGTGTATTTACGCATCTAAGTTACCCCCCTCCTTTTTATATTTCTCTACTATTTCTCCATTGATGTAAAAAGTCACCTTTTCTCAAAAGTCACCTTTTCTTGTTGCAGAGAACTATAACATAGATCCATGATGGAGCTATTTATAGGTGGCCTATTTAGACTCTACCAGATGTCAGAACTCACTATTTTCACATACTATCCCCACCTCATAATGTACCCCCACCTCGTGCCCACAATTGTCAATTCACTGTGCTGTCACTCAGCCTACCCCCACCCACCCTCCTCAGCTTTCCCAGGCTACCCTGGTCTCCCTTGGCGGTTGTCTTGGCGGGGAAAATCCATGCAGGGTCGTCTGTCGTGGGAGTGACGTCATAAAATCGATGTTGGGTGTCTGAAACTGACGTGAACAGTATTGACGATGTAGGTCCAGCCCGAGGGGGTGGGGGTGGAGGGAGTGGGAAGTGAAAGGAGGAGTCGAACAAGAGTAGGATCTAACATGCTAGTGATTGGTAACCTCCAGACTTCATTCTCTATTAGGGTCTACACAGAATGTTGAAGTAGAGAGAGAGAGAGAGAGAGAGAGAGAGAGAGAGAGAGAGAGAGAGAGAGAGAGAGAGAGAGAGAGTTATTCACCAAATCCTGAACAAAACAGGGATTTTCTTAATTTTATGACCTCTGTACATGACTATTGATAGTCAAAGTGACACAAATGTAAATGCTATACCAATAGCAGTGGACTGACCATCCAGGTGTATTTTTAACCATTTTGAAAGTCATGTTGCATCTTGGTCCATGTAGGCAGCACTGGATGGCGAATTATAAGGTAGAGATTTTGTTTGAAAACGATCAGGTTTGTGAGAAAAAAATGATCATTTTGATGCAATTTACAAAATACTGCATTGACATTTACCATGAGAGATTTTCATTTCAATGAAAGTATTATTCTCAGCAAGAAACGCCCATGTCAATCTGATTATTTAAATGAAAGGATCTTCTTTTAAAGTTATGAATGAACCCCCTGCTTCATAAGTCATGCACCATGCAGAATCTCTAGACAGTCTTGATACACTCTCCAAGGTTGGCATGATACACCAATCATCAAAACAACATGAAGCATTAATGTACCACTGGCCCTTCAGGAGTCTCCCCCCTTCCAATAGTCTCTGTCTACACTGGCCTAGGTGCAGTATAGAGTGATTGGTGGAGAGATCAATGAAGCTTTTAGCACTGGTCTATAGACACCAATCTGATATGCAGACAGACATACTCAATGTGGGCCATCCTCACACCCAATGCCCACTTCTCACACCCTCTAAACCATCAGGACTGGGTGAAGGGTTAGGGCCCCATAGCCAATACCCCAGTGACATAACCTATTGTACCAGAATTGGGTTTACTTTGGGAAACCCTGGGCTGAACCCAGTTTTGTACTTGGTGGATAAATCCAATGGATCCAAATGGGCCCAAGCTGGGCTAAATACATTTTTAGGACACACTTTGTGAATGTTCATGATACTATAAACTGCTTCCTCCTGAAAATAATTCAGCATAAAGAAAGTGTAGCCAGTATTTTGTGGGAAATACTCCAGTTTCTCTACAATGGCTCTGGTGCAGCAGAGAGAGAGATCGGTGTTGAGATCAATTAAGGTTTAAGCATGGGTTTATAGGCACCAATCTGATACCCAGACCGACATACCCAATGTGTACAAATCTCATACCCAATGTTCACTTCTCACACCCTCTAAAACATGAAGAAGACTGGGCCATAGCCAATACCCCGGTAACATAACCTACTGGGCCAAAATTGTCTTTGCTTTAGGCATGGCTGGCTGTATTTGGGCATGTTTTTGGTGGGAAAACCCTTGGGTTCTGATCAGGACTGCCTCTTCTAAGCCATCTTGACAATATATTTCTAATATCATTGTACACATGCCTCCCAGTAAACACCACGCCAAAGTGCTACGTAGGTTTGGTGTCTACCAGATTGGTCTGAATTACGATTTTTTTCCTTGGTATGTGGACGTTCAAACCTTAAGGTTTAGTTACGTCCTGGAGAGCTAGTTGTCAAAAATATGTTTTTCTACTTCAATTAGAGGTATATAAACGTGATTTAAGAACGTATTTCGAGGTAGAAACATCCTCTGAAGCGGTAAGAAAAAAAACGTATTTTGAGGTAGATATACGTAACATTGTGTGTATAAAAGTAAAAAGAAAAAATGCTGGATCCAAAGCGCTTCGATCTCAACAACATTGTATCAGGAGTCTAATGCTCTACCGACTGAGCTATGCAGGCTACATTGAAAAGTATAGCCACTGTTTTATTTATGATACTCTACACAAAATGCTTGCATCCTCATTCATTGGTAAGTTAAACGATGAGTTGGGATAAGATGAGGTAATTATGTAGATTTCACGCTAGTTCCCTCTATTTCACATAAAAAAAACTCTCTTTCAAATTTCTCTTTTAAAAAGCTCTAGATTCTTAATTAATGTGTACCTTGCCTTCAATTGATTCCAACAAGTGATTTCCCCACAATATGAATCCTTTACAACTTCAGTTTTTAATGACTTTGGGACAATCAATCCTTTCCCAACATGCAAGCTTGTAGGTAATTGTCGATTATCAACATATCTCTCTTGTATGAATAAAGCATAGATGAGAAGATGATGATCTCTACATATATACACAATTCAGTCTGATTAGGGAGGTTTAGCAAGCCCATCGTAGTCATACAGATCAACGCAGACGCAGGTATTTTGGGCAGGACGTCATCAAAGGCTGTGGAAAACTCATTCAACCATGACGCTGTACCAGCTTATCATTCAATCACCCTTACATGACCCTTCAAAATGTCACATTTAGAATAGGAAATCCATAATGTATCAATATCTAATCAATACATAACATGCCTAAGGTATGTGGCTAAGTATACCTTTAATCACAACACTATAAGTGTAAGGAATGTCTGTGTGATTGACCTACGTATTTGGGACGCAGGAAAGGCGGTTTTCATGTCAGTAATTTGAGCTTATTTGACAACTGCAGCTACTGATTTGAATGTGTTTCTAGCCCCTTCACTTATTCGAGACGTGTGCTTAACTGAGACCCCTGCACTTAAACAGGGAATTATAATGATGTAAAATGACATATATGATACCTATGAGTATGACTTTTAACCGACCAATCTTTATCTATACCAGTAGTACAATGCTAGCAAGTAGGTCTCATTTGTCAAGTATCTGGGGTTCGAGACTGCCTGGTACCAACCTTTTTTTAAAAAAATCATTTATACTCAACTACGTAGAAAAAAACGTATTTCTGATATCTACGTATCTAGAACGTAACTAAATCATAACGTTTTAACGTCCATATGCCAAGCAAATCTACATAGATCTACCTTTGTGTAACCTCTATCTACGAAAGTGTGTTTACTGGGCTGTCTCTTAATTGAGTAGGAAAATGCTATAGCCAATCTCTCTCCTTCTCTCTCTTACGCTCTCTCTCTCTCTCTCCCTCTCTCTCTTTCTCTCTCTCTGTCTCTGTCTCTCTCTCTCTCATTCTCTCTTTTTTCTTCTCTCTCTTCACTGGCCTTAGTGCAGTATAGAGTGATTGGTGGTGAAATCAATGAAGCTTTTAGCACGGGTCTATAGGCACAAATCTGATATCCTGACAGACATACTCAATGTGGGCCATCCTCACACCCAATGTCCCCTTCTCACACCCTCTAAAACATTGTATTGGACCAAATTATGGTTTATAGACAGAGGTGCATGGTAAAGTGTCGACACGACCAGTTTCTTCACGTGTGGGTTTGTTGTTCCAAATGAGCACAGAGGGCTGTTTTGGAACAATAATACTTAAATGATAATAGATAATTCATATTTTCCAATGTTGTAATGCCTCTGGGTAGAAAAATAGAAACGAAAAATCAGCGAAGATGAAGCATAACCTTTGGCCAAACAATTAAAAATCGACCTTGCCTACTTGTTGTTGCAAGGGCTAGAAAGGTATGTTTCAGGCTTCATGGTACAAATTGTAGGGAAGGTAGGTCGAAATTGTTTTCCTTTCTTTATCTACTTTTAACTCCCCCTCCCTTTTTCTTTTTTACCTCAGCCTCAAAATTGCATAACAATCAACTTGTTTTCATGAGGGTGTTGCTCCTATAGTAAAAGGAAGAGCTAGCTAAAAATGCCCTCATTTCCAGTCCTTTCTTTTCATGTAGCTATAACTTGTCCATTTTGTTGCTCGCAAGTGGTCATTCAAGTATGGTGCTAAAAAAGGGGGATTTGAGTAGGTACCTAGTTGGAAGAAAGTCAGTCAGTATAATAAACTATGGCGCGCGTGACATGAGTAGGTACCTGGTAGTGCAGCTCTCTCTATTTTAAACAAGGCAGATGACTTTTTAGACTAATGTGGTGAGTGCAAGTACTTAGGTGAAGCAGTGCACGACTTGTTTAGAAAAGAGGGCACATACTCACAGCTCTTTTTACAATAGAAGCAACACCCTCCTGGAGCAGTGCCACTGTGGTTCACCTTTCTAAAATTGAAGCCAACAGGCTAAGGTCACCCCTATTTGCTAGCCTATTTCAGGTTATCTGTACACATTTCTATCCATCCTAAGCTGTTGGCAAATAACTACATGCCCAAGATATGCCTTAATCCAAATTACCCCTAGGAATCAGGCACAGGAAGGAGGTGAGAATAGGTATTAGGGGCGAGGACTAATGAAAAGCAACCAGCAACAAAATGAGGCACAAATTAGAAAAGTCCACCGTGCTATATGCTGACACTGCAAATTTTTGCCCCCCCCTCACACACACACACTGTTATTCTATAGTCACGCTTTTGGATTTTTCACTGCAAAGGGATGGACTTTTTCTGTGCCTCGAAAACGGGATCTGAAATTTCGACACCCACCCACCCCCACCCTTAACCCACCAATCACCAATCCTCCCCATTAAAATATGGCCACTCCCTTATCATCATTATTATTTGTTGTCACCTCATCTGTATCAGTCCTATCTCCCCCAATTCTTCATTTTCACGATTTTCTTCCCTATCCCGAGGTGGCCTTTCTCTCATCACCTGCCCTTCGCCCTGCGCCTCACCTTCTAGTTTCTTATCCTTCCTGCCTACCTTACTTATTGCTCCTCCTTCTCGCCCTTGTCCATGTCTCACCTTCCAGTTCCTGGCTGTTCTGCTGCTCCGAACCAACTTCTCACCTTACACTCAGAATCAAACCTCTTATTGTGAGTCATACTGGGAAGCATTCCCCAATTCATGAAAATGTAAGAATCAATTCTATAACCTATTACCTTGCTGCAAAACAGGGGAGAAGTCATTGCCTGAGGGTAGTCAGTTCCCATTTGGGAATAGCTCCTCCGACAGATTTGAGTTCCTGTCCTTTCGCAACACCCTCCTGCCCTACCCATCCCATGCCATATTGCTTCCTCATTCCTCACCTCAGCGCTCCCATTCAGGACAGTGCTTACGTTTCTTTTATCCATTTTTACCTACCTTTTAAATCTAATTATTTTTCAAATTGTCTTTTTAGGTCTGACATGTCCAAGCTCTCATGGAGTATTCTTGTTTCTATCCCTTCAACCTCAGTGGTAGATTCAGAAGCAGGGAATGACCCCCCCCCCTTGTTCTTGAGCAAGTCTTTAGGTCAAAATGAGCAAATAAATTCCTGAGTAATGAATGAAATGGGGAGATGTGGACCTTTGTGGCCCCCTCTAGATGTGCCACTAAACCCCCCTCCCTCGTACCCTCTCCCCTTCAAACCCATGACTCCCCATTCACACCCTCAATCTCACTATCTAATCTTGCCCTAATCCCCACCTTCTCTGCTCCTCCCTAACCTACCTAATCCCCCTACTTCTCTCACTCTGTCCCACAATACCCAGTACAAACCCTGTTAGCTAAGCATGCGCACTGTGAGGACGCTCTGCTGTGTTTCCATTTACTTCCGGGGTCATCAGGGCTGGCTGACCGGTAGCAGCACTTAGTGCATGCCTAAACATGGTGCCAATCGTGTCAGCAAATACTGGGATACTATAGACTGATTTGAGCGGTGGTTCTGTTGGGGGGAGGGGGGGGGGCAGGACAGACGTACAATAACCGACCAGGAATATTTGCACGAAGATGTCGTGTAGATTACTGTGTCTCATTCCCACAGCCATCTTCTGTAGGTAAAAGGATTTTGTATGCATGGATTACAGATCCTGTATTTTTCTGTGTTTAAATGCGCACAACAAGCCAAGCTAATTGATCCCAGTGATGATACACACAGTGTTATACACACGATATCGTCGTGTAAGTAACAATACCTCATTTCCACGACCATATCGTGTCCATATATGCCACCTTTATGCAAGGCAGTGCACTTGTATGGTCGTGGCAGTAGAAATCCTTATATACAGGATATCTCGTGCAAATAAGACCAGTCTTATAATCACGACTTTCCCTTATGTACAGGAAATCGTCGTGCAGATAAGACCCCCACACAATCATGACTATCTCGTGCCTGTATCATCAGTCGCTATACAGTCTGGTTTGTGAGGTAGGCAGGGTGGGGGGGCAGGGGTGGGGGTTGGGGGCTTGGACTGGTGTCATGTAAACGTCAGGATGGGAGACGTGAACACGGCTGAACCGACATGTTCCTTATCTGCCACTGGTCTGTGAATAAACCTAGACTGGCATACTGTGGGCGGGAGGGGAGGAAGGGGTGGATTGAATTGGTAGACAGACATACATTGGTTGTACACACTAAAGCATTGAAAAGGGCGAGGGTGGACTGCCCCCCCCCCATCATGACAAAAGGGTGAATATTTGAATGTGCCCCCACAATAGAGAGAGGGAGACAGACAGAGTGAGATAGATACAAAGAGAGACAGACAGACAGTAGACAGATATGTAAGATACAAGATTCCAACTTTACCTCTTCTGAAATATGTTGCACTAATCTTTATGTGGAATAGAGAAACGTTTTCATTTCCATCTGCTTGATTAGCCCACCAACCTATTCACTCACCAACTACTCATGTCTCTCACACTTGGCCGTCCATGCAAAGCAGATCAGGTAATATTCTCATCTATCTGTTGTACATTGCTGGCATCACTCTTTGGGGGGGGGGATAAAAACTCTAGTTATCGCAATTTACCAAATATTATTCACAGACTGTCCCTGATTTGTGCAGTTTCTAAGGTCCAAATATTAATTGAGGCATTCTCTAAACGCTATATTACTCAGTTCTCTCTCTCTCTCTCTCTCCCTCTCTCTCTCTCTCTCTCTCTCTCTCTCTCTCTCTCTCTCTAGTAATGCCATCCCCTGTAAATATATCATGTTGTCTCTTTTTTAATATGGCATCTATGGCTACTTAGGCAATAAGCTGGGGGGATTAAACCCAATATGAAGTGACATACTCTGACAATAATTCATCATGTTCAGTCACAATTTGGGATTATACTTCATCCATAGTAAGTGGAACAGAGTGACAACCACAGCGGGCCAAAGGCAACTCAAAATGGTGATGAGTGAACTGCAGAGGTGTTCATTTAAATTAGATGAGGATTGCATGGCAGTGTGAGGGGTTGGGGAGAAGGGATGACATTTTGTCTGGGAACTACTATTTCAGACTCTTGTGGTTTTTTTTTTTCCTTTGGAGAATCTATGATATAGTCAGTTGCCGGGAGGTAAGACACATTTTTTAAGAAAAAGGCCTTAGGTTGAGTAATTTGTGTGTCATTTTGTTTTAAAAGGTTTGGGACACTATTCACTTAACTTTCATCCTGTAGCATGAGGTAGTAAGGTAATCAGATATTTAGCAATGGTGGAAAAGGCAAAAAAAGAAGGATTGAATGAAGAAAAAAAGAATTGTTTTCGAATCCCCTTATAATCACCCATAGGCAAAGTAAATGGCGTTTCACTAATGCACTATAGGCTGCAGTGAGATCTATTTATCAAAGATCAACTGACTTGCAAAATATATAACATATTTCTAACTAAATATGTGTAATGTTAATACCAGATTAAATCAGTATTCTTGACTAAAATTAATAGAAATTGGGTTTGAAAAAGAAATTTGATATAATTATATAGAGGTAGGGTAATATAAGATAGACAAGAACGTCCAGGACCCATCCATATTTTGATATGAAGCGCACCACTGACATAAAGCTGAGACAGAGTGGCTCATCCTATCCCGGGCAGCTCCCGAGCTGCTCTGAGCTGTTCCAGTCCTGACCCAATTCACACTAATCCAGTTACAGTAATACAGTCCGCTGAGCTCTGGACCCACCCTGCACCCACCCATTCCCAATACTCTCATACCCACCTCCCCCCCCCCCCTTCACTATGCTCACCACCTTTTAAGCCGCTCCTCCTATAACTTACCAGGGATGAAGCTAAATGGTAAAGGTGAACGATGATCCGTTTTCGGCGACGGTTTCTTCACGAGCGCTTCCTGCCCGTTCCGCACGAGGCCGATAGGTGGCCCTCCCCATCCCCTATTTTCTCTTACAAATTCTTGGATGCGTCCCCCAAGATCACTTTTTTCCACTAAATAAAATTACTTAAATTGACACCACTCCCTCCCTCCTCCCTCTCTCCTCCCACCCACCACCCCTTCTTCCCTCCTGACCGCATTCTCTCTACCCCTCTCCCTCTCTTCCTCCATCTCTTCCTCCCTCCCTCCTCCTCCCTCTCATTCCCTCCCTCTTTCCCTCCCTCTCTTCCTCCTTCCTTCCTCCCTTTCCTCTTCCTCTCATCATCCCAATTTATCCTTACACCTCCAATCTACTCCTGTCCGACCCCATCCCCTAACCATCCAAGCAGGCCTAATACTATTTAAGTTTACAGTAAGTGACGGTTACAACCAACCACCACCAGCACACATTGAATTCCCCCCGGAGACGGTTGGACGTTAATGACACAGCCCCCCCCCCCCTGCCCATCAGCAAGCAATACCCACCGCCAGGGTAAGCATTCAATATGCCACCTCTGGGAGTGGTCATTTGCTAACAACAGAGGAGTGGTTTTGAGTGTAGGGTTTGTGAAACAAATTTCTCTTTTTGGGAGAAAGGGTATTCTGTGGCCAGACTCAGGCAATGCCAGCAAAGTGAGTATGAGTTGATACTCAGCCTGATTCTTTATACCTTGGCAGAGCCAGAGTGTCACTTAGGATCAGCCTCAGGATCTGGCACCAGAGTATCACCCCTGGATCAGGCTTAAGCCTTGTGTCCACAGGGCAATAGAATTGGTGCCGACAAAATTTCTGATGACAAAAATATATCCAGCTTCTATTCCCTACAATAAACCCACTTTTGTTGTCCATTTCCAATGACAGAAACAACTCCGGCATTCATTTCAAACATGTTAGATATTGTCATCGGAAATGGACTAGAAAAGTAGATTTATCGTCGGAAATGAAAGGCAGATTTTGTCATTACCAATCCTATTGCCAAGTGGACACAAGGCTATAGTATCAAATCACACTTATAATGGAGACATTGATTGAGTCTGGATCCAAACTCAGATGAGTATTATCTTAGTGTGTATTTTGTGCACACTAATGGACGTTCAACCTCCTAACAGTTTGGGGGGGAGATAAAAGAAATCACCTTTTTGAAGGAAATTTCCGCTCTCCACTCTCTCCACCATCATAAATAAATTGTAGAAAAATGGTCACACCTTTGGGTTCTGGAATGGCCAAATCTAGGTATGCTTGTTTTGTCCTACGTCTATCTATTTGGACATACAACTCTAATGATTTTAACCCCAGGGTTAAAGCCCAAGCCTGATGGAAATTTGGGTGTAGATTGAGGCTGGTCCTTTGGGACCAGTCTTGCTTCTTTGACATACTAAAGCCATTTGCATTCCAGAAACAAAATATGTTCAACATTCCGCTGATGGCTTTGTTGATCCAATGTCAGGAGGGTTATTCTTAACAATGATAATTAATACTGTTATGGATCTGAAGTGTCATATTTTCACTAGCTTTTGTGTTCTCCATGTTCAGCTATACTTTAAATATTGGACATTACTATAGTTATTCCTTGGAAACAATTGAATACAGTATGTATGCCTGACAGAGTTGAACACTGGAAGTGTTGTATAACCCTGTTTTACTAATTAAGTTCCTAATTAGGCCCCCCACACCAACATTATAAGGATTATAATGTCAGTATTATGCATACTTCATCATGACTAACAGTACAATTAGTACAGTCTAATCAAGACCATCTCTTGGGTCGTGATTGATGTAGCTTCTTCTGGTAAGAGTATTTTTAAAAGTTCACACCCTGAGTTCAGAAAGGTCATATAATCCGCACTCACTGTTAATACATCTATGCATCAATTGACAAAAGTAGAAATAGCATTAAAGACTACCCAGATGTCTCTAGAGGGTTATTAATGCACTGTAAATCATTGTGTATTATGGCAGTGCCCGTTGGGCTGAATGTAGCTTGTCAATTCCCACAAGTTAGCCTCAACTATTGCAAAACTTATAAACGTCCGAAATGCCTCAATGCATTAGCCTCTATACACTGAGTGTTTAAAATAAACACAACCTCGACACAAAGTTGGCAACACCAGCTATGCAATTCACCTTTCCCCAGAGAATGATACGAAAAATACACAAAGATACCTTTGAAGATCAGTACAATTTTTGGCCAATCTCGTTAGAATCAACCAGCAGCTCTTCTTCAGAGAAAGAGATGACGGTCATGGTGGGGTTGGAGCCGGGGCCAAAGACTGAGCCCCAGTCCCCTCCTCCCTCCCCCTACAGCCAAGTCAACCCAATTACCCAACGTCTCCCGAGTGTCTCCTCCAGTGTCTGCCCGGGCCGCCCCAGCAGAGATCTATTGGTGCTACGGGAGGAGCCTGGGCTGGGTCTGGACTCTGTACTGGCAGCCAAGCCCTGGGGAGGCAGTTACTCTTTGATGGTAGGTACCAACTGTGAAACTACCCCTCAGATTTTGGCTGTTTTTACAGCCCGAATGCGTCAAATAACAGGCTCCACAATAATCATTGTGTGGATTTTTCTATCATAACATAAGTCATATGCATGAAAGGTGTCGAAAGCTACCTCAATTCAAGCATTAAATTTAAATTGACAGTCCTCTTTTTGTTATCCTTACTGGCCTTTCGAAAGCCACAGATCTTTAGGCTCTGTACCACAGTTGGTACCCCAAGAAAGGACGAGTACCCCCCCCCCCTCATACACACACACACCAAGGCAGTCAAGGGGTTCTGTGAGCTGTTGTAAGAGCTGTTTTATCATGGCTGCTCTTTTTGTGTGATTCCCTGTGCTGTGCTCATTGTGTTGTTCTGTGTATTGCTCTGTGTGGTACTTTTGAATTCTATGCATTGCTATGTATGCTGTTTTATGTACTATATATGAGTTTCTCAATGTTTTGCTTATGCTCTATGTCAAATTTGTGCACTAATCTATGCTTTTCTATGTTAAGATGCATGTGAGCTACTCCATAATAAATGTGACGAAACAGGGAAAATGATAACATTAAGGGAAATACACACAAATGCTCTAAATACAATATTTAAGGAGATATGACCAAAAGAGTAAAATATTAAGTGAAAACAAGTCTAGGGTAACTTTTTCCGAGGAATCTGATTATGCTATAGCCGAAGCTCTATTTTCATTCTAAAATTACCTTATTTCGAATCCAAAAAGAATGTTTTCCTTAAATTCAGCAGATTTGTTGACATTCGGTTGTCATGGAAACTTTTTGAATAAAACATTACTTTATCATATTAACCTGTCCATAAGGTTTTCATAACTGAAAACAGAATTTAATTATCCCTTCTAGATCCAAAATTATGAATGATTATGTTTAAAGATTGTTATTTTTTCCAATTATGACATTTTTTATGAATTTTGCCACAATATTTCAATATGCAATTGAGTTAAGGGCTATCCCCATGTTGCTGACAATGAATATTTCTGTAGCTATTTGGACTATTTTATCAGGCAAAGTACTAAAATGTAGCTGAAGACGTGAATTTGAAAAAAGGGATTTTCACTTAATGTTACGCTTTCCCAAGTTTTGTCACTATTTACATTCCTCTGTTTACTGCTCGGGACCATGGCCTTGCTATCACTCTGCTTTCGGCTGTTTGAACTACTCAATACACTGCTCTTTGTATTGCTCCATGCACTGCTCTTTGTATTGCTCAATTTGCTACTCTTTATACTATTCAAAGCACTGCCAATTGTGCTACTCAATTTACTGCTCTTTTTACTACTTTTTACTACTTTTTTAGTACCCGAGGCTCTGCACTTTCTGTTGCACTGAGTGCTGCTCCGTATTTGCATTTTACTATTCCATGTTGCTCTGTGTGCTGCTGCATTGTATGTTGTTTTATAATGCTACACGGTATGTTGTTTTATAATGCTATTTTACAAGTGAATTGCTTCATACACTGCTCATTTTACTGCCCTCTGGATTGCTTTGTGTGCTGTATTATATAGCACTCTATGTGAGTCTCTGTGTATATTGTTCAGTAACGCCCTTTGAGCCGCTCCATGACTGTACAGCTCTTTAAATGCTCTATGAGTTGATCCATTCTGGGTCCTCGCTCTGTGAAACTCCCAGTAAATTATGCTCCTTGGTGTTCCATTATGAAGGCCCCACTGTGAATTGCGCTGTGTCCAAGGGTGAACTGGGTCTCATTTTGACATAATCCCAGAGTCAAAAAGCTGCAAGAGAAATCACCAGCTGTCATGCGAAGGGTGTCCCTTGCAGCCCGCGGCAGGGTATAATAGAAGACTAAGAGGCATGATTTGTGGTTGTGCCCCCACACCCCTAGTCACATGTCTTCATTTAATTTCTATACTTAAACTGTCGGCTTCGCGGCTAGATTCACTGCCCGGGTGCCAGACAGAGATTACCCGTGTGGACAGATGTGGGTGAAACATGCGAGTCGATTATAGTCGTGTGCCTTTTGTAGCTGGGTACATTCTAGTCCAGACAAGCCTTTAAGTATTATTTTGGAATAAAATACTGCCATGATATATAGACTAGTAGGTAGAGGCATCATCTTGAATTACTTTTCAGGTTGTGAATTGTCAGTTAAGATAAGCTGGGCCAAAACTTATTATTATATTACTTTATCATCATTCTCTTGATTGGAGCGAAATGAATGAACAGCACTGAAAAAAGTCTTCCTGACAAAGTGACATGTATACCCATGTCAACTTGGTTTGACACAGAGAGCACATGTCATAGGGATATGTCACCATGACAACTGTAGCACACAGTAATCCTCATATGATTTGACATGTCTTAAAATGCAACGTCATCTATGAGTTGACTAGGGTCACGGCCATGTCAAAGGCACTTGACATGTGATGGTTTGACATACATAATTGTTCTAGGATATTCCACTAGATGGGACAAACAACCATTTTGGTACCAGGATTAATCACTACCAAGAGGTACTACCAACACTTAAGACATTTGATGTATCTGTGTCATTGTGTTTTCATGAAGAATAGATCACTAAGGTCTGTAAATACTATCAATGAATGGTAGTGAATAGACATCCTCAATCCTGAAATCTTCAACTGGAGAGGTTAGACACCTTGTGTGTGGGTCAGTGAAAATACCAAAAGATTGTATGCTAACCCACAGTCTATAATCTCAGTCTATAATCTTCATAACATGGAGACAGATGGCATTGCCATGCACCTTCATGCCCTTGTCTTATGGACTGCATAGAGGTCCTCAGTCAAGTAGAAGGTCTGTAGATAGGAAAAAGTGCCTTAGTGTTACAGGTCTGTGGGACTATTATATCCCCTACCTTCTATTATAGGCCTGCCTTGATTGAACCATTGGTACATAGATATTGACTGCTCTTGAGCCTTACATAATTGTCTCACAGTAAATATGTGACGTGTCTTCATTACGCATGTCAAGTGGAGTTGACGAACCAAATATGAGAGCGTCAACCTCATTCGACAGACCTTTTATATTCCTTTAGGGAATCAAGTGAGGTTCCATCACATGCATGACCTACCACCATTGGACAAGTTTGGATTAAAAAAGACTAGGTACATTCTTATCATCCAACCTACTTGTCACAACATAGAAATCTGTCAATCCAATGCATCATCAACTTTTCACACCCATGGACTTGTCAGGTAAAGTCCAAGCCTGAGGGGATTAAAGTGCGGTGGGCTAAAGGTTAGGGGAGAGAGGGAATTAGTGCATTTGAGTTTGTGAGATGTTGGTTCAGAAAATTGGATGATGGAAAATTCCGATGGAATTCATCTAAGTTTTACTCGGTGGTAAGGACCATACATAGTTGAGATCAATCAAAATTAAATCAGACCCGTTTTTTGCATCTAATAAAGTAAGACTTCATTTTCAGTAAATATTGTTTTGAGGGGCATTTATAGTAGGAAAGGCTAAAAATATATTGAAGTCTCTGGATTCAGAATGAATAAATTTAACAATAACAGGTGGTACTTATCTAATATGTATGTACCTTGTATCCAGGGTCTTCATCCAACAACTGCAATAGGGGAGTTTTACCATGGTACAAACAGATACCTCAGATATTGGAAGCTTGAACATGTAATTTTCGTGTTTTTCTTTTGTTTCTTTTTTTGCATCATATCGATGAATGGTCATGATATGTTAATGGTTAGTGGCCTTCAATTGGGGTTAAAGGCTTAGGCATCTGGATGATTTATAGAGAACATCAAGCTAGGGGAGAGAATAGCTTACAATATAGGAGAGGGAAGGGTCAGGGCTAAAGGAAAAAGCACTCTCCTATGCAGAACCTAAAAGATTTACATTTGCTCTGCCCTAACCATCGCTTTGTATCTGTATGGGTGACCATCTCCAAATTACACCAAGTGTAGTGAGTCTGCACACTCTACTGACACACATTAAAGTTACACTCCAGAGTTAGTCAAATGCAGGTACATACTGAAGTGAAAACTTACAACCAATTCTATGGACCCATTCTCGATTATACATGCCAACCCAAATCACACTGATGATGTATTTCTAAAGTAGGCTTCATCCACCAACAAAGCAAAGATATTCTACATCTGAGATATAGTGAAGCCTTGTAACACATTATTCATCATTTATATTGTACTCCAGTCTCTACACTCTTCAGTGATCTCCTACTAACAATGACCAAAATCCTTGAACTGTGCATGCGGCGCGGATCAGATTAATGGAGCATTTTCAGATTTGAGCAATTTCTAATATCCCACTTAACATAGACAGTGTAGGGGTATGGTATTTACACTTGTACGTTCATGCACCCGTGGGACTCAGACCTAGGTCTTCGGGTGTAGTGGGGGAATCCGGATGGCAGGTGGCAGCACCTGCCTCTGGGTTCGTATCCATTACACCAGGGGGCCTACCACTCGTCCGCCACACGTCACGTGGCCGGTCTGAGTTTCGCGGGCTTTTCCCCTATATAAGGTTGGTTCTACCCCCACATTCTCCAGTAGTGGTTCTACCCACTGCTCAACCTGGTCTTTACCTGAAAGGGTAACCGAATGCTCTGGCAGCATGTAGTCCTCTAAGGCTGTGATCGTATGTAACAAAGGCTTATGAAATAAAAGCTTGGTTGCCTACCCGGAAACTTCTTCTCTTTTCGTTATGATTTAATCTAACTTAACGAGACAAACCACTACAACAGTAAAGGTGAGACAGAGATACTAAGAGAGTGTGTAAGTTATAGTGATGTGAGGTGATAGCAGTGGGGAGGAGACTGAGGATGAGCTAGGTATAGGTCGTCTGGGTGCATCCAGTAAAAATAACTGATGAACAAAGGCGAGCTGCTCAGACGTAAAGGGTGAGCTGTAATTGTGAGATGGAGCGGACCTAAATCGCCGTCTGGAGAGGTCAGATGGGGATGAGGAGGGGGAGTGGTAAGGAGGGAGAGATAGATGTTTGGCTGGCCACAGGAGAAAGAAAGGGACGGATGGAGTAACTCTGAAGTCAGCATTAAGAAGGGGTGGGATGTAATTAGGGAAGAGGAAGGGGGAAATATTATGTTTAGCTGGGTAAAGGGAGGGGATGTTTAGTTGGTTAAAGTGGGAATGGGAGGATACAACGTCAACAGACCTGTGTTGGCGTCTGAAATGTTAGGTAAGGGTGCGGATGGGGTGGGCGAAGCAGAAATGTTTGGTTGGCTAAAGGAGAAAAGGGGTGGACATGAGTCTATGGCTGCAGGGAGGTGAGCGAGTAATGGATGTTTGACGCCATTTTAACAGCTAAGGTCATATCCATGGCGAGAAAACTACAGTTGACAATTTTACAGCAAAGGCTGCGGGTGTGCACACCAGATTTCCAGAGGGGATAGAAAAGAGAAGATATGTAGGATGTAGTTAATCAGAGTGTCTGGTGTCAGAGCGGGGTTGTTTGGGCTAGGAGAGGGAGGGAAAATTAGATGTTTTGTGTGCTAAAGGAATGAGCAAACGAAGGTCGGGTTGGCGTGGATAAAGGGGATAAGGAGTGAATGAAGTTTGGTCAGTGGGAGAAAGACCAGCCACAGGAGGACATTTCTTAACAATTCTTATTAACATTGTTAAGAAATGGCCTCCACAGCCACCAACCCCCTCTCATACACACATCTCCTTCCCACCTCTCTCTCCTAGAAATATATACAAGTGCTAATATTACCTAAGCCATGCGATGACCAACTGGGACTAGCTATTGGAGACTTGGCTTGCAACTCTCCCCACTTCATCTATTTAACTTCCTGTAAAGGCCCGTTTTACTGAACATGCAGTAATTGATTTCAGACAATCATTTACCCTGCATTTATATGAGATTTGTATGGAATTTTGAAATTTTTAAACCTTCTCACCTGCACTTAAACGAAACCTTTGCTAATTAGAGGACCTGCAATAAAACGGGCAACTGCTGTATGCCTGTCTCTGCCCTCCGTTCTCCCAGCCACCAAACTCCCCCTCTTGCACCCCATTCCCCAAACACATACACAATACTCCCCTCCACTTTGTCAGCCAGCCACCTACCTCCCCCCACTCCTTTCCATCCCCTCCCCCTTTCCACCCACCCTGTTCTGGTTAATGATGATCAATGTGTCTCTACAGACTACATGTATAGTCATTATTACCACTCTGGAAGATGCCTCCAGACACCAAGGAACACTTGATAAATCCTCATGAGTTTAGTCAAGGTTTGATTGAAGTAGATGGCTACCCAGTCCAGGTGGGCCCCGACCCACATCTGAACCCACATATGGACTAGTTGTCCAGTCAGTACACCCACATGGGTTCCAGATGGAAACCCACTGGGCTTTCTGGGCTAGCCAAGATGTGGGAATTTTTGTCTGGTAGAAGGAGGAAAGGTCCAGGAAAGGGAAGGATGTAGTTAATCAGAGTGTCTGGGGGTCAGAGTGGGGTTGTTTGGGCTAGGAGAGGGAGGGAAAATTAGATGTTTTGTGTGCTAAAGGAATGAGCAAACGAAGGTGGGGTTGGCGTGGGTAAAGTGAATAAAGAGTGAATGAAGTTTGGTCGGTGGCAGAAAGATGGTAGAAAAGGATGGACAAGAATTAAGCTAGCATCTGGAAGGTCAGATGGTCGTAGCCCAGTAAACAGACATCCGTAGATGGAGGTTGCTCAGAGGTAGATCTACATAAAACTTTGGGGCCAACTATGTAGTTTTGCTTGGTATGTGGATGTTTTGTTACTTTCTAAATATGTAGATGTCAGAATTACATTTTTTTATGGTGTTTTTCCATAGATTTACATTGAATTATTACATATTTCTACATTCTCACCATGTTTTTCTAGGTGGAGAGACCAATTTAAAGAATTCTCTTACCTTTATTTAAACCATTGCATTACAAAGTTTTGCATATTCCTATTATTATCTACGTAAATTGGTGTTGAACTAATGCTGAAATGAATGCAATTCTGAAACAATGCTTCATCCCTTTGTTGTGCACACTGTGAACTCATCATAGACTGTAGAATTCTTCTGAGTGGTCCATCCATTACAGGACATGACCCCTTTGCATGGTGCAGGTGACTTAGATGGGCTCTGTTGGGTTAGACAGTAGTGACCGAGTTTGACTACGTCCATCTACGTCTAAATGAGGTAGAAATACGTATTTCAGTAGGAAAAGAACCTTGATATACCTGGACACTTCGTAGTGTTTTGGTATGGTGTTTACTTGGAGGGGACAGATAGGGAGAGAGGAGGAGGCAGGGAAGTATAAGCATTTTGAAGGTACGGGAAGGGATAAGAATGATGGTTAGACCTAGGTCTGTGTCTAGTTTCCAGGGATGGAGAAGTGATGGGTAGGGAGGAGGAAATAATGTAAGGAAATGGCCTGGCAGAATCAGTTTGTACCAGCTGTGTAAGACCGGTATGGACAGGATGGCTGTGAAGGGGTGGGGGTGAATTTAGGAGTTTATAAAGTAGGAGAGTTGGTAGGGAGAAGTCCAGTTCTAGCTATGTTTGGTATAGCAGTGTTTGGTTGGTGAGAGGGGATGTATAGACTCAGAATCTGTAAGATCTGGGTATGGGAGCATAGTGGGTGTGGCTGAATTGGTTGATGCAGTATTTGTCAGGCTGGTATAGCAGAGGCTGGAGGAGGTAGAGGAGGGGGATGGTTAGGGTAATGGAGGAAGGAGGGGGGGCTGAGGGAGTCTGGAGGAGCAGGTGCAGGAGAGGCTTAACTACACACAGACCAACAACCACCACCACCTCCTCCACACTCCTTAAACCTTTAAGGACTATATAATGCATTGACACACCATGCCAAAAATTTAAGAAATGACCAGGCATCCCTCTAAAACTGCAGAGTGAATGACCATATTTGCTACTGTAAACGTAGATATTTTCGCGCTGTACATATTTTTCGCGAATTCCCCGGAAATTCGCGACTTTATGTACATCGTGAATATTTATCCCTTCCAAATGGTCTAGTTCATGTTGGGGGTTCGTTGGCATGGCGGGTGAATAGTGTTTAAAACTCCTGCTCTGAGATATATGTAGCCAGATCCTGGGGCATGGCACAGAGGGGGTAATATAAATTGTAACCCACAAAAGAAGTTGTGCAAAATGTATTGATAAAACCTGTGCCAGTAATATTTATTTTCACCAGCAAACCCCCAGCATAGCATAAGCCCAACCACGGGAGTATATGTACCATACATATATACCACCAGTATACACTTAGACTAACATATCATAGGTGCAGGTGTCTAGGGTCATGTCTGGGGGGGGGAGAAAATGGGAAATTCATAAATTTAATTCCTGACAAAAATGTGTTTTTATGCAAATTCGCGAAAAATTTATACACACGAAAATGGCTATGTTACAGTATACAATGAAGAATTTTATTATCTATAATAAACCCCCAGAATCTGATAATGAGGGTAAAAGATTTGGTTCAGTGTTGCTAGAGAACCATTGTTATGTCAAGGTGAATATCGATGCTCCATAGAGAAAGCACTGAGACTGCGTATTACACCCCTGCGTTGAATAACCCTCGCCAATTCCGTATGATGACGTCATAGGCCCATTTAATTTTGTCCATTTAATAGATGAAATATACACCCAAACACATTGACATAAATGTAAAGATGAACTGTGATCAGTCTTTGGCTCCTGTTATTTCACTCGCAGGTTTGGCCCGCTCAAATTTTGAAATAAGGTCCCGTCTTGGATAGGATCCAACGGTAGTGACTTTAAAAACACAGGTTTATTCATGAGATATAGCCTTAATTTAATGTTACTGTCTGTGAACTGTGAACTTAAGAATGTATGAAAGGCGAGTAGGTTCTATAGCTGCATATGACCATTCCGTGAGTGCATGGTTCCATTCAGTTAGTTTTATGGAAATTTGTTTCAGTAAAGATATCAGTACAAATTTAGCATGGTGGAAATGTTATTGTATTCGAACACCAGAGTTTGACATACAAATCCTCCCCCAACATTCTGACCAGCCACAGGAGGGCATTTTTTAACAATGCTTATTAACATTGTTAAGAAATGGCCTCCACAGCCAACCATCCCTTCTCATACACACATCTCCTTCCCACCTCTCTCTTCTAGGAATATATATAAATACAAGTGCTAATATTACCTAAGCCATGCGATAACCAACTAGGACTAGCTATTAGAGAGTTGGCTTCCAACTCTGCCCACTTCATCTATTTAACTTCCTGTAAAGGCCCATTTTACTGCACATGCAGTAATTGATTTCAGACAATCATTTACCCTGCATTTATATAAGATCGGATTATTTGAACCATAAAAATGTATGGAAATTTAAATTTTAAAACCTTCCACCTGCACTTAAAAGAAACCTTTGCTAATTTGAGGACCTGCAAAAAAATGGGCAACTGCTGTACGCCTGTCTCTGCCCTCCGTTCTCCAAGCCACCAAACTCCCCCTCTTGCACCCCATTCCCCAAACACATACACAATACTCCCCTCCACTTTGTCAGCCAGCCAGTTACCTCACCCTCGCCCTTTCCACCCACCCTGTTCTGGTTGATGATGATCAATGTGTCTCTACAGACTACATGTATAGTCATTATTACCACTCTGTAAGATGCCTCCAGACACCAACAAGGAACACTTGGTCAATCCTCATGAGTTTAGTCAAGGTTTGATTGAAGTAGATGGCTACCCAGTCCAGGTGGGCTCAGCCCAGACCCACATCTGAACCCACATATGGACTAGCCCAGAAACCCCAGTTGTCCAGCCAGCACACCCACATGAGTCCCAGATGGAAACCCACTGGGCTTTCTGGGCTAGCCAAGATGTGGGTTCAAGCTGATAAATGGCTGAGCTGACAGGGGGGGCCAGGATGGGCTAAAACTAAAAGCATTGGGTCTGGGCTGAGCACCCCCCCCCGAGGCCACACCCGTCAGCCCAGACATTCACCAGCTTGAACCCACATCTGGACTAGCCAAGAAGGCCCAGTTGGGTCCCATGTGGAGCTCATGTGGCTGTACTAGCTAGGTTAAGGGTTCCTTAATAGTTCCTGAGTGAAATTGATTGAAGTAACTTTCAGGATATAATCTACTCGACTCACCCCCATCCCATAGATCATTGAGCATTAGGGGCCATTTGAGAGTTTGATTGTGTTAAGAACGTCTTATGGCTCTTGTACCAGTATGCTGGAGACTGTTGCATGTATTTGACAAAACCTCTAGAATTGAACCTATGCTATGAACAATTCAGATCTTGATGATGCAAATCTCCTATGTACTGTATATATTGTGTATGTATATACATTCCAACTTATCATCTGGTGCATTAAGAAATTGACAAGACCAGCACCCAATGTACCGGTATTCAGCGACATGGATATGGCTGGTGTTTTCCTACCCCCTCCCCCTCCCCCATCACCTCCCTGCCACAGCCACCAACAGCCAAGGGGAGATATTCATAGACCTTTTTCAGACAGCTCCACATCCCATGTATTCCCACGTTCCTGCTATATACTGCTCAATAAGTCTGTTTTGGCTCAAGCCTTGCACTTTACTGTCCAATAATCCCATGACAGTGAAGGTTTTACTCTCTATTCCGATTCATTCTTTCTGTCAATCTGTTTGTCTGCCTGTATGTCTGCCTCTGTCTCTGTTCCTCTCTCTATCTCTCTCTTCCCCTCCTTAATGAAAGAGCCTGATATATGTATCATGGTACTCTTTCCCAAAGTGAAGTGAGCTTAATAAGTTTATTTCTCTGTCTCTCCCATTTGCTGTCTCTAGCTCTCTCTCTCTCTCTCTCTCTCTCTCTCTCTCTCTCTCTCTCTTTCTCTCTCTCTCTCTCTATCTCTGTCCCTCTGTGTCTATCTCTCTCTGTCTGTATCTCTCATTCTCTCTGTCTCTCTCATTCTGTACCCTCCCCCTGAGGGAGTCAGTTTATGATCATGCCCGACTCTGTTACCTTTCTATTCTCTGAATAGGCAAACATGGTATGTACATTCCCTCACACCCTGCACCCGCACCACCCCCCACACACACACATAAGCCATACACATACACAGCATCCCCCAGACTGAATGGCTTTTCATATCTCCATGGACCTCTGTGTATTCTCTCCAGATTGAACACTTTCAAGTAATGCCCTGCGCCCCCCCCCCCATTTGCATGATTGCTCTGTAGGACTGGAGGTGTTCGTTCTGAGTCACATTAGTGGCAGTGTCTACTCATACCAGGCAGGGGCGTAGGAAAAAGGGGGGGGGCAAGGGGGCAAGGGCCCCCAATAAAGAAGAGGTTCCCTATGTGAGCCTATATAAAAATATAGCGGGCCCCCCCAACCGAGACCCCTGCCCCCCCCCCAATAAAAATTTGCTTCCCACGCCCCTGCCAGGTTGAGAAATACCCCGCTGTGCCTGCAGTTAATGGCAAACCCTCTCTCGAGGCCATTGCGAAAAAATTTGGAATTGGTTCTGTAGGAGGTGCTATTCTCAAAATGGAACTGACTCACCTCAAGGAATTGATTCCTTTGTATGTTGCGAAAAGGGAATCAGTCAGAGGAGTGGTATAGGAGTGGTCCAGAGTCGGTGTGTAATTCTCAAGTAGGAACCAATTCTCTGGGGAAGTAGATTCTCATGGCGGGGAAGAGCCAAGAATTGGAAGATCAAATAGCTACAGTGAGAATTTACTTCCATTTCTTTTAGCAACAGCCTCCTGAAGTCCCGGTCCACTGACAGACAGGCTTGACCCAGTTCATATAGCAGCCGATCCCTATTTGCCATTTTTCCATTGATTCTGTGATTGTTGGCAGTAGGGGTGGCAGGGAAGTGGCAGTGGTGTGCCGGGTATATAGGGTAGGGTGGCGTGTTTTACTGAATTGCTCATGTCTAGCTCTGACTACTCTATGTGGCACATTTACTGTACATATTTCA
Organism: Acholoe squamosa; assembly: GCA_949317995.1. Taxonomy (NCBI): domain Eukaryota; kingdom Metazoa; phylum Annelida; class Polychaeta; order Phyllodocida; family Polynoidae; genus Acholoe; species Acholoe squamosa. The sequence goes on from OX439039.1 coordinate 79,187,031, forward strand.
TATAGAAGTTTGTAAACCACAGCATACGGAAGGACATTCTCAACAGGCGTGTGAAGAAACTGTAATTCCTTCTCCATAGTCCCATTTTTTACTGTGACATTACCTAATAGCCTTAACCCTCTTATCAAAACCCACAATCATATAAATATGTGAACAACGGGGCACGTACAGATTACAATGCCAACGTAGCACTCCTGTGCTTATGGTCTCTTATGGAGGCGGTTAGTGATATAAAGGCTACCAGTAGTATATGATCTGCTGTCTTACCAACAGTATGAATAGTATTTGGCACTTCCATAGCAAGTTCGTACGTAGTATATGGAACTGGTAATGCTACATTATGACTGTGAGTAGTATATGGAAATGAGAGTGTCTAACTAAGACTGGAGTGAGTGAGTAATAGATGTTTAACGCCATTTCGACAGCTAAGGTCATATTCATGGCGAGAACTACATTACACAATTTCACAGATGAATGTGTTGATGCCCGTGCATATGTGCACCACACACATCCTGAGGGGATAGGAAAGATGAGATATAGACCCTTTTAAATGGGCTAGGGAAGCCCACTAAGACTGGAGTTTAATTCAAAACATCCTGGGATCCCAACCCCAGCGATCTTAGTGTAGGCACATATCATAAGACCTGGCTGGTCTACCCTATATAATCCAGTGGTTCCAGGCCTGTCCAGAATAGCTAGTCCTGGGACCACTTCACTAATCCATTTCCACCACTAAGATCACTGCGATCTTAGTGAAAGAAATGCATAGTGGTTTCACCTGAGTACAAGAGCACTTACAGGGAACACTCCTGATCGAAAGAGTGAATAGCCTGCTGCATACATAAAGAGGGGAGGGAGGATGTTTGCTGAGTGTCCTTGAGGGCTCTTAGGGCTACTCATGCGTTAAGTGCACTGTAAGGTAATTCTTCCCTTCTCTCTCTTTGTCCTGGGGGAGGGCACAATGCTTCTAATAGGCAAGCATAAATCATACATTCATGGGAACAACTCTTGAATACTGTACGGGGGTCAACTGCACCCTGTGCTCTTTTGTTAGCCCATATGGGGACGGGGAACGATGGTATAAGCACTCTTGTGAAGAAGAGTGACTCCACAGCTATTCCTTTATTTTGGGACTCTTATCCCTGTGCCTAGTCAGTTCCTCTTGGAATAGTGTAGGAGGGCTGAGGCTAAGATCGATGCGATCTTAGTGCTGGCTAGGATATGTGAACCCAGTCAACTCTTAAGATCGCTTAATAGGATAAGGCTGATTTATTCCTAAGATCGCTGGGGTCGTGATCCCAGGATGTTTTGAATTAAGCTCCTGAGGTAGTGTATGGAACTGAGAGTATCCTATGTTGATTCTAAGTAGTACATTGAACTGGGAGTGTTCTATGCTGATTCTAAGTTGTGTAAGGAACTGACAGTGTCCGACGTTGACTCTGAGTATGAGTAACAAAAGGATAACAAAACATTGCCTTGTATATGGGGTCTTTTGCATCGTATATATGATAGCCCAGGAAGGTCTTGCCAAACAGCAAATGTGCTGAGAATAGGGAAATGTGCAGAAAAGTGTGTTGCTGAAAGGTATTCTCCTCTTCCCATTGGTTTAAACGTGCATGTTTCCACCAGCTGATCTGCACACATCTCCATAAGGACTACTTTTGGAAAGACAATCAGAACGTGCATGCCATCCAACACGTTTATATAAACACATTTTATACTATAAAATGGAAAATCTCGTCTTGTTTTAGGCAAGACCCTCCAAGTAGTATGAGTGAAGATACTGTCGTCCGCCGACAGTCAATCATCAAGAGGCCCTTTGGGTGTAGTATCTGCTGTATGAATGTATAACATGATATAGATAAGTGACAGATCCTTGGTGATGTTTACCGTGGTATCACTAGAGGTCCTGCAACATGAATATACCATAATCTTGTAACAAATGCATTACTTCAAGGTGAATGCCTCAGTAGTAGAGTCCAAAATATGCAAATATACAGGCCAAAAGGAGAGAGTGTGCTTCCCCGCACCCCATTCTAAATCTGCCACTCTACTTCTATTGCATCTTCTTTGACTACATGATACCAATCATCATACCTGGGATAGCACAGGGAGCATTCATGCAGTATATATTCAATAATGACATAACCGATGGTGTGCCAGGAGATTACCCCCCTGGAAAATCCCCCCTAGGAAACCCCCCCAGGAAATCCCCCACCCCTAAGTTTGTAAAGGTCAGGGATAAGATTAGGGATCGGGTTAGGGTTAGAGTTAGTGATAGGGTTAGAGTTAGTGATAGGGTTAGAGTTAGGGATATGGTTAGGGTTAGTGATAGGATTACGGATAGGGATAGGGTTAGAATCTTTATTCCACAATAAAATTGAAATGCAACCATTTTTGACTATATCTGTATTACATAGAAGTGATGGGGGGAAATTTTCAGGGGGAAAGTTCCAGGGTGGGAGATTTCCAGCGGGGAAATTACCAGGGGGAGAATTCCGGATGGGGAAATTTCCAGGGGGGGGGGATCCATGATAGGGTAAACTTGTCTCAAAGAATTAATGTACACTATTAGATTATAGGGCTTTGTGCATTGTATATACAATAGCCCAGGTGGTATGACTGATGATGCTCTCATCTCTGATGGTCGATCATCGGAGGGTCCTTTGGGTCTTGTCGCCCATTGTTATATAAATGTATAACATGGTAAATGAGCCGGTCCATCTGATCCAAAGTGATGCTTTCCATGGGTAACAAAGGTAAAGACTTGGAGATGAATAGAGCTCCTCTTGTCGCAAATACTACACATACAATGTGTCATATCTACACAATGATCATGGGATTTAGCCCTGCTGTGTGTCTTGCTAGTGTTGTATCACACTGATCTTATTGGATTGATTGTGCTCTGGAGCGTGTTGCTCCTATGGTAAAAAGAGCTGTCAGTAGGTACCCTCTTTTCAAAAGAAGTCATGCTCTGCTTCACCATTCAACTTGCACTCACCACATTAGTCTGAAAGGTCACCTGCCTTGTTTAAAACAGAGAGAGCTGCACTATCAGGTACCTACTCATGTCACATGCTTTATAGTATATTATACTGACTGACTTCTCCTAACTAGGTACCTACTCAAATCCCCCTTTTTTAGCACCGTACTTGAATGACCAGTTGTGAGCAACAAAAGGGGCGAGTTATAGCTACATGAAAAGAAAGGACTGGAAACAAGGGCATTTTTAGCCAGCTCTTCCTTTTACCATAGGATCAACACCCTATTACTATGACAGTCACACATTTGCCATTTGATGAAGCAGAATCTCTGTTAAGGCATACTACATCGTGCTCATTGGCTTTAGGGGTTCTGAGACATCTTAATCCAAAACAGCCTTGCTGTCTAAATTGAGAATCAGAGATTTTGATTTCTTTTGTAAAATAACATTCATGATTTATTGGTCTTTGAACCACTTAGGAAAGAAGCAACCCAATTATTGGTCTTTGAACCACTTAGGAAAGAAGCAATCCAAAATGATCAGCTTGATGCATAAATATACCCTTACCAACTTGCGCGCCAGTACTGCATTCATGAACCAGACCAACAAAGCACAATAGTGCATTACAGCAAACTGTGTTGGCCTTGGAGGCCAGGTGGCATGGCCTATGGCTTGGGATTGGGGTGTAGTAATAAATAGAGGTTGGTGGTGTAGTAATACATACAGCAGGGTGCGGCTTAGTCCTTCATTATCCCAACATCCAGCCCTCGGCCCGCATCTACTGAATAGGCAATGCCTGGGCCATCTGATTACCTACATATATATAGGTACATATAGCTCTGTACCGGGTTACCATGCGGGGCTGCCATATTGACCCTGATTGGTTAGCCAGCAAACTTGAAGCTCACTGGCTATTACAGGCAGTATTTGCTATACATTGGAGTTTGAAATACCACCCAGTTGTCAGCAAAGCTACAATGCAAACTTTTGGATAGGTCTGCCAGAGATAAGGTTTAAAGACCTGAGAATATACAGGTGCACATCTTTTAAGGATGGGGCTACATAATCATTTCTAAGAAAGTGCTGACCTCTAAATAATGGAAAATATCTGTACACTTTTGTTATATCCAATTCCAAGTTGCATGTAAATTCAACTGTAAAGCTTCAAAACAGTGACTGCTTCACATTTATCAGTTTATCAATTTAGAACATTTTTTAATATAACCTAGAAACATCTGGGCCGACATCTGTCCAAATGGAGAAAAATAGATCAGTTAGTTTGCTTACATATTACCATAATGTTCATGATGTCTAGGATATACACTTAGCATATGCACACATCTTGTCCCCTCTGATATAAACCAGTGCAAACATACCTGGTGCAATAGATTGAAGGGACTACATCATTTCCTGATAATTTACACCCCTGTAAGCTGCCATCTACCTCAGCTTGCCCAGGTTGTGCATGTAGAGGTGTCAGATAACGGTCTGTTAGTCAGTGTAATGAATGTGTGACCCAGCAATATTTCTGCCAGCAGTCGTGCTACCCTCCTCTTTTCGGCCACTTTTTTTTCGGCCATATTACGTAGGGCTATAAGACTTCAGGCTATTTGTCTTATAGGCTATGTGCCTGGAAGTCTCCCCACATACCTCATATACCTGAATAATCTCTACATGCCTCTACACATGCCTACAGGCAGCATGCCTTCATATCACATACAAAAAGAGTGTACCAAGTGAATCAAATCAAATCAAGAATGAGGAAAGATTTTATCTATTGCTGATATAAGCTTTGTGTGAACAGCAGTGGGTTCACAACATGGGTTTTATACTAACATGTCGAAGCTAGAATCTTTGAGTAAGTTTTGGTCTGGATTGCGCTTACAACCTTTTCAGCAAAGTCTTATATAAGGCTCATATATATAGTGGCCCCCCCAATATTCAGGCTGGATCAGGTATGCTGAATCAGTGCTCCATCAACTGATATACTGAACCTGTTGCATAAATTCAGAACAGGAAGCTATTGCTCAAATGATAAAAAGTGTACAAAGTTCTAAATAGCTTAGGTATGTCCAGCTGACAGTCACGCTTTGCTTCCATTATGCTCAGTTTCACCCTTCAAATTCCACTCACCTGATTAGAGTGAAAAGCCACCCACCTTTTATCATATTGACTGTAATTCCTATGATTTATCAGATGTCACTTTTCTGGTGCCTTGCTTCTCGACTAAATCTGGGCAACACAACGACAGTAAAACAAGTAAGGCGCTGTAGGTGAAGTTCTGCTTTGGGAAAAACTATATTTTCCCATTTTAGCAAGACCATCCTGATAAGTTACTGGCTGAATTACTGAATTGATGAATGTACCATGCATACAATAAGGGTCAGGGTGCAGTTAGTACAAGACTCAAGAGTTTCGCTGTTATCACTCCAGCTCAGGAGGCCATTTCTTAACACACTATACGACTGCTGTCCTTCCAGTTGTAGTGAGAAGCCTTGATTTAATGCCATTCCAGTATTATGCACTAGTTGTTACTAATACCTGCACCAGTATGACTGCTCTACCACACCTTATGTAATTACTGCATAGGTGCTGATCGTACAGAGCAGTCGTAGGGCCTTACCTACGATAGCCTGGCTTATTCTTGTCAGATTAAAATCGAAGTGCATCTGTGTAGTCGTAGTACATTAAGAAATGGCCTCCTGACCTACATGCAGATGTTGGTGAATAGGGAGGCCATGGTCTGTCACTGTTAAACCCTGCAACCACCAGGGTTAGCTCATGCAGGACAGCATGGTGCATAACTTTATTCTGGCCCTGGGTTGTCACTATGTATTATGAAATTAGGGTAACCCCAATACAGCTAGGACTAATTAATATGCATTAACACCGACCATGCAACATTGCCATCAGGTTGGGAAGTTGCACCAATGCAGTGCTGGCGAGGTCATCTTCAGCAAAGCGTAATCAATGAACATAGACCTAGTGTAACCATGAGTTCCTTTAAGGTTTAGTGATGACAGATTACTATGTGCTTACATATGCTTCATACTACCTCCACACATCCCCATATACAACTTCACAGATACACCTATTTCCATATACTACTTACGCATATGCACTTCTATGTACTACTTTCACTCTATTATAGTTATACTACCCAGATCCATACAAACTCTCAAATACTACACAGTCTGATACATAGACCTCTACACACCTGTTCCATACTCCCAGTTGAATACTAGATCTACTTATAATTCCATTTAGATTTACACTCATAAAATATTACTTACACCCCTAGATGTGCATTGGTTTATTTAGAGTCACAGTGAATCACCCTGTAGCCCTGGCCCAGAGCCTGATATGTCCTTTCCTCACAGACTCACTTTAACATCCATCACCGATCTTATATATCAGGAGGCCATTTCTTAACACACTACGACTGCTGCCCTTTAAATCGTAGTGAGAACCTAATAATTTGGCCCTAACAGTACCATGCACTAGTAGTCCCTAATGTCTGCACCAGTACGACTGCCCTACTAAACCTTATGCAATTACTGCATAGCTGCTAATCGTAGTGAGCAGTCATAGGGCAGTTCCTACGATAGCCTGGCTTATTCTTGGCATTTTTAAATCGTAGTGGCAGTGTGTAGTCGTAGTACATTGAGAAATGGCCTCCAGAAAGGTTACAGAAACAATGCATGCATCTTGTGTATAGCACAATATTGATAGTTTTAGCTGTGAGCGATACTAGATTGTTTTTGCTTCACACTTAGATAGTCATAGAGTACACTAAGGATACAAAGGGCTTACAAAAGTGGTAGACCAGACTTTAAAAACCAGCCAGAGTACAGGTAATGGTAACTATACTCACCCTCCACCCTTTACTCCGCCCCCCCCCCCCTTTCCGCTACCCCCACCCCCTCAACCCACCCCCTATACAGCCACAGACGCAGCTAACTCAGTGGCCGCACCCTGTTTTCACCTCAGTTTCTATGAAAACTATCCATCAGAGCAGAGTTCAGCTCGCACACCGACCCACCTTTGTACGATCTACTCTAAATATTGATGTATGTACCCAACCACAAGTAGGCCTTGTCGGGGCCTGACGGCAGGGGGGACAGGCGGAGTGAGTGGTGAGAGGAGGGGGTGTCTATCTATGGGTTATATTTGTAATAATCTTTGAAGGATGGATATGTGCTTACTGCGAAAGGATGGGGGAGGGGGGAGGTGGGGCTTGGGTGATGGGAGAGGGGGTGTTGGTGTAGGATGTTTACTACGGAGTGAGAAGTATATTTATAATTTTGCTGTAAGATATATTGACAGTGAGGGATAAAGGGAGAGGTGTATACAAATCAGAGCATGCAATTGTATTTGATATAGCAGATATGCGGGGCAAGATGGCATAAATTGGACGCTTAGATTTATATGACACCTTAAGTCACCATAATCAACTGATGCAGTGATGGTCTGGAACTTGCCATCACTTAAATGGCGCCTCAGGTACGTACATATGTGATTGGTTTCATGCCGGAATGCAGTTCTTTTGAATTCCCAGCTGATATAAATGCTTGGCAAACCAGAAGGTGGCTTGCCTAAATAGACAAAGTTTAAAACTTAGTTGACTTATCTAATTAAGATGCTGAGCCATAAGCCATGTAAATAGAGCATTTTTGTGCTATGGTCCGTAAGTCTGCTGAACCTCTTAATGCACTCCATTTTAAAAAGTTCTACCAGGGATAAACTGAACAATTTAGGTGTGCAAGGTGCTTTATCGCTCCCATTTGTTCACCCTCTGCGCTAGCCATCCCCTTTAATTTTCCTTAATCTCATGTTGTTTTATTAAAATATTCATCGACATTTTGCTGTTCACTCTTCTGTGTATATCCGCAGCCATCTGGCAACAAACGGGGCCGCACGTTGAATATGATTAGATAAATTGACGATCGATCGGTCCGGGCGCGGTGGAGAGGGGGGTGGTTAGGGAGAGGCATTAAGTTAACGACTCCCATCGACCCAAAGCTGCTTCGGCTCTCATGGATTGCCTTCACTCTCCCAGACTGCTGGCTGCAAAGTGACATGACTTCGATGAATATAGTGCTACTTTAGATTGCAAAATAACATGGAATTGATGTATTCAAAAGTACTTTAGGTTGCAAGGTGATATAATTTCTATTAATATAGTATTACTTTAGGTTGCAAAGTAACATAACTCTGATAAACATAGTTGTACCTAACAGTGCTAAGTGATATGACTTTGATTTAATCAGCAGTAAGCTTTTAGCTTAGGGTGCAAAGTGACATGAATTTGATAAATACAGCATCTTAAGGACATGACATGACGAGTAAACTCGTAGACTGCAAAGCACAATGCATGGATTTAATGTATAAGCTGCTGCCTTAGGCTGCAAAGTCACATGACTTCGATGTATTTAGTATAGTATCTTGGGCTGCAAAGAAATTATGCGAGTTGATGACTACAGTACTGTCTTCGGCTGCAAACTTACAGACATAACCTCAATTAATGCCAAGCAGTATCTGCAAGGTGACGTAGCTTTGATGTATTAAGCAGTATCGTAGGCTGCAAAGTCACAAGATTTTCATGTAGCTTAGACTGTAAATGTATAGAGTACTTGGGCCTACCAAAACGGTGCCAGGAGATCACCCCCCTGGAAACCCCCCCCCCCCCGGAATTCTCTCACCCGGAAATTTCCCCCCTGGAAAAGTCCCCTCTAGGAAATTTCTGCCAGGAAAATTACCCCCCCCCCTCAAAGTTTGCAAAAGGATAGATAGGGTTTGATTAGGGTGAGGGATGGGGTTTAGGGTGGGGTTAGGGTTAGGGATGAGGTTAGGGTTCGGGATAAGGTTAGGGTAAGGGTTAGTGATAGGGTTAGGGTTAGTGATAAGCTTAGGGTTAGGGATAGGGTAAGGGTTAGGGATTGGGATAGGGATAGGGATTAGGTTAGGGTTAGGGTTAGGGTTAGTAATAGGGTTAGAATCTTTAATAAAATTGAAATGCAGCCATTTCTGACTGTATCTGTATTACATAGAATTGAATAGGGGAAATTTCCAGGGGTGAAATTTCCAGGGAGGGAGATTTCCAGGGGGGAAATTTCCGGGGGGCAGAATTCTGGGGGGGGGGATTTCCAGGGGGGAAATCTCCTAGAACCTTCAAAAACACATACAGCACCTAAGAGTGCACAGTGGCAAGAGAGGTATAAAGTACTATATATTAGGCTGGAAAATGCAAATGGACAAGGCCTTTATGTGCACCTCCTGGAGTTTCAACAATTTGTCATTGGGAGGTAACTTAAAATCAAACATCAGAAAAAGCTTTCAGTGAAAATACTTTATGTCAGTCTTCTCAAAAAATTAGAGTCTTTTGATGAATCAGAGCCTGCTCTTGGGATACATGGACTGTTTTATAAAACATGAAGAGAGATGCTGAAGGGAAATGGCAAAGGTAGTTTAAGATGATAGATGAAAGCAGGATCTGTAGATTTTTGGTCATTCTTATATTTCTTTCTTCCTATCCAGTCCACCTGTTAATTTCATTCCTATCTCCCCAACCATATTATTAAACTGTAGGTTTTATCCAACCGCTCTTCCATCTTTTTGCTTCATCCCATGACTGCATTTCATCCTTCAATATCTTTCTTCCACAAATTCATCCACTACATCCTTCAAAATCGTTTACATAGAATTCCACTCTCTCATCTTGTCGCCTACTATGCTTCATCATAACTAAACTTCCTTTCCCTGCATCCCAGAAATAAATCAAAATTGCTTAGCAAATCATTACAACAAAATCAAGCTATACAATTGCATCTCATTCTTCCATCATGTCCAATTATCAACTCTAAACAATCCCTCCCTCATCCCCTCTCTCCGTTCATCCCTTCTTTTCCCTCCCCCATTTATTCCCTCCACCCATCTCGTCATCTCCAACTCCTTTCGCGCTGTTCCTCCATTCGTTTCCATCTTCCTATGTTTCCATTCCTTCATTCCAACGCTATTCACTTTCTGTCTCGTCCGTCATTTATCATCCTTCTATCACATGTTTTCATTCCTTTCATCTATCGATCACCACCGAAACCCTTTATCCCTTTCATACATTACCTCCCTCAATCCAATCTTTGCATATTTCAATCCCTCTCCCAGATGTCTCCATGTCATTCTTGCATCCCCAACTCCAATCAACCATCCCTTTTCTTCATCCCATTCCTCCATCCGAACCCACAATCCCATCCTCTAAGTCTCTCCCCTACTTCCTATGACCCATCCTGTCTGTCCCTATCCTATCCCCTGAAGGATCCTCCCACCTTTCCCTTTGCCTCTAATTGACTCATAAATCCTGCCGTAACATGTGATGGTGCCAATGAGAGGAACCGGAAATAGAGGGATCTAGCACAGCCCTGCGGCAACCAGGGCGTGTGCTTTCCAACGGACGGAGGAGCCGTCACCACAGGTTTAGTCACCGGAAGTAACAAACGTGATCATAACGGGAACTCTGCGTGCTCTGGCTGAGAGTTGTCGTTAATGGTCGCCATCTTGGATGGGATCGTTTAACGGGTGTCTCTCGGGTGGGTGCATCTAATTTCGTCAGCTGTGGGACTCCAGGAGGGTGTTGCTCCTATAGTAAAAGGAAGAGCTGGCTAAAAATGCCCTTGTTTCCAGTCCTTTCTTGTAGCTATAACTTGTCCCTTTTGTTGCTCACATGTGGTCATTCAAGTACGGTGCTGAAAAAGGGGGATTTGAGTTGGTACCTAGTTGGGAGAAGTCAGTCAGTATAATAAACTATAGAGCGTGTGACATGAGTAGGTACCTGGTAGTGCAGCTCTCTCTATTTTAAACAAGGCAGGTGACTTTTCAGACTAATGTGGTGAGTGCAAGTACTTAGGTGAAGCAGTGCACGACTTGTTAAGAAAAGAGGGCACATACTCACAGCTCTTTTTACAATAGGAGCAACACCCTCCAGGAGAATTGACGAGACTGGGACGTGTCTAGTGCAAACAGTGTTCCGCATGGATGAACTTTAGAGCCTCAAGAGTGAAAAGTCTAAACCAACTTGAATTGAGTGTAGACTGCAGTGGTTTGTGATTTAAACTCCAGATGGGAGAGCTGTCAGCTCAAATGCTATAAAGGAGATTCTGTACTAAAGGGGACCGTGAAGTAATAATATCATCTTTTTTTTGGGGGGGGGGGTTCTGTTAAATCTTCATTCCCTAAAGAGCTGTCAATTTGCCAAGTAGGCCTATCCAATGCATGGTTGGATTCCTGTCTTCTGCTCTACTAGATTGATATAGGAGACCAAATGACCTATATTTGATTCCACCCACTGACCACCACTATAATGCTGCCGTTCTACCAATGCAGTCGCTTTTTCCTTGACCTAAAGGGGGTCGGCCGAATTGTAGCTAATCCGACCAATTTTTTGGCAGTAAAGTACCCGCTTACCAGCAAAAGACTCATAAAATAAACAACCCCTAATGCAGACACCAGTATGATGAATCCACATTTTCAGGCTATGAAAGGTGTTCACATTGAATAAAGTAGACCTTTTTCTTCCAGAAAGTTCAGACTAAACTGATTTGACCTATTAAAAACCACTCATTGAGGAGTGCATTTTTTTAAAAGCATTTTATTGGGTACATAAATACATAAGCAAATGTCAACGATCAGTGAATAATTTAGGATCGTATTCCCAAAGGTGAGGCTGTCCGTATTCAAGGAAGCCGTTGACATTTGCATTTATGCCATGGCCCACGGGTTTAAATTGCTTTAAATTCAAGAAACACAACCATATTTACTGTTTTTCAACGTGTCGAATCGTCCCGGTTTGTTTTCATCCGCCATGACACCTTGCTCGACGAAGTAGGTCACATGATACGGAGCTAGCCGCTACTTTTAGTTTCGATATAAATGTTCCTTGCACAGGGCAATATCTTCTTTTTTGACATGGCGCTAACACTAAGATATACCTTAAACAATTCATAACATATTATTTAACTAGTTCAATCATTCATATTTTCGTAAAACTTGTAATAACCATACCTAAATACGAAACTAGTTAACTCTGTATAAATTTCAAAATGGCGCCGCGGAATATGCGAGGATCGTATTCCACCCCTCATTGAATACGGCGTAAGTAGTACTAATCTATAGTGTCATCGATATTAGCCATGGCATAAATATACAAGGTAAATGCATTTAATTCCTAGCATGTGCATGTTGCACTACTTCCGCTAGGCCCCCTTAGTAGACAATGATACTATTTATCATAGAATTGCGATATGGTAGCACAATCAGGTTTGTTCTAAAGAAGCATGGTATAGAGTATTGTCATATTAATCAGTTCATATTTGAATTATAACTGGATTAATGAGATGGGATGAGGTGAGGTAAGGCCTGTACTGCTATAGCTGGTGCAGCCTGTGTGGGTGCAGACGGGGTAGTAGTATATGGAATTGTCTCATTTTCTCTGGCTCCTGATGGCTGGGGGTCATGCTTCTCTCTCAGTATATGCCTCACCTCCATCAATACTTCTCCTCCCTGATTTTTTCCACTAAAGTTACCTTTATGCAGAGTTTGGGATCACAGAGTTTGGGATCACAGGGAGACCCCCACCCCCCGTGGGGGCAAGAAACAGCTTCATACAATTTTCTGGTACCTGTGCTGAGGAATACTTGTAAGAGTCTCTCATCATTTTCAAACTTAACGATGTTCAGTCGCTGGAGCTCAGCTTCATCAGTTGCCTTCCATGCAGTGGATGTTACCAGTTTGGCAATCATTTTTGCACTCAGTGTATCCTTTGCATCTAGAACTATTTGCATCTTCACACTATCGCCATGGTACTTTACCTTTTGATAGGCAAAAGCCTGCTCTACCCTATGGAACATTTTTCCCTCATCTTGTACTTGACACTCATAAAAATTGCTTAGGGGAGCCATTTCACTATGGTTGGCAATGAAGGTGTCCATGATTAATGTCTTAGTGTTGGCCAACTTTAACTCATCAGGCAGTTCATTAAGTTGGTGATGTGGGTAGAACGTTCCCATGTAGGTTAAGCCCCTCCCTCTGAGCTTCACATCTAGTCCTGCTTCTGTGGCTAATTTAGAGATAGCACTGACATCCGATTTTTGCCTTTTTATGTCTATGTTACCATCTTCGCCTAGGTACACTTCCCTGTATTTTACTGTCTTACCCAACTTGCCTTTCAAGGAGAGAATATTATCCCTGACGCTGCCCTTTACTAATACTATGATCATTGTCCTATTTTTACTGCTTGGAGAACCTTGACGGTAGGCATAATCGAGGTTGTAGTTGTCAAAAGTGGTGTCAATGGCATACAGTAATTTTAAGGCCTCTTCCCTCACAGATTCACCTTGATTATAAGGGAGCCCCTCTACTACAAGGTGCCTATGCTTTGACCTGTGATCAACCATGCTAATTATGTCTTTATTCTTCTCAATGTCTACCGCATTAACCCGGCTTTTCCTCTCATTCTCTGTCAATCTTTCTTGCAGCAACTTTACCTCACCTTCTAGTTTGACCTTTTCCCCTGTCCATGTTGACACCTGGCCCTACATAAACTTCAAAGAGGTTGTTAGGCTGTCAGTTTCTTGGAGTAAGTATTGTAAGGTGTTACCCATTCTTTGGGAAGAGAAGGCCTCAGGATTAGAACTTGGATTGTTTTAATCGAGTGCTCCCTTGCTGCTGACGCCATGTTGTTATTGTTATGCGGCCCTTTGTGTACTCACACTGTGACTATGGTGGTCCTGCCGGCATGCCTGTCATCTCAGATCACTAAGTAAATTGGGTTATGGCATTCCTCTATTCGCTTGGTTCCTTATAAAACCATGCATTAAAGGTCCCCCATTGCTTCACACACTTGTTGGCACAATATTGTAGTCTTGTGATCACTAATATATACTAAGACGAATTAAAATTCAGAATCGCGCTGACGGACACTTCTCTACTCACGGCCTGCCATACCTGCCAGAGAATTAGACATCATAATGTACCATGAAGTGTTGACAATTCGGCTCACCAGCACTTTGTCTGAGCATTCATGCCGATTCCTTACCATCAGCATGGTCAGTTACTCAAGAGTTACTTTCAAGAGCTACATTCATGCATCATACTGATGAATACAATTTTTTTCATTGTCAATCTTTAAAGGCCTTAGCATAACCTGGATTACATGGATATGACGTGCTTGGGGTTTGGTATATGTGTGTGTCAGGGTGGGAGGGGTAGGAGACTAGGTAGGGGATAGCAGTGAAAGGGGGAGGGCAGTCCCATGATAAGGTTGAAGCCATACCGTATTGTCGTATTCAAGTGCCCCGGCGCTCTTTGATTTGGCGGTCTCATTTTCCCAGCACTTAGAGGAGACAGGTGCTTATTTGAACTCCATTTTAGTGCTTAAGAGATATTTCAACACCCCCTTACCCCCAGGGCTTATAAAAGACAGGCGGTTCTTTAAATACTGGCGCTCAAACACGACGAAACGGTATATTGGCCCATGATTGGCTGTGTTTGTTGCTCATTATGTACAACAGTCTAGCGGGTGCATATGACCCCCACCTCTTTGCTGGCTAATGGCTGCCCTCGGCTACTTTCTGCACATTGCGGCCCATTAAAGGGGCATAATGCGTGCCACCACGCAACATTCCTGCTGTGCTCAGCAGTTGCTTGGTGTGCCACTTGCTTTTGGGCCAAGCTAGCACTTGAGTTCTTTTTAAGGACAATGGTGGTGAATGAATCTATGAAGGGCATCCAGGCAAAACCCGGCTTCTACACATTTAAGAATACAAAGGACAAAGATAGCACTTGAGGTATTTTTAAGGATGATTGCATCTATGAAGGGCACACTGAGGTTAAAATCTTGCTCCTACAATTTTACGAAAGCAAAGGGCAGCCATATATATATATATATATATATATATATATATATATATATATCCTTTACTGCTTCGGCATGGTTTCTGATGGACAGGGCATATTTATGAGAACATGACTACTACAAATGCCCACTTAGATCAATACACAAAGTATTATTATGGCTAGTTATTTCTCAAGCACTACGATCAGACCCCCTCCCTTGGAACTCGACCATCTCATATGTAGCAGGCAGAGTGAAGGGAAGTCAGTCACCCTGTATCGCCTATAATTGCCTACAGATATTAATACAGACACATGCCTACCCCCCCCCCATATGCCTACACAGTTCGTAGTGATTGGCCCTGCGTACCCAACTATTCCCTTCCAATCCAGGCCAGGTTGGTACGATTGGGGAGTGCCCAAAACTTAGGGTCTAAGAAATGACCTCCTGGAGGGCATTAGTTAAGAATGCTAATTAACACTGTTACGAAGTATCCTCCGGGGATCCAAAGCAGCATACCCAAGGCTATATATAGACACTATGACATTAAGGTTAATCCTCTTTGTTCTTTGCTTCTGATATCATTAGGCAATTGCATTTTTCTCACTGAAAAATCTATATTGAAAAAGGAGAAAACTGTCCACAAAATGATGAAGTTGGTTTAAATGTTAGTTGGTCAAGCCTAAAGAAAAACAGCCACTTTCCAGTAGGTAGGTGACAATATGGTGCTCTACATATGATCATAAGCTACACCCCTATACGAAGAGTAGGTAGCTATATAAAACAGTCTCTGTGTTGTTCACTGCCAGGCTAGGGCCTGGAGGGGGGAAGGGGGAGGGCACTAAATGTAGCCATCAGGCCTGCCAGATGTAAGCAGGAAATTACATGGGAAATTGCTTAATACGAATACTTCTGATTCGTGCCCACCATTTGCGGATAAGCAGGGCTTTAGTGCCTCTGTGCTGTGTGGCGTGCGCACAGCATGTAAACACATCCTTGTAATTAATTAGCACTAGAAAGGACCCTAGTCAGACGCCGAATGAGCTTTCTGGAGGGGTGCCTTAGCCCTATAAGGGTGGCTGGTGCATTAATGCATCATGCCCATTGCTCGTCATGATACATGAAAGTAGCCTTGGTGAGTAACTCGCCAGGGCTACATTCATGCATCATGTGGACCCAACAGGATTGATGCACTCCTGGAGGGTCAGCATGATGCCCCTAATGAAGTACTGGCAACAGACTCGTCAATAATTCATTGGTATACTGCATCACGAAGGACGTTGGGATCGATGCACTCCTGCATCAGTGGCACTGAAAGGGCTGGCCCTTCAGAGCAGGAGTGAGTGAGCAATAGTTGTTCAACGCATTTCGACAGCTAAGGTCATTTTTGAATATGGCTACTTTGAATATGCATTATCCCTAGTTATTCCACGACTTTTGGGATTTTGGATGCTTTTTCTGGATATTCCCATGCACATACCTGTCGATATTGCACACCCTGAAGGCTGTAACATCACTTTTGAGAGGCGTGCGGTTATCCATGTCCGCTGCCGGCCGATGAGGTGTATTATACACAAACATAACCGCGAGACGCATTCAAAGCTTTAGCTGTCCGCTGCCGGGCAACGAGGTGTGTGTACAAACACTATTTTTTGCCGTGTGTCGCTGCCAAGCCAAGCCGAGACGGGCGCTGTCGCTGTCCGCTGCCGGGCGACGAAGTGTATGTACCTGTAGATCTACACACACTATGGCTGGCTTCGAGTCCCGGGGAGGGGGAATAATTTTTGTTTTCAACTTGAATTTATTGATATTCTATTGATTATTTATTGGTTTCGTGGAATAAAATAAGTAGTCAATGGATAATTCATGACTTGTGTGTGTTAGCAAAGGCTAATTACACTCGGGCTACACCCTCGTGTAATTATCCTTTACTAACACATGCGTCATGAATTATCCATTGATTACTTGATCAGTATCCAACAGCTGACCATAGCACTCTTACTAGATGATAGGGCCCACTTAATGATTGGTTCTGTATAGGCCACTTCAGGCAAACAATCCAATTAACTACATTGCCCTCTGTTGGGTAAGGTGACAATATCTCACCCTCTTGTATTTCATAAATAGGACCATAAGGCCTATTCTTTAGGCCTTATAAATTCCTCATTTTCAGAATAAAGTTTGAAAATGTATTAGTATCAGCTTGTATAGCTCTTACAGTGTCTTATTTCAGATATATATGTTAAATGCTCATGGAATGTCTACTCATGGTGTAGAGCTCTACCTAACCATACATAATCATAGGGAACGACTGCCTACAGCTTACCAGCTACTGCCATACTAACTACAATTTACACTCAAGCTAAAAGTCAGCACTGGGGCAATTATAGGAAAATTAATGATTCAGCCCTGTAGACCTCAGCCATGTGTACAGTGCATGTATTTAGATACCTAGGGATAATGCATATTCAAAGTAGCCATGTGGATTGGGTGGGTTGTGTAAACACAGGGGAGACCGGGGACTTTGCTGACTGTCAGACCCTGTCTATACTACTAGAGGGGACTACACTGAGCATGTGGTTGAAACTAATTTTCCACCCGTGCCCACATCCGAGGAAAGCCCACCTTCAGAGCAGGATGATACACAAGCATTATACATTGATGCATCAGTAGCTGTATAGTGCTTTGATGCATCATGCCGTTTTGGCTTCATGATGCATGGATGAAGCAATGGTAGGTAACTCACCAGCACTGACATG
Organism: Acholoe squamosa; assembly: GCA_949317995.1. NCBI lineage: Eukaryota > Metazoa > Annelida > Polychaeta > Phyllodocida > Polynoidae > Acholoe > Acholoe squamosa. The sequence continues at coordinate 79,204,657 of OX439039.1, forward strand.
GATGGTGTTTCATAGATACATTGTGTCAGCCCTCTGGAGCGTGTTGCTCCTATGGTAAAAAGAGCTGTCAGTAGGTACCCTCTTTTCAAAAGAAGTCACAATCTGTTTTACCATTCAACTTGCACTCACCACATTAGTCTGAAAAGTCACCTGCCTTGTGTCACACATTCTATAGTATATTATACTGACTGACTTCTCCCAACTAGGTACCTACTCAAATCCCCCTTTTTTAGCACCATACTTGATTGGTCACTTGTGAGCAACAAAAGGGACAAGTTATAGCTACATGAAAAGAAAGGACTGGAAAGAGGGCATTTTTAGCCAGCTCTTCCTTTTACTATAGGAGCAAAACCCTCCTGGGAGTACAAGTATATATGGTCGCCATCATGTACATCCAGGTAGCCCTTGCTATCACGGGCCATTACTCAAAACAGCGCTACTTTCATGTATCATGATGGCAAAAGGCCATTATACATTATTGCATTAGTAATGTTTGTTTTTTATTTCCATTACCTGAGACCAGCTTTTAGAGAACAAGTTCTTTTTTTTCATGAGTTGAGGACGAAAAAAAAGGATATTCATGGGGTCCCCTCGTGATAGATCAATTCTGCTTGCATTCTTACTTATGCTGTCAATAGTTACCCTTTTAGTTTTATCATTTGGACCACCATCTATCTACAAGGGTTTCCAATAGAAATAAAGGAACAGAAATAAGAAAGCACTGTACACTCTCAGCCCCGATTGTAAATGGGCTATAAAGACCACTGTAGTGGGCAAAGTAGAACCCACTGTTCGGTCATTGAATTTGTACTGACAGTAACTACCACTGTTTTCCAAAAATAGAAGAAATCTACTGTTAAAAGAGCTTGGTGCAGTCTGACAGTGTATAGAATATAATACAATCTGGAGGTAAACTATATCATGATACCTATACCTACCCCAGAGCGTCACTCCATCCAATAATCTTGAAGGGCCTCATGATGTTCAAAGGTGTATATTCCTACATCGTCATGATGGAATGCAATGCTGAAGAATTCTCCAGGACCACATTGACACACCAATCTGACCCTTCTTGGACACCACAGAGGTATAGATACTAGCACATGGTCAATAGATCTGGCTGCAGGCCTTTCCTTTGGAATTTGTCATCTAGCCCATACAATATTTGCCAAAGCACTGCTATATTCTGGAATTCCAGGGCATCCCAAGGCCAATAATGTTTAGAACTGTCTACCCCTGTTTCAGGTGTTATCGACACTATAGGGTGATAATGAATACATGTATGCCCTGGGGGGGGGTACGTTGTTTAGACCAAAAGTGCACTGTATCAAAGTATTACCCAAACCGTTGAGGGTTAAACATGGAAATGCTGTATCTGCATCGGGACCAAGACGTGAGAAACTGAAACCTAGCGTCTGGGGTGATCACTGCGCACCCTTACTGCGCAGCCTGCACTTGACATGTGCAGTCACGGCCGGCGGGACCAGCCTCAATTTGATCTGATTCCGGCGGGAAGAGGCGTGAGGAGGTGAAGTCAAGAAGCACCCAGGAGGAAACCTGGCACTGGAAACCTGCACATCCACCCAGGCTCTTAAAGTGGGGATGTCTGATGATTAAGTGTAAAGAAAAATCAATTTTCTTAAAGAATAAAAACAATATTACAATAAACCTTATCCTTTATTTAGCTACTTTGCTATTTGGAATGTTCCCTACTTAAACAGATTCTTTTTGTTTGCTATGATTTTCAATTTTCCATTGACATTACAGTTTCTTTCATGTTAAATGCAATAATGACACCAATTGATTACACACTGTCCAAAGCCTAGCTGCGACCATGTCTTTTCTGTCCTCATACCGAGGAGCGTTATAAAATGTAATGGCCAGCCAACACCTAAAAACCTTTTTTCATGAGCAAAGCTTTATGAATCGGTCCATATTGTTATTGTGGCAGGAACATATCTAAGTTCGATTTGACATATTTCAAGAGAGAGCTGACACCACGACTTTAAGAGGTATGGGAGAAAAGGGAATGTGAAGGGATAAGAGAGGGATGGATTGTAGAGGAATGGCATGGAGGGTAATAGGGGGAGGAGGAGTCAAGAAGCACTCCGTGACTCAGTAGGCGGCAACTCAAGGATACGGAAACTTTAATACAAGGAGAAGCTTCAATAGAAGAAGAACCAAGGGGATTAGGGGCACAGTGTCTGTGGGGAAACTGTGTGGGGCGGATTAAAAAAGGGGGGCAGGGCGCAGCACCCGGTGACTCAGGGAACTGACAGTTTATCAGTAATATGCTCTAGAAACATGAAGGGTATTATAAAAGGTTGTCAGGACTGAGTCTTTGAGTGCTCAATTACGTTTTGTGGGAGTATCTCTCAAATCGATTTCTTTATAGTCAAATAGTATTTATAGTATATGTGACATGTACTGGGAATACGGACCTTAATGCACCCTGCAGTAAGGGCCTTTTTCACAGATCCTGTCACATATGATGGCCCTAATTCCTATAGATTGAAAACTTCCACACTTTGTGTCATGGCTGATGCGAACGTCACTATGCTTAGGCTATGTTCCATGGGGGGGTGGAATAAACTCTTGTGGGTTTAGTGCATATAACTCTTGTGGCTGAGCATGTAGGCAATCGTCACTGGGGGCTTATACGCTAAGACTATTCTATTAAAGAAATGTACAATATAAATATTATGAAGGGAATTTAGAGGATAGCATTTAAGTGTGACTAGAGCAGGATGAGATAATAACTACATGTATCAGCCATAAAGAGTCAATCATGGAGCAGAAAAGGCAAGGTCTAAACATAATAATATGAGGGGAATAAGAGTCCTTGTAATGACATATGGAATCCTCAATAGGTCTGTGGAGAAACTTGATCCCGTTGTTCAACCCCATCGTCCCCATTTGTTCACAAAGCAATGCTTATAAATCACTTTTTTCTCTCTCTAATTGATCTAAAAAGGTGGAATGTTTATTCACCCATGGGAACCAAGCCAAATCTCATTCAGCTGACAATTCATTTAATATAATCTGTTATGAACATGTGAGGGGCCAGTCATCTTGGATCAATCACTGTATCTAAACCTCTGCCTTTATCCTTAAAGGGTTAAGGGCTCTCCCGAGGCCTGATATACCGTGATATACTGAAAGCTCTTTGGAGATTCCGTCCATGAGATATCACTGTTCCTAAGGCAGTTGCTGAGTGATTGCTGCCCGGAGGAGAGACCAGTCAGCAGACCAAGTGGGGCGCACACTGACCTAACGGGCGTGAAAACTGCCGACAATGGCCGAGCACACAACGAAGTTAATCACCACAGGCTCTTTTATCCCTTCGAGAAGAGCGAGTCGCTCTAAGGCAACTTTTGTTGTGATTCTGCATCAGCAAAGTGCCAGTGAGTCACTCGAGAGAACTGGATATGTGCATCATTTGAACCATTTAGGAATCAATTAATCCTAGAGGGGCTGCATGATGCATGAATGTAGCCTTGGCGAGTTATTCACCAGGGCTACATTCATGCATCATGTCGACCAATGGGCATAACACCGTAAAGCGCTATGCGGTCCATAAAGCGTTAAACCGAGACCGAGAGGCAAGAAACTGACCTGCAGGATGAGGTGTGATAAGGGAAATGAGGAAGGGAGGGGCTGTAAATCTTATATGTGGGGCTATTTTTACTGAACTACACAGCTGCTAATGGGGTGTAGAGTAGTAGAGATGTTAGAGATAGCTATAAACTTGTATGTCCTACAGATATTAATGTTTTCTATCACACACACCTACCGTCTTAGCTCATTTGAGTGCTGGGGTGTCAGAAAAGCCCCTGTCCAAAATAAGTGCAGGGGGGGGGGTATTTAAGCTGATATTGAATTTGTTTCCTTAGTACTAATATATAGTTTCAAATTATAAGTGTCAGTCTTGTATAAGGGGTATGGTCATATTGATATCTATGTGCTAGGGCACGTAAATGGGCCACTAGGGTTGATGTAAAAACAAATATACGATATATATATATATATATGAGGCACGTATGGTTCCACTTTACCTACACTACAAGGTTTTTAGCAATAACTCCAGGCAGATAAGGGGAATAGTTCTTAAATTGATTATATACCCAGCAAATTGTCGTGACTCCTCGTCAACCTGTGTGAAGTAGCTAACACATGTCGCTAGATCTAACACGACGTTGCTATAGCACAAGATGATCAGGAATAGCAATGGTGGTGATCACATGGCCTCACCTCAGATGGCAAGGATGGTGATCACTTAGACTCACCAGGGATGGCGACGCGGGTGATCACTCATCTCGCTAGATGAAACACGCACCTCGTCATAGCGCATGTTCACCAGGGATGGCGAGGATCGTGATCACTCATCCTCACCAGGGATGGCGACATGAGTGATCACTCAGTTCACTAGATGAGACGCACACCATGTCATAACGCACATTCACCACGGATGGCAAGGATTGTGATCACTCACCTCGCTAGATAAAACGCGTACCTCGTGAAAGCACAGGTTCACCACAGATGGTGAGGATCTTGATCACCCACACTCACCAGGGATGACGACACGAGTGATCACTCACCTCGCTAGATGAAACGCACACCATGCCATAGTGCAGGTTCACCATGGATAGCGAGAGTGGTGATCACTCAGACTCACCAGTGATGGCGACGCTGGTGATCACTCACCTTGTTAGATAAAAAGCTCATGATCATTGACATTGGTAATCATGCAGCCTAACATCTGCCAGATCAAAGTATGTTTTGCCAGAGAAGGTACTGCCATATGTATCTTCCCTCTAACCACAGACAAGGTGTTCATGTAGATATTTCACTATGTATTTTTCCTGTAACCAGAGAAAATGTGTTTATGGATAGTTGCTTTCATTTTAGAGATACATCTATCTAAATTCAATTGATATTCTCTCTATATAATCTTGTTTGATTCAACTCTGAAGTATTACATGGAAAGCAGTGTGAAACAAAGCACATTTGATATGTATGGGACTTATACTTCATGCCCACACTTCCTAGATAGGCTACATGTTGAACAGTGGTGTGTCTCAACACCTTTGGCAATGGTGGTGATAAGTTGCCACTGTGAGTGAGAGTGAGTGACAGATGATGCAATCCTCAGAGAGCATTGACTTGGAGTGACACAAATTCACGCATTAAGTGAGACCAATGTTGGCAATGGTGGTGATAAGTCGCCATTTTGTGTGAGAGTTGATGACAGTGGCACACACTCACACAGTGAGTGACATCCATGTCAGCGATGGTGGTTATAAGTCGCCATTTTGAGAGAAGATTAAATAGGAGTGACACAAACTCACGCAGTGAGTGAGAGCCATGTGGCAATGCAGGTGAAAAGTTGCCATTCTGAATGAGAGTTGACAGACAGTGGCACATATTGACGGAGTGAGTGAGATCCATGTTGGCGATGGTGGTGATAAGCTGCTATTCTGAGTGAGAGTTGACTGGGAGCGGCGCATTATCACGCAGGGAGTGAGATCCATATTAGCGATGTTGGTGATAAGTCGCCATTCTGAGTGAGAACTGACTGGGAGTGGCACATAATCACACAATGAGTCAGATCCATGTTTGCGATGGTTGTGATAAGCCGCCATTCTGAGTGAGAGTTGACAGGCAGTGGCACATACTCACGCAGTGAGTTAGATCCATGTTGGCGATGGTAGTGATAAGTCACCATGCTTTGTGAGGGATGACAAGGGGTGGCACATACTCACGCAGTGAGTGAGATCATGTTGGCGACTGTTGTGATAAATTGCCATGCCATGTGAGACTGACACACAGTGGGGAAAGATGACGCAGTGAGTTATCACTCAGAAAGGAGTGACCATTGATGACCAATCATGGCGACAGATAACGACAATTTGCTGGGTATAATGCTAAATATTGGGGGCTAGTGGAAATATAAAAAGAAATTTATACATTTCCAATGAATTTTCTCTTTACTTTGCCCCATACCAGTGGAGGCACTATGAAAAAAAAACCATAAAAAGCTTATATTTTGTAGTCTACTGCTTTAAATAGTAATGATACATGGGCATAGTTTCCAAGCAAGATCCTGGCCTTACCCACCTAATGGAAATGAAAAATATTCAAAACGTTCAATCTTTAGTCACATTTACACCCTTCCCATGGTGAAAAATGGGTTTGTCGCCATCTCAGTGCAATTGACCATATATGTATATATCTTCCTATGTATACATACATAAAAAGACATAAAGAGGGGGGAATGGTTCTAAATAATTGAGCTGACCAAAACTAATCTAAGTGTAAATTTAAAACCAAAGTTCCCTTTTAAGTGAGTATCAGATATTGTATTAATCTATACATATATTCTTCTGCCCCCATGATATTCTATAGTATGTATGCTGGTACTACTAAATAACAATGGTGCTTGTCATGTGATGATGGAATCTCAAGAACCACACAACCCTCCTATGTTACCAACACTGACACGCTGCCTGCTATAACAGGATGAATAATATTATGATGAGGTTGACCAGAATTTTTGAGAAAGAAAAAAACACAATTAGAGAAGGCTTGTGAAAGGTGTACCTCTAAAACAATACTGTTGCATCTACCAGACCTCTTCATAAAGCATACAGTGAACCACTGTATTTAATTTTATGATGCCATGCATGGCCGGGAAGGCAAAGAAAACAGTAAGGAGGCACTGTACTTTGGGGAATCTGTGGAAATAATGTCCAATGCTGTGTCTCAACGTTGCCAGAGAACCCTAGTTATTTTAACAGAATTCTATTGTTGTTTGTTCTGTTTTTGATTTGGTGCTTTTCCTTTTGTAGTGCATAAAGGCCTTCATAAAACGTTTGGGATAGTAGCTCTTGCTTCTTTCTCCATATATAGTGAGGAAATCAATTATATCTTTTGGGGTTATGCCTATTTTGTCCGCTTTTCTTTAACCCAAATTGGTGAGAATTGGCCATTAGTGCAGACAGACAGGTAGTTATAGGGCTGCGTGATGTTGATATGGCTCTGTTATGATGTGCTATCACCAGGACGCAAGCATAAGGACCTCCACGAAACCAAACACGCACCACCCCTCCTTACTGTGCAGACTAGGCCTCTCCCACCCATGTTTCTGGTCACGTGCAGGCCTGCTGATTGGCTGATTGGCGAACAGACACTCTGCGTGTCTGGTTACCATGGTGAGACTCAGAGTAAGGCTGGTTGCAGTGGAGTGTCATTGTATCTTCTGGCTGTAAAACTCATGTGTAGAGGCTGTCCTAACCTTGGGGTTTTCTATGGAAAGATTGAAAAAAGCATTTTCAGTTAATTGGCTTCAGTTACTTCCACAAACCTTTAGATTTAGGTACAAATTCCAATTTACCTTATTAAGTCCATATGCCATTTCCAGAAAGCATTATATGTTCCGTATACGGATAGATCTGCATAAACTTGAGGGCCTCTATTATTTCTAGAACTTGAGGATTCGCACATCTTTTAGATAATGTAGTAGTACGATTGGTGGTAGCAGGGAAGTAGTATAGGGATGTGGCTCATACCCAGGTCCTGGCCTTTGGACTTGGTGACGGAGGGTCAACATGCTACACAGTACTGTTGAATAATGGCGAGATTATAATTTTTTATATATATATATATCCCTATCCACTGTAATAGCAGATGCAATATGCATTTAAATGTCTTTAAATGCGTCTATTTTCACTTTTGCATGCCTAGACATAGGGTAATACCTACAAAGATGTTAGACAAAGTTCTGGTCAAATCAGGAAGATGTCTTACACGTTGCACATGTGGACAGAGTGAACATGAGCTGTTTATCACCTGGGTGTCAGATAGGTTGTTGTGGTGGGGTGTGAACATATATCTATGGATGACATGAACTGTGTCACACCTGGCCATGGCCAGCACCGAACAAGCAACCGAAAGCCACCTTAGGGATACCCAACCCAGTCATCCAGCTTGGCATCATCATTTTTGACCTTCATAGTGCAGTTGCTGGCTAGCCTGTAAATAGCTACCTCTACACTGTAGTCAGTATTCCCCCAACCCATAAAAGAACAGTCAACCTCCATGGTCGTGTAAGGTGTGGGAGGAATAGTGGCATCGTGTGTAAGGCACCAACCTAGTGATCCCATAGGGCGTTAAGCCTTTAAGGGTTGTATAGTGTTTTGATGTAATGCCCTTTTGCAGTCTGGACTTTGGACTTTGTCAGGCAAGTCACTGAATAACAACACTATACAGTACATAAAATTCGGTATGTAGTCCAAAAAGAGTAAACTTTGGACCTCTGGGTATCATGCGGTCTTACGCATCGGGGACCCTTAATGTCCATTGTTCATCACGATGCATGAGTGAAGGTAACTTGCTTTCCAAGGCTTTCAGTGGCATAGTCCGATGGTTGGGCCCAAAAAATCAATCTTCTCCAAAATGAACCAGGATGTTCATATAGATCATACTTCCTATGGTGACTACTTTACTGGTTCTCCTTCCCCATAATTAAGCTCATATTTGAAAGAATTGTCACATTAATACCCCATTTTCTACTTTTGGTGTGTGTGTCAAAACTCCATCCATTGGAAATATACTGTAAAATGCCTATGGCAAGGTCCATGGGACCCCCTTTCTAAACGTGTAAGAGCTGAAGACAATAATATATGGTCCACAAACAGCTTTGAATATGGTGTTATTACATTGTGTAAAACACAATTGAACAGAATTTAAAAAATGAAAAAAGAATTTGGACTATGCCACTTTAACCGTGCCGAACCTAAACGGTCGATATGATATCGGAGGATCAGCCTGATGCATTAATGAAGTGCTTATGAGTCTTCGTTTGTGCATCATGCCAAACATAGGCATGATGCACTCCTGGACTTACCGCCTTGAAATGGTTAGAAGTTTAACCCCGGCTGTCCTGGAGGTGTTCTAACGGTGCCAATGGCTGTTCTTGCTGTAGCCTATAGCAATCAAAGTGTGCTTGACGACGTCCTTGGGGGTCCTAATTTGGCTGATGTATGGTGGGTGCGAGGCCGCAGCTTCCCTCTAGCGCTTTAAGGGCTGATAGTGCATTCCCATTCAACAAAAAAAACGTCATTTAACGTCAAAAACCCGTTTTTGCCGTGATAAGGAGCCATAGAGAAACGTCCTGAAACGTTTTGCAACGTTTTTTTTGTGTTGACTGGGTATAATTAAAGCATCACGGTGCATGAAGTCTACTCTCTGCATCCATGCGCCAGCTCTGTGAGGACTGTAGAGATAGCATTATGTATCATTCCCACTGGTCTCCATGATGCATGAATGCAGCACTGGCAAGTCCATTTCCCATGTCTGCATTCATGCATCAGTACTCCCACTGCAGGGGCACATAGAAGACATAGCACATCATAGTACCATTGTTATTGGTTCTTGATAATTATGCAAAAATGCAGCCCTGGCAAGTCTACCTTTCAGGGCTGCATTTATGCATATTATGCCATCTTCGATAGCAAAGTAGTGCTTACTGCTTATTAGCTGTCATGATACCTGAAAGCATGCATCCACTCCTGTTGAGGCTACTCACCAAGGCTGCATTTATACATCATGCCAGCGCAGATATGGGTACTTCTGAAGGGTGAGCATGGTTCATGAATGTAATGCAGGGCAGTAGATCCATCAAGGCTGCATTTCACCATCATGACGATCAATTCATGCATTAATGCACCATGTTGCCCTAAAAGATCCAGCGTTCCTGCTGCGTTCCCCTAGCGTCCCTACACTTCACAGCTTTATGGGCCATGGTGGAGTCATAAATCCGGGTCCACTAGAAAGGTATCCACTCTCCCACCTCTCCATTCAACTGTCACACCCACCCACATCCCAATAGCTACATCTACATAGGCAACATAGGAATCTATCCACCCTCCCACCCACCCATTCAAAATAGCTGCTAGTCTGTAAGGACCGATTCTTCTGAATTTGGCTAAAATTGGTATTGGATGTGTAGATTATACCTACTGCAAGTTTCAGGGATTTCTATCACATCAGCTACAATAGAAAGGCATTGCCCATCGCTTTATCTGCATACGCAGTATAGGAATTTATCCAGTCTCCCACCCTACCACCCAAAATAGCTCCTCGTCAGGATAGATCGATTACTGTGAGTTTTGCAAATAAATTGCTATTGGATGTCTAGATTAAACCTACAGCTGATTTCTGTAGGCCAGCAGTCATGGATACCACAATAATTCGCTATAGAAAGGCATTGCCCAATCTGTAAACCTACCCATCAATTGTAACCATAGACCGGGTGTTATTATTGTTGTTATTGTGTCACACTGTGTCCCCTCAGGTCGTCTGCTACACAGACATAGCTGCTAATCCCACATCCACCCACTCATGCAGTTTGAGATGGAGAGAAAAAGTATAAAGTATACCTTATCGCATTGGGTGACCTCAGGAGGGTGTTGCTCCTATAGTAAAAGGAAGAGCTGGCTAAAAATGCCCTGGTTTCCAGTCCTTTCCTTTCATGTAGCTATAACTTGTCCCTTTTGTTAGTCACAAGTGGGCATTCAAGTATGGTGCTAAGAAGGGGAATTTGAGTAGGTACGTAATTGGGAGAAGTCAGTCAGTATATACTATTGAGTGTGTGACATGAGTAGGTACCTAATAGTGCAGCTCTCTCTGTTTTAAACAAGGCAGGTGACTTTTCAGACTAATGTGATGAGTGCAAGTTGAATGGTGAAGCAGGGCGTGACTTCTTTTAAAAAGACGGTACCTACTGACAGCTCTTTTTACCATAGGAGCAACATGCTCCAGGTATATAGCTAGAATCAGCCCCCTCGGATCTGTAAAATGGAGGGGAAAATCTGAAAATATTGATAGCCAAATTGATCAATAAAGGATTTAATCCCAACACAATGAGGCAGCAGGAGGCCATTTCTTAACACACAACGACTGCTCACCTTCAAGTCATAGTGGGGACCCTTAATTTAGTGACATTACAGCCCAACAGTGTTGGTCATGTAACTCCTGCAGCACTACGACTGCCCTACCAAATGCTATGTAATATCTACATAACTGCTGATCGTACAGAGCAGTCGTAGGGCACTACCTATGATTGCTGACACTAAGTATTGGGGTCTCAAATCGTAGTGACTGTGTGCAGTCGTAGTGCCTTAAGAAATGGCCTCCAGAGCTTCTTTTTGCCCCAGAATGAGAGTGACGATCCCCATCAGGAGGGTGTTGTTGCTTTAGTAAAAGGAAGAGCTGTCTAAAAATGCCCTCATTTCCAGTCCTTTCTTTTCATGTAGCTATAACTTGTCCCTTTTGTTGCTCACAAGTGGTTATTCAAGTACGGTGCTAAAAAAGGGCTATTTGAGTAGGTACCTAGTTGGGCGAAGTCAGTCAGTATAATAGAGCATGTGACATGAGTAGGTAACTGGTAGTGCAGTTCTCTCTATTCTAAACAAGGCAGGTGACTTTTCAGTCTAATGTGGTGAGTGCAAGTACTTAGGTGAAGCAGTGCACGACTTGTTTAGAAAAGAGGGCACATACTCACAGCTCTTTTTACAATAGGAGCAACACCCTCCAGTGTGTATTCTTGGTCATAGACTTGGGTAGAGCAATGGAAGTACTAATGTAGGTCCATGTGTAAGGCATATGATGGTTTCCTTGACGACATTTAAGCCCTATATGCTGCCCTGTTCTTTACATATAGTGATATGAGTTTTTTTGGGTTTTTTTTGCAAAACCTGTGAGAGTTGACAAGAAAGCGAATTGACTGGTAGAATCCGGCTTTACAGCACCCCGTTGCTACTTGATGAATTGATGTATTTCTGTTCAACACCTTTCTGAATATCTATAATGGCTGTGTCAGACCCCATACCATGCCAAGTGAGATTGGTGAGGTACTTCTGTTACCATATACTGTAAAAGTAAAATGTCATCAAAATGACAGAAATCCATCATTATTTCCAAAGAGATTTTCACAGAAATCCATCATTATGGAGATAAAACTAGTACATCCGAGAATTGGATATTCTAAATAATGCTTAAATCTGTTCAAAATACTACTGCTAGACTACACTGTTTATGTACTTCTTTTGTACTGTTTTGCCACTGCATTCTGGTCCGGATAAGGGTGGTAACCGCATAGCAGGGAATAGTGGTCTATATATGTGAACATCTTGGTAGATTTTTGAGAAGATTAATTGTTGAGGCCAAATGATCGGATATACTAACTAATGGCCAGTTCTAATTTTCAATGTGTACTAAACACTACTCATAGCCTGCCAGACTAGCCAACAAGTGATGCTGAGGTGAGCAGGTATGTCAAGGGCTATCCAGTGAAGTGTACTGTGTTGTAATTGGACATTTCATTTTGAGACACTTTGGGCAAGCAGTGATTTGAACAATATAAGCATGGTACAAGAAATGAGAATTTCCAAGCTTTTTAGCGGATATGCCAACTTTAATAGCAAGTGGTAAGAGCATGGGGGCTGATGGTATTGGCTTCAGGAGTGGCTCCACACTCCAGTGTCTCTGGCTTCATGATCGCTGTCAGAATTGTCCCTGGTAATTTCCAAATCTGTTTCTGTAGGTTTGAATCCAAATCTCTGCGTTCAATGCCCCCATACTTTCCATCGCTTGCGGATAGAAATGTCACTTCCAGGGCCTCCATTATCGTGTTTTAATGACCTTATATAAATGGCGTTTAAGCCAAAATCTTTGAGTTGGCCAAACAAAGCCATGTGTCCAGAGGGTGATAGAAAATGGTGCCGACAAAATTGCCTACGATAAAATCCCCGGGACAAAAGCACTTCTAGCATCCATTTCCAACGACAAAGCCATGTTTGTTGGCCTATTCTGACGAAAGAAATCAAACATGTTAGATATTATTGAAAAAAATAGAGTGACAAGATGAGTGTTTTCGGCTGGCTTTTCCATTGTCGACTGACAAACGTGGTTCTGTCGGTGTGTCGACAAAAGGCTTAAGGTGTGGCTGATGTGCGAGGATAGACCTTTTGTGCCCCATATAGAAGCAGCAAAGGAGGAGGATACTCTCCCCTAATAACTCCCCTCCCCCACATTCCAACCAATGAAACCTAACTGCTCAATGGGATCCTTCTCATGGCATTGAGCAGCCAAAAACTAACCTTAACCTTTACCCTCACCCTGCCCCTGTCTGCACAATGCCTATTGGACGGACAGGACATTTTCCTCTCAATGCTCCATTTAGGGGTAAATTGTGTTTCGGGAGCCCCCGCCCCCGTGCACTGGTAAAACAGATTCATGAGGGTTTAGGGAGCGATGGGGGGATTCAAGTTCACATAGGTCTTTGATAATGCATTAAATAAGAACAGAAGTGCTAGGTCATTTCTATTCTTTTCTCTCATAGCATCAATCTATGTCTGGGCTCGCCTAATACATATGGGTTATTATGGTACTGCGGTCCACTTAAACTTTGGAAATGAACAAACTACTCGTCCAGAGACACTTGTGAAAAAGCTATTCGGGCAAAAGTGCAAAAGGGTGAATATGCGTATCAGATAAGCCTTTTGTCCAACCACCTGTGATCTTAATGTTGCCACGTCGGCTGCTTTTGGAATCCCGGATTTAAATGCAATTCTCATCCCTTGGTTTGAAATAGACCTGTCAGCTCCAGGCATTTGTGATCCTTCGACCAAACAAGGCTTAAAGAAGACATGTTTACGTTCTATTCTGGGGCCCATGCAAACTCAGGAAGAAAACATACAAGGATTATTTCTTATAATTAATCTTTCAATTTATACAATTTAACTGAACTCATGACAGTCATTTGCACTTTGAAAAGCATGACTTCATAAGCAAGTATTGTAATTATCAATTCTTTTGGAAAATAAGCATAGACAAGAAAATAGAGGGAAATGGATTAAAAGATTCTAGGTGAAAGTCCTACATAACATTAGGTAGGGTGAAACTGAAAGAAATACTGCAATGTCAACTAACATTAAAGCGTATTTGATATAAGAAGTTTTACATAATCTCATTAATCTAAAAATGTAAAAAATTTAGTTGAAATCATAAATGCCCAACCCCAGTCCCCATGTAGCAAGCCCACTCGGGGGCAAATTGGTTTAACCAGGGATAAGGTGGTTCAAAGTGGGCAGCATTCGGTACATGGGTTTTAGGTTCGGCAGATGCTGGGTTTCCAGTCAGGGCCACACAGGGCAGCCCAAATCGGGCAAACCGACTTGAGCCCGTTGGGCTCCCAATGGGTTTTGTCCTCAGCATAATGGTCTGGGCCACATTGGGCTGACCGGTTTGGGCACTGGTCAGCTTTAAAATGGGCAACCACATTGGGCCCAGGATGCTTTCAAAATGGGCATCCCAAGATGGGTGCTTAGCTACATAAAGTCTTCTCAGTCTGGGGTGAGAGTGGGTTTGGACAGGGCAGCCTCATATTCTGGACTGTTCTGAACTCTGTGATGAGTGTTCCCCCTCCCTCTCCCTCTTTTCTTTGCCCTCCCTACCCATCCCCTACCCCTTCCATCTCCTCCTCATTCCCCTCAACCTGCCCTACCCTTTCCCCCCTCACCATCTCTCGTCCTGCTCTCCCCTGCCCTGTCCTCTCCTCCTCTGCCCTCCCTTACCCTGTCCTGCCCTCCCCTGCCCTCCTCTCACCCTGACCTGCCCTCCCTTGCCCTCCTCTCACCCTGCCCTGCCCTGCCATCCTGTGCCCTCCTCTCACCCTGCCCTGCCCTCCCCTGCCCTCCTCTCACCCTGCCCTGCCCTTCCTTACCCTCCTCCCACCCTGCCCTGCCATCCCCTGCTATCCCCTGTCCTCACCCCACCCTGCCCTGTCCTGCCCTGCCCTCACACTGCCCTGCCCTCATCCTACCCTGGCCTGCCCTCCTCTCAACCTGCCCTGCCATCCCCTGTCCTCACCTGCCCTGTCCTGCTCTCACCCCACCCTGCCCTGTCCTGCCCTGCCCTCACACTGCCCTGCCCTCATTCTACCCTGCCCTGGCCTCCTCTCACCCTACCCTGGCCTGCCCTGCCCCCCCCCTCCCCTCCCTCCACCACTGCTGTAGGAGATAGGTAGTCCCCCTTTCCCTATATCATTAATACACAGGTAGGTTCATAGTGGGGATCCAGATATTTCATGTAAAATGCAACACTGACTAGTCTTGGAAATAACAGCTTCATGTCATTCTTTATACTAGTAGGCTTGCAAGGTGTATTTGTGGTGTGGGGGCAAACAGGTCCCACACCTGGCCGGGTATAAGAGGACTATATATAGAGGCAATTGAGAAACCAAAAATATCCCCTGCCCCTGTAGGCCAGTCCATGGCAGACTCACTACAAAGTGGTTTCACAGCACTCCAGGCAGAATTCTACTACCCATACAAAACTTATTTCTTTTAGACATAGGACAACTGGAATAGACTACTATATCAGATATGAAGTAATAATGTGCAGACTTTCTCATAGTCTGGAAATACTTAGATGTCTCTAGTCAAAAGTGCAAATCAAGGTCATTTGAGTAGTAGTGGAATGGCAACACCATTTCCATTGCACTGAACTTGGAACAAGAGCAGATATGCAGAGGTACAGTCATTATGAACTTGAAGGCTCTCTTCTCTACTCCTACATAGGGAAGTAGTGGGGGAAGATTGAGGCCAGAATGTCACTTTAATGAATCAAAGTGCCTTGTGTTGGCTGAATGAGTTTGATTCAAATGGATGGTTCTGCTCTGGCTTTCCACTCAGGTAGATATTGCATTTACTGCTTTGGTGATTGGGGGGGGGGGTGAGATTAGCTCAAGGATTTGTTGTTCATTGACTTTTGGAAAAAAAAGAATAAATATTGGATAAATTTTTCAAAAAGAATTTTTACCATGTAACCACTAATTTTTCGTCAAATCGGGCAGCCCACTTTGGGCCACACCAAAAACCCATGTTAAACTCACTTTGAGCCCAAATCGGTGAGCCCACTTTCAAACAGATCTGTGCCTAAATCGGTTAGCCCAGTGTGGCCCAGACCATTTGCTGAGGACAAAACCCATCGGGCGCCCACTGTGTTAACCCAGTGTGGCCCACATCAGGAGCCCGCTATGGCCCAGACTTGGGCCACACCATGTTTGCTACCTGGGTCATGTAGAACACAGCAAGTATAGTCTGTGTCGTAAAGATCAATCAAGATCTAGCTCGTCATTTGCCCCTTTTTTTCTCTTGACCACAAAAGACCCCTTTACTCACTCACAGACGCCTTTACTTTGGTCCTTCCGCCGTAAAAGGTGGGAAACGCGGGACGCTGCCACCAGACAGCACTGCAAACAAAAACCTGCGTCCGCTGGTTTCCTGCCGTTACACGCATGCGCAATACGCCGCCCACTGTGTTGACTTCCGGGAGCAGCTGCGTCTTGCTCAACCCTCCAAGGGCCGCACCCGGGGGCCACACCGTGATTTAAAGATAAAATACATTGCCACAGGGTGATAGAATTGGTACTGACAAAATTTCCGAACACAAAAACACTTCCATCGTCCCTTTCCGATGACAAAAGTTATACATGTTAGATATTGTCTTCGGAAATGGACGACAAGAGTGATTTTACTGTCAAAAAAGGAACAACAGACTATGTCGTTACAAATTATATTGCACCGTGGCCACAGGGCTTAAGATGCATGAATGCAGCCCTGGTGAGATCACTACCAAGGGATGGATTCATGCATCATGGCAGCCCCACGTGGCTTATACATTCTCTAAGGATGGGCATTATGACCATTGTCATGATGACAAAGGTATATGGAGGTGAAAGCAATGTGAGGCTCGTAAGGGGTTAAGGCCGACTATAGAGGGGAGCAGAAAGACGACACAAATGCCGACACAGGGTAACAATTAATACTTACAATGGAGTGCTCCGGCCTGAGGAGGAAGGAGGTTAAAAAAACAGTAGCAGAATACTACTTTAATGCACTTTTTGCCATCATTTTTGTAGTTAACACTGTGAATAAAATGTCAAAATAACGGCACAATCATCATCCCAGTGATCTGTCGACATTTTTAGAGATTCCTTGTACATTTGTATACCATGGTACCGCCATGCTTCTTGAAAAAAAAACTACACTGATTCAATGTTATACCATTACTATGGTCCACTGTTTAGTTTTGTGAGGATCTCTAGTAGATTCAACAGTTACGTTTTACAATGTACATAAAACCCTAAAAGAGTCATAATAAAACAATGAAGCCTTACTGAGTGACGAACCGCCTCCTTATTTGCGACATTTCAGAGCTTCCATGAATGGGCCTCAATGCAGGAAACAAAGCAATAGCAATAGAAAAATGAAGAACAGTTGATTGAAAGAAAAGATTAATCAATAGAATAACAGAATAGTTCTTGAAATGTTTGTATGATCGCCTGTGTTATAATTGTTTGGGATATTTACCGTTTTGGATATACAATTTTGTTAGAAATGTTATAAGTGAATGATGCGTTTTATCTTCCACTGGGTGTGTTGTAGGACATTCATAACTACAGCATCATAATATTATATGATATGAACTAGGGTAGATTCACTTTGAGTCACGACCGCAAGTGCCTTAAATCCGACATTCAAATCTATAACCCTATATCCATATGTCCTCTCATAATTATATAATGGTGAGAAAGATTGAGGTCCAATTCACAGATTTTAGCATGCGTACATAGCCGTCATTCAATTCCGACGACAAATTCACTTTTGTCATTCATTTCCGTTGATAAAAACACTGTTCTGGTGATAAAAATCAAACTTGTTATATATTTGTGCATTCTGTTGTTTTGGACCAAAAAAAAGTGGTTTGTTTCCAGTTACCCGACCGACCCTAGGAAACCAGGGCCGTTTTTTTTTTTTTTTTTTTTTTTTGACAGGACCATAGTAACAACACCAATAGAGGTACAAAAATGGCAGACCACTTTTGCGAAAGATATTTATATGCTGATTAATGCAATATGCCAGTGTTGATAATAAACTTTTTATTTATTTGGCTTAGGCCGCACTGCATTAATTGGGATTAAAATTAAGCATGGTCGGTCTATGTTTGTATAGCCATTATGCCACTAAGGTCTCCCAAACCTACAACTTACAAGTAGTATTTTTACATGGACTTTTTAAGTTTTGGAAGATGTTTCAGCAGGGGCTCTGCCTCCTCACCCCCTCTTCCCCTTTCCTTTTTATAAACCTCTTCATATAATTCTATGTTTCATTATGGTCTGCACAGAAATCAGTGGCTCTGTCCCCACACCCCCATTTTGGCTTCCTATTGATTTTTCCTTTCATTCTCCATTATTATTTTCCATTTTGGACAGTGATGTGCCAACCTGACACAAAATATTCATTTTTGTTTAACATGTAAGTCCCCTTAGTGTATATGTAGCATTAGCCTGATTAGGGACTGACCTCATTGTTAATATAAAAGACGGCTCTTCCTTAATCCCCTAACCATGTCGTCGAAGTGACCCACTACCTGAATGTGATGTGCTTGTATTCTATCCCTGTGGGGTGTTTCAGAAGCCGGACATGATAATGAACATTAAATATCTGTTTCTAAAACTGTTAGATTCTAAACTTACAACTGCAACCATTATCATCTCTCACCAGTCATATAGTTATAGACACAGTAAGGTAATGGTAATGCTTTAGAAACACATGCAGTTATAAGCCTACAATCACTATTAAAACTGCTATCATATCTCCTTATGACCGATTGTAAACATTACCTGCTTCTGAAACACCCCACAGGCCCCCTGCCTTGGTGTTAACCCATAGTTCAGTAGATACTGTTGGGTCATCTTAAGATTGTAAAATCATGAAGGCATTGGTCATATCCCATGTTTTCCCCCTCAAACCCATTGATAACTAACTACCACTCCCTTATATATTGACGGACAATCGTGGCCACATATACTCTCAGATTCACCCTGAAATTATATTTCTTTTGACATATAACATGCCTATATTGGACAGGAGGAAGACTCCTCTCCCACCCACCCAATTCACACTACAAGTGCGGCAGCTGGGAGTATAGTCATTTTGGGTGTAATTTATTTTTAAAAAGTAAACTGACAAAGGTTGTAGATCTGATGGGGTCCGACTGAGAGACATTTGGTTTGGATGTTAATGGAACATCCACGGTTGCCCTGTCAGAATAAAAAGGTCAAACCCTCCGTCTCTAAAAGGTCAAGCATTTGAGTCCATTGCATGGTAAACAAAAGGTCAATAGAGCCCATCAAGTACAATACTCACGTTTAAAGTGCACTCTGAGTTTAGGCCAAAAACAAGAAAAAATATTGTGTTTTTCCAGTTACATGGCTAACAAGGGTCGGTAGGTCGGATTTTTTTATTTATTTCTTTTTTCTTTTTGATTTTGTATAGAAAAGTGTGGACAGGCATGTTGGAATCTCTGATTGTACAGTAGAAATATGAACAACATAAGAAATGTGAAGCATATGTAAAAGATATGAATGAATGTTATGAAGTGTATACCAATAGATAATTGCCTACATGAGCTCCACGAAAAAGTGGTGAAACATTATGAAAATTACGGGGAAAATGCTTGAAATTTCCCAAAAATGTAAAGGAAATCCCAAAATACAAAACAAAATCCAATGTCGGCCCTGTTTTGCTAGGGTCGGTCGGGTAACTGGAAAGAAACTTTTTTTTCAGGCCTTATGAAAATGCCATATAGAACACCTGGAAAGCTATATGAAAGGATTATCAAGTATAAAATCTGCGTGGAAATGATTAGATTGGTGAGGAATAAAATTCATAAAGATTTTTGTCTGACAAAATGAGAGCATTGTTCAAGGTGTGAAATGATCATGTCAGTCTAATTGTTACAATGGAAGAATTCTCGTTTGATTTTATGAATTAACCCCCTGGGGTGCATTAAGGCCCGTATTCCCAGTACATGTCACATTTAGAATTAATATGTGATTAACAATGTTTTAATTGCTCTACACTGATCAGGCCAATGTAGATTTTTGCCATCCAGTATGTGGTTCACGGGCTTTGGGGACATGTCCCCAAGAGTTTTGAGTGCTAACTAAGGTCATTGCGTAAATATTGGTTTTACCTTTTTTCTTTGTTTTGGAAAAAGATTGGAGGGGCATGTCCGCAATATTAAAACCCATATCCAATAATCACCATGCATATTCAAGAAAGCTAGTTCTTGATAGAATCGTGTCAAAATAAGGCAATATTATTTTTCATTTGTTTTCCTGGGGGATTACCTTTTACTAGATTGCAGAGGGAGATGCAATTTGATGAATGCTAGTTGTTCATGATAAAAAGATATAGAAATTAGCTTTGAAGGATTTGGCTATTCTCCTGAGATCAATTGCCCTCCCTTTTCTACCTTGGTTTTACCAATACCATTATCTAGGTCTGTTGTTATCAATTATGTTCTGAGTAGCAATTTCAAGCAGAGAAGATATCGAGTAGGATGGAAGTGATTAATTGCTGAGCTTTAGGATAACCAAACGGCCACCATCATTAGCGATCCATCTTGGGTCTCTCACTCTGCCTGTCTCCTGCGAAATCCCAAATGTTAATCTGTTCTATTTTATTAAGATTAGCTACACGGTAAAAGAATAACCGTGAAATCCTTGTCCCAGAGTTGCTAGAGATTTGTCATCTTTTTCACAGCGATTCCTTGTACCACCGTTTTGTGTTCTTGTGCTTCATTGTAGAAACTACACTGCTTCATTGCAATACAATTACAGCCGGAGACCATATGGGGATAGGGAACGATGGTATAAGCACTCTTGTGAAGAAGAGTGACTCCACAGCTATTCCTTTATTTTGGGACTCTTACCCCTGTGCCTAGTCAGTTCTTCTTGGAATAGTGTAGGAGGGCTGAGGCTAAGGTCGATGCGATCTTAGTGCTGGCTAGGATATGTGAACCCAGTCAACTCTTAAGATCGCTTAATAGGATAAGGCTGATTTATTCCTAAGATGGCTGGGGTCGTGATCCCAGGATGTTTTGAATTAAGCTCCTGGAGGGTGTTGCTCCTATGATAAATAGAGCTGTCAGTATGTAACCTCTTTTCAAAACAAGTCATGCTCTGCTTCACCATTCAACTTGCACTCACCACATTAGTCTAAAAAGTCACCTGCCTTGTTTAAAATAGAGAGAGAAGCACTATCAGGTACCTACTCATGTCACACATATATACTATACTAACTGACTTCTCCCGAGTAGGTACCTACTCAAATCTGCCTTTTTTTGCACCGTACTTGAATGACCACTTGTGAGCAACAAAAGGGACAAGTTATAGCTACATGAAAAGAAAGGGATTTAACAGGGATCCCTGGTAGATTTAACAGCCATTTTTTAGAGTGCACACCTCCAAAAAAGGAAGCCTCTCACTTTTGCCAAATAGAAATAACGTTTGGCTTTTGATAATACAGTAAAGAGCTGTTGATGCATTATTTTTTATACCCATTTCATAGCATGATGAATACAGATAGTCCGTGTAGCATCTATGCTACTCTTCCTGTGCCTGGATTGATACACTGCTGGAGGGTTAGCATGATGCATCAATGACTGGTGTATCATGATGTGAAGTGGGCATCATGATGTTGAATGGGCACCATGATGTTAAATGGGCATCAGGATGTTGAATGGGCATCATGATGTGAAGTGGGCATCATGATGTTAAATGGGCATCAGGATGTTAAATGGGCATTATGATGTTGAATGGGCATCATGATGTTAAATGGGCATCATGATGTTAAGTGGGCACCATGATGTTAAATGGGCATCATGATGTTATGTGGGCATCATGATGTTAAATGGGCATCATGATGTTATGTGGGCATCATGATGTTATGTGGGCATCATGATGTTAAATGGGCATCATGATGTTATGTGGGCATCATGATGTTAAATGGGCATCATGATGTTATGTGGGCATCATGATGTTAAGTGGGCATCATGATGTTAAATGGGCATCATGATGTTATGTGGGCATCATGATGTTAAATGGGCATCATGATGTTATGTGGGCATCATGATGTTAAATGGGCATCATGATGTTATGTGGGTATCATGATGTTAAATGGGCATCAGGATGTTAAATGGGCATCATGATGCTGAATGGGCATCATGATATTAAATGGGCATCATGATGTTGAATGGGCATCAGGATGTTGAATGGGCATCAAGATGTTGAATGGGCATCATGATGTTAAATGGGCATCATGAAACATTGAGGGATTTTGCCGTACTCAAAGGTTTGAACACAATATTTCCCATGGAATCTGATTTTAATCAGTACTGCGAGGTATATGAGAAGGTAAAGTAATTGGTATGACTGCAAAGGCCAGTCATCACTCTCACAGTATCAGTTTTGTGTACTTAATATACATACAAAATCAAACTTGTGTTTGATTACTGTCTCATTTCAGTATGCACTAAGTAATGAGATTTTTCTTTAAATGTCCTGTAAAAACGTATCAGAGTCCATTTTCTGAAAATTGTCTAAAACGGAAACAATACCCTGAACAATAGCAAAATGATTAGTTGTTGAGCTTTGAGGAAAACAAAGGAGCCCCAATCCGTCTTGCTGCCATCTAATCCCTGGTGACTCTCTCAAGGTTAAGTTAAGAATATCAATTATCTACGCCTTCAAACAAGGCTTAATAGAGAAAAGCCGCCTCTGAGTGGAGACTGATGGTGGAGACAGATACTCTCACTCTCCAAGCACACTGTAAAAAATAAGTCGAAACTGACAGTGAAATCCTTGACGCAAAGTTGCCAGAAATCTGTCATCCCAGCAAATTGTCGTGAGTCCTCGTCAACCTGTGTGAAGTGGCTCACACATGTCGCTAGATGGAACAAGACGGCGTTATAGCACAAGATCACCAGGAATAGCAATTGCTATGCCACGTGAGTCTAACACACAGTGGCGAAAGATTACGGAATGAGTTATCACTCAAAAGGGAGTCACCTTTGATGACCAATCATGGCGACAGATGACGACAATTTGCTGAGATTATTTTCACGAAAGTTCCTTTTACCACAATGCGTACCTTACTGTTTCATGGTAGAAACTACACTGCTTCACTGCAATGCAATTACAGTGGTTCATTTTTAAGTTTTAGGAGGATCCCTGGTAGATTCAACAGTTTTTCCTTAGAGTGCATCTCACAGTTGCCTAGATGATTGTTTTCATGGTTACTTTATGCTTAGGTAAGGTCTTTTTGGAGGTTGGTTATGGTGATTGAATTTATGAGGTGAGTAAAGTAAGGTAGTTACCCCTCCACCTATACCAGACTAATGACACTTATATAATCATTGTAAAGCCTTGTGACCACAGGGTGCCAGAATTTGTAGGGAAAAAATCTGTCGTTCATATCCGATTGAAAAGTCCGCTGACAAAAACCATTTATAGTCACGCTATTTTGGCGATGATATCTAAAATGTTTGATTTTTATCGCCGGAAATGAACGAGAGATTGGTTTTTCTCATCCGACTTTTCAATTATCGGCCAACAAACATGGTTCTATCATCGGAAATAAACGTCAGATTTTGTCAGTGCAAGCCATAACATCAGAAACTTAAATTTGGTATCAAATGTGGCCATATCGGGATATACGGCATAATGTCTTTAGATCATTATCGGAAAATAATGTTAAGTGATTGGGAATCATAATGAGAGCTTGGAAAACTGAGAGTATTTTCCCCCTACTTTCCTTTTTCCCCTTTTTTGAGTAGCCTTTGGAAGGTGGCCAGCTAGGTGGAGTTACATGGCAGAGTTAGCCCATCCACGTTTCCATTAGTAATCCCTGAAACTTTTTTACAGAGGTTCTAGCTCGTTGTTCATTTATTTAGGCAAAACCCTGCAGGAGGGTGTTGCTCCTACGGGATAAGGTAGTACTGGCTAAGAAGTGCCTCTTCTGCAGAACTGGCTTTCCATGAAGTGATAACTTTTCACTTGTGTTGCTCACAAGTGGTCATGCTAGTACAATGCTAGAAAAGGTTGATTTGAATAGGTACCTACACTGCAAAAATGGTGTTTAGATGTTAAACATGTTTAGGTCTAAACATGTTTAAAACCTAAATATATAGGTCAGTTATGTGTCTCATCAGCTACACATTTAGGAAATGAACACTTTTATTCTAAGTACATAAACGTTTTAGCTAAACATGTTTAGATGTTTAGAGTTTAAACTAGGTGTTTAGATAAGCATCAATATGTTTAGATACTTCAATGTCAAATCCGCACCAGGTAGCAGCACTACCTTTGTATAAAATTATGATTATTTGTTGTCACAAATGTCCACAAATTCCATGTTTTCATTTTGTTGAATGCCATGAGAATAGAAACAGCAATAGAAAATTGACTAGATTCACCCTACACCACTATCAACTATTAGCATAAAATAATCAATAAGCTCCATGACTGACACTTATTTCATGTTACTTTGGAATGGATTAAGCATTGTCCTTACTGCCAAACTGTGTTGTACTTTCTCAAGTCTCTAATTCAAATGCAGTGTGTACATATAGCGTGTACATAGCTGTAGCTGACATCTTTGGAGACTTTGCTGTGAGAAATACCTGCTGATGTCCCCCAGTAAATGAGAAAACAAAAGAAAAAGATATTCCTTTGATTGTAAGTATAATATATTATAGAGTGTATGATATGAGTAGGTACTTGGTCATGCAGCTCTCTCTCTATTCTAAACAAGGCAGGTGACTTTCCAGACTAATGTGGTGAGTGCAATTTGAATTGTGAAGCAGAGCGTGCCTTGTTTTGAAAAGAGGGCACATACTGACAGCTCTATTTAGCATAGGAGAAACACCCTCCTGGAATAGGGTCGGTATGTGATTCTGGGAAGGGTGGGAGAGGCAGTAAACGGGGGGGGGTTGGGCTGGGTTTAGTGGTAGGTGTGAAAGGGTTATCAGGTCATAGCGTGTATCCAAAGGCTGATGGTGAGGGCAGGGGAAAGGGGATCTAGCATGGAAGCTAGGGTTGGGTGTTAAATCCCCAAGGGCCTGATCTGATGCATCAAGCCGTATGATGAATTCAATTCCACATATACCTTGCAAGTGATGTATTGGTGCAAACCTATAGTATGAGTGTGGGGTGAAGCCTAGTATGTAATGGGTAATAACTCGCCCAATGACTTCATTCATGCATCAAGGTGACTAGAATTAGCATCACTGGAGGCTATTGCGAAAAGAATCGGAAACAGATTCTCACTGTCGTAAGTCACATTCCAGTTCCTGGCTGGTCTGCTGCTTAGAACCAACTTCTCACCCTACACTCAGAATCAATCCTCTTTGTGTGAATAATACTGGGAAGCATTCCCCAATACATGGAAACTTAAGAATCAATTCTATAACCTATTACCTTGCTGTGAAACAGGGGAGAAGTCATCACCTAAGGGTAGTCAGTCCCATTTTGGAATAGCACCTCCGACAGAATTGAATTTCTGTCCTTTCACAACACCCTCCCGCTCTATGTGTCCCTTAATGATTTATGATTGGTGTATGCCGTGGGCCCTAGAGCTGCTTACATGTATCAATATGCCGACCACAATGCTATTGGCTGGAAGCGGGTCTGGAGCTGGTTTCTGGTGACATGCACTGATATGAACTGATAACATGGGACCAGCATGTCCCTGGAAGTGGGTGTTACCCAGGGACAAGGTACCCATCATAGTATGTCTTATCAGTGGGGTTTACCTCAACCAGCAAAATTCAAAATGGTGGACCCATAGGACGTCAATACTAAGCCCTATATGAATTGCACCAATGCAATAGTTGATAGCATCATGATGACCCATAGGTAATAAATTTGAGATGCAAAGCTTATACCATCATGATTACTATTGTATACATCGAATTAGTACCAAATCAAACGCATCGTGATGACCCATAGACATCAGATTTGGGGCATGATGCGGTCGTTAGAGAGTGAAAGCGGGCGTTAAAGCGGTCATTAAAGGGTTAGAAGGCAGGTATAAGGGGGTTAGGAGGGGGTGGGGGATGTACCTATGTGAGGCGGGGGCCTCTGCCGACATCCCCACCTAAATGGCATATGCGTGTTCCTAGTCCATAAACCTGGCACCGGCCACTGCCCTGTGTGCTACCCTCCCCCAGACCCCTCCCTGGACACACGAGGAACATTCTCACGAGTTTAGGCCACATCTGACAGAAGGAAAAATAGACAAAGGTAATTCGTGAGGCTTCACGCCACTAAGGCCTTGTGAGAGAGCCCTCAGCTAGATCTTTCAATCAAAATTTTGTATTGGTTTTGTGTGCTGTTCGCTCTAAGATATATCTGTTGAATATACCAGGGATCGTCATAAAACTGAAAAGTTAACTACCATTACCATATTGCTGTGAAGAAGTGTAGTTTCTACAATGAGGTCCTATAGATGGCAGTACTTGGTACATGGAATCTTCATAAACAAGAAAAATGTTGCAAGGACCACGGATAGGAGTTGCCACTCTACGGCCAACATGTGACGTCACGGCCGACGTATGACGTCGCAAATTGCGTCACAAGGTGACCGTGACGTCACTGACAAACCGAAAACATAATGAAGTTGCTATGGTTGCTGCGCTCCCGGCCGCTACGCGACAAGCAACTCCAAAAAAAATAAGGACAGATATCTGGCAACATTGGGACAAGGATTTCACAGTTATTTTGACAACCTTTTTTTACAGTGTTGGTTAGAAATGCATCAACCTTCTGAATGATTGCGATTACTGTGGAAGGCATTGTAATACAGAAAAGGGTTACACGAGGATGTGCGATGTGGAGCTCCTAGGTTAAACTATTTAGCCCTCCAGAGTTAAGGAGAGAGGCAAAATGATTACACATCTTTTCCACAGAAAGAAAAAAAAAATGATTGCCAGTTCAAAGAACGATTTAACCCCATTCCAGAGGGGTTGTTGAAATCTTTGTGTGCTTGTGTGGAAATCCAGACGCCATATTTCTATCTATAATAATATGATATTATGGAGATATTATCAATCAAAATTTTGTATTGGTATAAAGTGAGCTATGGACGTGGGCCAAATTCCTGAGAATGGTGCACACATGCCCACAAACACACATTGCTATAGACATGAGATGTGTGCCCTGATTCAGCTGCCTATAGACCCCCCCCCCCAACCCTACATGGACGATTCTTGGTGGCTGGGAGGCTGAGGGGGTTGAGAGGGGCCTTAGGGCCAGGCACAGCATGGCTTTACCAGGGTGTCTGATGGGACAGGGGGAAAGTGTTATGGGAGGGGGGTTTAGCCTTTTAACCCTTCAAGGTTTGCCAATGGATTAGTGCATCATACCCATGGTCATTATGATACAGTGTCCATTATAATGGAGTGTTACTGCCACCAAGAGGAGTGAATCTGGTGAGGGGAGGGCTAAGGGGCAGGCCCAGTATAGCTTTGTTGCTTGCCAGATGAGAGAGAGACAAGAGAGATAGACAGAGAGAGAGGTTATAATTATAGTACATATATAATATTAGGGTGGTTTAACCTTTTAGAGGACACGAGGTTCCATGAATACAGTCATAGTTTGCATCATGCTAACACTGGTGAATGAAAACGATGGATTATCAAGAACTACAGATGCATAATGCAACCTGAATGTGTTAAGGGGGTGAGTGCATGGGGGGCACTTGGATATTTGCCAGAGGAGTGGGATGGAGGCATTGACTTCAGTGGAGATTTTTAGATCTGCCAATCTTGGACTGGGTGCACTATAAACATGCACCGTAGGAACCCTTATGGGAACCATTCTAACCCGGGTTAAGTGGCCGTGTGTTAGGGTTGGGGGAGGTATCAGTGGTATAGTTTCCCTATAATCTGCCACACATAAATTGTCGTGACTCTGGAAGGCAGTTCCCAACATGGTAAGACTATAGCACAGCCGCCATGATTTGAAACCCTCAAAATCATATAGTAAGTGACCATGGGCAATATGCTATGACTGCTCTGTACGATCAGCACTTAGTGTAGTAATTATATAGGATGTAGTAGAGCATTTATAACGATGCAATGATTAGTAACCACTAGATGCAGGGCTGTAATGACATTACAGTGACGGATCCCACTAAAATTTGAAGTGGTCTAGTCGTCCCATCTTGAGAAATGCCTTCCAAGGCAATGGTCATTAGCTAGACCAAAGCTACAGAGAGATTATAAAGTACGAAACTGCC
This sequence comes from Acholoe squamosa, assembly GCA_949317995.1. Taxonomy (NCBI): domain Eukaryota; kingdom Metazoa; phylum Annelida; class Polychaeta; order Phyllodocida; family Polynoidae; genus Acholoe; species Acholoe squamosa. The sequence continues at coordinate 79,232,868 of OX439039.1, forward strand.
TTTCACTTAACCCTCTCCCCCCCCCCCTCCATGGGCCCCTATAGGGGGGGGGGGAGTGTGGGGAATCCGTGGATGAGTAGGTTAAGCCTGAAATTTACCCACAAAAAAGGGCTAAACGAGAGGTACGCCGCCCCTTTTCAAAATCCTGGATCCAGCACTGGAAATACCTTCTTGTCTTAGGATGTTCCAAACTTCCTTTATAGGGTTTATTGTCCCCTCTATCTTGGCCTTGGACAGAGTTTTTTCATCTATTTAATCATCTTTTCAAAGGAGGCCAGACATAAAGCGGATGAGTTTATCATTCAGTATTTTATCCAAGGCATCTATTCCTTTCCTGCCAGACCTGTCAATCCCAGAATATATTTCTAGACAGCACAGCATCCCTTTGAATCAGGGAAATCGTCCTTCACTCTATCATGTCAGTGGGGATGTCCATTCATTGGATGCGGCTTCACTCAATGGTACCCTTAAATGACAGATAGGTAACAACATGTCTGGAAATGACACTACCACCCACCAATCCTAGGCGTTTTAGAGAAGTTGTTCATCCTTTAGAGCCTTTAGAGTTCTGGTGAGTAACTCCCCTCAAACACCAAGCAAAAACTACAGGAATAATACACTCCCAGAAGGTCAGCATGATGCACCAATGGTGTGCTCGAAAGCTGCGTATCAAGTAGGTCTACTTCATTGGTGCATCATGACAACCAATGCCCATGATGCAGCAGGGCATCGACTACCTTTATTGGTGTTAACACCGACTGTGGAAAGGGCAGTCCTGGAGGTCATTCCTTAAGGTACTATGACTGCACAGAGAGTTATAGGGATTTGACACCCTAAAGGTTACTAAAAGGTATGATGCTCTGTACAGTTAGCACTTATGTAGGAATCACATATATAATTTGGTAGGGCAGTCCTAGTGCTTCAGGCACTATATGACCAATACTATTACTATTGGGCTGTAATGTCACAAAACTAGGGCTTCCCACTACGGTTTGAAAGTGAGCAGTCGTAGCATGTTAAGAAATGACCTCCAGGCTATTGTGTTAGTAGACAGATTCCCTGACAACCTCCTTCTGCCTGTGCGTGACTTCAGTATACAGGAGTTAGGTACCACTCATTGTGGACAGGTGTTAATTGGTATTGACACTGGCTACATACACAGCATGTTCTGTTCCCTCACATAGACTTTCTAAAGTTAGTATTATTGCCTGGTTATTTGGACTCAAACATTTACCTTTCTGGCACAGTTTACTGGTTTTCTCTATGGATCATACACTCTAGACATATATGACTACAAGAACGTCTCGCAGTATCTTTTCAATATCCCTTAGCTGTTATGCTTGACAATATTTGCACCAGTACCCATCAATGTAGGATTGGCAAGATATGCTCTACGCTCCAAACATGACTTGTGATTTGAACGTTCTCACAAACCGGTAGATTCTTGGGGCATTCACAAGTCATGACGCAAGTTTACATCTCAAGTCATTCCTCTATACTAAACATGCTCTCATGAAACAGTGGATTCCTGTGGGGATCACAAGTCATGACAAAAGTTCACATCTCGAGCTATTCCTGTGAATGAAATGACTTTATTCTCATAGCAATCACAAGTCCTGACACAAGTTTAGATCTCAAGTTATTCCGTAGAACTGGACATGTTCTCATGAACTAGCACATTCTCATTGGGATCACAAGTTATGACATGAGTTCACATCTTGAGTTATCCCTGGGAACTAACTGGGTAGATTCTTGTGGCAATCACAAGTACTGACATAAGTTTACATCTTGAATTATTCCTGGGAATCAAATATGTTCCTTCTGATCAAAACCCGAGAATCAAATGTTCTGATGACATGGTGCATACTCGTGGAGATTACATGAGTAAATATCTCAAGTTATTCTCAGGAATTGAACAAGTGCATTTTCATGTGGATCACAAGTGATAACACAAGTTTGTATCTTGAGTTATCCCCAGGAATAGAACATTATCATGAATCAGTGGGGTCTTGTGAGAATCACAATTTTAAACATGTGTCTATAACTTGTGTTATTCCTCAAAAAGGAACAAGACACAGGAGTTTATTGAGAATTGTGAACATGTTCTTTTCCTGTGGAAATCACGAGTCAAAATCTTGTGACTTGAATGTGTACAATTCTCGGTGGCATCACAAGTCATGACCCGAGAAGGTCTCGAGTACGGCTCAGGATTGTGTTTGAAAGGAATGCATCAATGCAGCCCTGGGGCCTGTTTCAGTATCTGTGCCAAAAACATAGGCCTTAATTGTAAGCCTAATATAGCCGGTATGTCGTCGTCAGTGGCTCTTGAAATAAACACCTAAAGGTAGCTCGCTAGGAGATGTTTCAATATTTCTGATGTTAACATATGCCTCAAGAATCTCACTATAGATGCTTATCATAGTGACATGCATCAGTCACTACAGAGCTTCTACCAAATCCCATTATGATGATAAGATAAAGACCAATCTTAAGGAGTAATTTCTGATGGTCAGATCTATTGAGATGGGCCTGAGTAGTACAGTCAATCTTATGCAGGTGTAAAAAATCTCTTAAGAGTTGGCATGCTGCAGCAATGCAATGGTGGCGAAGTATACATACCTGCCAGCACTGTATTGGCTCATCACATCATCATGAAAACACAAAATCTATTAGCCTTGAGAAGAGCCCCTGGGCAATGCTTGACGAGGCAATAACTCCACCAGCAGTCCTCGGGGGAATCCCCCTAGGTCTAGGGTTGTTTGACATATTTTCTCTTTCTATTATCCACTTAAGTGGTACAGTGATGGTGTTGTCAATTAGAGGATCTCAGCCTGCCCCCAGGGAGACTGAGCTGTCACTACACTGGCTCACTAGGTATGTGTGCTGGGGTGGGGAGTCTGGAGGCCATTTCTTAACATACTACAACTACCCTCTCCAAGTCGTACCAAAGTCTACATAGAAATAGCATTGAGATTTCAAGTCGTAGTGCTGTGTGTGATCGTAGTGCATTAAGAAATGGCTGTATGAATACAATAAAAGATATTATCACCAAAATAGGATGGCAAAAACAGTTTTGTTAGTTGACAATTGAAAAGTCGGTTGACATAAGTCTTTATCTTTTGGCCAACTTTTCAATTGTCAGCCGACAATTGTGATTCTATCGGCGTGTGGACACACAGCTAATGCGACTTTTAGACTATTCCTGACTAATATAAAATTATGGTGGGTTCCACATACTCCGGTAACCATTGGAAAACTTTCCATGCCTCATCATGTGTGGCTTATAGCATTCTCAAAAAAAAACCAGGGTGCGGCTTATACATAAGGCTTTACGGTAATATTGTTTTATTCTTTCCAATGCCCATTTATCTTCCTATCTTCTTTCATTCTTCTTATTCTTTTCCCTATCTCCTTTATCCTTTCTTTTTGTCCTTTTGTATATCATTGTTTCTTTTACCAAACTAGCTCTAACACGAGTAACTCAGTTGCATCAATATAGGTAAGATATAAGCAAATGTACAAGACCAGGGAATAAATTTGCATCGTATTCACCGAGGTGAGGCTGTCCGTATTCAACGACACCTTATAGGCGGGTTTGAATGCGGACAGGCCTCACCGAGGTGAATACAATGCAAATTTATTCCATGGAATTGGAATTTGCATTTATGTCATGGCCTAGGGGTTATTTTGCCTTTAAATAAAGAAAAACAGCTCAGATCTGTTCAAAATCCAAGATGGCGGACACCCATTGAATATGGACACATTGTATTCAATGCCCCCCATTGAATACCGTGGTTCTAGTACTAATCTATAGTGAAGTTTGTATCAGCCATGACATAAATCTTAGTGTTTCCCATTCGCATGAGATGATTCACTGATACATTTTTGGCGTGTTCGGGATTCGTTCATGCATTCTAGCAGCAAATGTCATGTTGCACTCTGTAACCTTTGATATTGTTGGAATATACATTTACCATTCCTCCCCACTGTTTATAGTGTCATTACCGATGACTGTATCAGTCGTTGGTGGTTTACAAAATTGCATGTCTGAAGTAGACATACCGTATTGCCTGTATAAGCGCCGGGGCGCTCATAGATTTCATGTAGGCTCTACACCCGGCATTAATTCAATACCGGCGCTTCTTCAAGACTTAAATTAAAGTGCATTTTAAAATTTGGATACCCCTGTACCCACAGCGCTTTTTCAGGACCGGTGCTCATTCAAAGACCCGGCGCTTACACAGTCCAATATGGTACAACCATTAACATTAATTTGAGCAGTGGTTCTGTGTAAGTCCTGCTGGAATTCATAACGTCCTCATCATGACAAGGCCATCTAGAGCCATGGGGGAAGCTCTGTGATGTCTGAGACCAGAATGACATCAGCAATGTTTCCCCCTCCTCATCCACCTTACCACCCAACCACCCCATTCTAGCACAGAGAGTCCTTCTAGCCTATATAATTAACTATACAGAGGCTGCGTGAGCCCTGCAAAGGACCATTGAGGGCCAGAATCGCCTAGTCGACACCATGGTAGGCCTAATGCTACTTTACATAGGAATTATATAGGAATTGCAAATAGACCCATCCTTGAAGGAACTGTACTTTCTGACTCGTCTAGGCGCTTTCCATTATAAACCGTCAAGTCCTAGTAATACAAATGCACTCTGGACTATAGTGATTAAATCACCATGAACGCATTTATGCATCATGTCAGCCCTGGGGTGAGAGTATGCCAGCAGAGGGTCGGCATGATGCATTGATAGCAACTATTTCATCATGTCAATAAAAGAGTCTTGAGACATCACGCTACCCTTAGAGAGTCAAAAGAGACAAGCTCACTAGAAGCAGACATAATTAAATGAGGCTGAAGCCTCCATTTGAAGTCTATTTTGTGGCCAAAGAGGCCATGCTGGTGTTTCCTTGAGGCCTGCTGCGCCTGCGCGATAAACAAATGACAGCGGATCTCATTTGTTGGGGCATCATTTGGGGCAGACCCACTGCTATCCCAGGGGACCTCACGTCAGGGCTTGAATAAGCCTGTCCGACCCTCACCCAACCCTTCCCCGCCCTGCTCATCATCCTTAAGCAGCATATCATGCTGCATTCATATTGCTCTTGGTTCTAAGATGTACATAGTGCATTAATATATTAAAAACTACCAGAAACACAAGAACATAAGAAAGTAAATGCCCTAGATCTGTTGTACTAAGAATTCATATTACACGATCGCAGTCTTGGTGAGTCTTGCAAGTCTTCTCGGAGGAGCTGTATTCATGCCAGCATTATCATTTAATAATTAGCTATCAAGAGAATGGATATAAAACCAGACACTGACACATTTACTTGAAAGGTGGCCTTTATTAGGGAGGTCAAACAAGCATGATGTACGTCACCCATTGCTGATTTAGCACCGACGTAGCAATGCTGTAAGTATGCTGCTCATATTGTCAACGTAGTGGTTGCTAAACCTGCCTATTACCAAAATGATATAATGCAGAAGTGGGATGTCAATTTAGAATCTACATTTCAATTCATCAATAAGCCTTTGTAACAATGGGTATTGTCTTCAGAATTTCGCATTCATAAATGCTGCAAAATGCTGGCAAATGAGCCCCTGATAAAATCAGGCCCAGTGAGGCATTTATGAACACGAAGCCCCCGACATTCTCCAGTTTCTCCCTAAAAGACAGTTGCTTCTCCAAGTGATATGAACAGTGCTTATTGTGGAACCCTTATAAGGGAGATATATCTCGAGCTGGATTTCTCACTTCCACAGAAAAGGGCCCTGTTCTATTGAACCCACCCCACCAACGCCATGAAGAAGGCTCTACCTGTTTCACCCTTCTAGTCTGGTAGCCGTGGGGGGTAACCTCTCCGATATAGTTTTTTTCTATGCTGATTATTCATCTGTAGGGTCTAGGTGAAAATATCAGGGCAGATGTGGAGCTCTCACCTTTAAGCAATTTGAGATATTCAAGATGGCTGCCAAAACGCTATTGAAAACTTGAAATCTAGGTGTTTAAAGCTGAACAGCACCGTAGCATTCAGGCTTTTACTTGCCCAGTAATATCTCGATATGCCGGTCTATTTATCAAAGCTAAAAGGTAAATATAATGATAAATGGGGATAGTAAGTTACTTGAGCAGGTCATGGCTTGCATAAATGTTGCTTCAAAATGGTTAAAACACATTTGACTGACAGTTCTAACGTTATCCAGGATTAAAATGATTTTTGGTCAAAGAGATAGATAGATTTCAAGTTTTCAATAGCTTTTGGCATCCATCTTGAATATCTCAAATTGCTTAAGGGTGAGAGCTCCACATCCGCCTGGGTATTTTCACCTAGACCCTACAGATGAATAATCAGCAGAGGAAAAAAACTATATCGATGAAGTTGAGGTTAGGCTAAAATAAGGCCTTCCGCTACCAGACTATTCTACACCCTTATCAATCCTGCCCTCGACCCTGTGACTTGAAAAGGATCCCCCAATCAGCAGTATCTAGGCTACATGATCGCAGTATTAAGATCGGTGATATGCTCACAGTAGAAGACGTTTCTATAAAGGACAAAGGTACGACCAATAAGGAGGGTAGTAAATAAGTATAATGATTCATGATTCCTCTCCCAATTCCTTACTCCTGGCCCAAACTGACTATATGAATAGGGCTTTATGATCCACTGTCTTCCTTTTTATCTCTCTGTATCTTCCGCTAAAGCAGAATTATCCCCATTTAAGACTCAACTTAAGTATTGAAAAGGAAGGTGGTCCTATACACTGGCAACCCCCGTGCTTTTTTGGCTTCTGGCAATATGGACATGAACAATTCTCTTTTCTCTTGGTGGCCTCTGGCTGAATCTAAAGAGTGTGAATGAAGATGTAATCTGGCATCATCTGTCCTGCTCCGGCTTCTTCTGACAATATGACCCTGCCTCTATCCCAAGGCAGCCGCCGCCCTGGTCTGACTTCTGTCCCAAGCTGCCTCCACACAATGTCCTCAAGGCTTTTGGTTACCAAATAGGCCATTTATACGTTCTACATGAAATCAGCTAAATACAGAGACCTGAATGACCTTAGTATAATAATTAAACGTATTGTAACCCTATCTACAGCCTGGTTGGCCTTCTTCTAACAATATGAACACAGCTTTATCTACTTGTGGCCTCCACTCTATTCGGTCATCTAACAATACAAATGCACCTCCATCCCCTATTGGCCTTCAACCTTTGTATGGCTTCTTCTAACGATATTAACATGTCTCAACCCTTTGTGGTCTCCTCCCAAGTCAGGAGGCAATTGCGAAAAAAATTGAAATTGGTTCTGTCGCAGGTGCTATTTCCAAAATGGAATTCACTCACCTCAGGGAATTGATTCCCTAGTGTGTTGCGAAAAGGGAATCAGTCAGAGGAGTCGCACAGGAGTGGTCCAGAGTCAGGGGTGTAATTCTCAAGTAGGAACCAATTCTCTGGGGAACTCGATTATCAGGGTGGGGAAGAGCAGAGAATTGGAAGCTCAAAATAGTTACAGTGAGAATTTTATTCAAATTCCTTTCGCAACAGCCTCCTGGCTTCTTCTTACAGCATGAGTGCACCTCCATCACTCAGAAGCCCCTCTCCTGGTGGGGGTTCTTATAACAATCTAAACATGTCTCCAGTTCAGGGAGTCTCTGTTCTGACCTAGCTTCTTTTGACAGGACTTGTTAGATAGAATCCACAATCCTTATTTGGATTCTTTTGACAACAGGGACAGGGCTCAATTTCCAGGTTCTTCTAGCAAAGTGAACATGCCTCATTTATCCAGCGGACCCTCTCCTGGTCTGGCTCTTTACCCAAGTAGCCTTGTCCCATTCTTTCTAATAATCTCATCGTGGCCTCCATTCTGGTCCACCTTCTTCTACTGGAGGCCTAAACTCTTGGTATATGAATATGAATGTGTCTCAGCCTCTTATTATGGTCTGGGTTCTTCTACCAATCTGAATGTAACTATATCTGCCAGTCCGGCTTCTGACAATCTGACCATGTCTCTATCCGCTTGCTGCCTCCGCCCTGGTCCAGTCTGCCAGTTGCTTCTATAATCATCTGAACTCATCTCCGTCCCCTGGTGTCCTGCAATGAAAACAAAATAAATAATGAATCTACCAGGGATACTCAGAAGAAAAAAATGAACATCGAACTAACGTCCTTGTTTTGCAGTGAACCAGTGTAGTTTTTATAAGAAGTCCAAGGTGGCTATTGGTAATGCAAGGAATCTCTGTGAAAATAACGACCATCTCTGGCAACTTTTGGACAAGGATTCTGTCATTATTTCAACAAATCTTTTTTACAGTGTGGCTGGGCTTCATCTAACAATATGAACATGGTCTATCCTCCATTGACCTCTAACCTGTTCCAGCTTCTAACAATCTGAACGTGCCTCTATTCCCTGGTGTCCTGGTCAGACTTCTTCCCGCCCTGCGTCTTAATCTGCAGATGACTGGTACTCCAGCCGCAGACGGCAAAACGTTGGCATGGCAACATTTCTGCTGGGATGAGATAAGATCAGCCATTACAGCTAGACGCCGCCCCAACACATCCCCCAACCTAACTCTTTAGGGCCTGCAGGAATAGCCTCTTGAGGTCAACATGCTATCCTTCTAAGTAGACTTTATGGGACATGTAACTGGCAATATCACCAATTTTCTCAAACATGTTTGAAAAAGAAAATATACAGCTCAAAATCTGAATCTATATCAGTCATTATTTGAGCCTTACCCCTCCACCCACCCCCATTACCTACCCCACAAACCCCGGAAAATTTTCGAAATCTCTTTTTCAGATATTAAATTAAAACTTGACAGATAAAACTGCAGATTTGGTGGTGGACTTCCAAGAACAGCAAATTTCCCCTTTCTTGACTGCTCATTCACTTCTTTTCAATTTAAAAAAAGAGGATTTTGTAACTCTTGTTTCTTTTTCAATAGCTGAGCTACCAAGCAGAAAGGAATATCAGCACAACTGCATGGGGAATACCTTTTATGCATGACTGCCCACGTAACACTGCCCCCTAAGCCCACAGAGCAAGACATGCAATCAATATCTACAATTCCCTTGAGCAGCAGGAGCTGTTGGCCTCTTTAATAACATTATAGACTTGCTGAGGTCACTATGCTAATTGTTCACTTATTATTAGTGTATGGGGAATTATCAAGATATCAAGAAGTAGCTGACTCATGCATGACTAACAGGAGTGACACAGGAAGATGAGAGACCATGGAGAGAGGGCTGTAGGAGGGAAGATGATGTGAGGCTGGTGCAGCAGTGCCACTCTGGAAGGCATTTCTCAAGATGACATGACACAACAATTAGAAACCCTCTTAACAATCGGCACTTAATGAAGCAATTACATCTGTAGGGGTATGGTATTTACACTTTACGTTCATGTACCCGTGGGACTCAGACCTAGGTCTTCAGGTGTAGTGGGGGAGTCCGGATGGCAGGTGGCAGCACCTGCCTCTGGGTTCGTATCCATTACACCAGGGGGCCTACCACTCGTCCGCCACACGTCACGTGGCCGGTCTGAGTTTCGCGGGCTTTTCCCCTATATAAGGCTGGTTCTACCCCCATGTTCTCCAGTAGTGGTTTTACCCACTGCTCAACCAGGTCGTTACCCGAAAGGGTAACCGAATGCCCTAGTAGCATGTAGTCCTCTGAGGCTGTGATCATATGTAACATAAGCTATGAAATAAAAGCTCGGTTGCCTACCCGGAAACTTTCTCTCTCTTCATTATGACTTAATCTAACTTAATGAGATGAACCACTACACATCCATTGTTTTTATAAGGCAGTCGTACCAGTGCCTGTAATGGCATCAGAATGCGAGGGATACCACTACGATTTGAATGGGTCTAGTCATACCATTTTGAGAAATGCTTTCAAGGAAGCCCAATCCAGATGCATAGCGGTAATAGATCTCCTACTATGTACATCTTTAAGTCAGCAGGAACAGTGTATACTGTTCACTACTGAAGCAGAGTTTCTATTTTGTAGTAAGACCATATGCTAGAAGACTCAAGAATGACAGGTTCAGGGTCGTGCTAGTGCTTGCTAGTGCAATGATATGACCTTAGGTACAGGTGAAGGGCAGTGGAAGGTATAGACATGATGGGACATTTTTTTTTTATTTTGGGATTTTTTTTTTTTACATTGTTGGGAAATTTTAAGCATTTTCCCCCGTAATTTTATAATTTTTCATCACCTTTTCGTGGAGCTCATGTAGGCCCTCATCTATTGGTATACAATTCATAACATTCATTCATATCCTTTACATATGCTTCACATTTCTTAGATTTTTTATATTTTTACTGTACAATGAGAGAATCCAACATGCCTGTCCATACATTTCTATGCAAAATCAAAAGAAAAAATCAAAAGAAAAAAATTCCGACCTACCGACCCTAGACTTGTTAGCCATGTAACTGGAAACACACAATATATTTTTTTGGCCTGGGGTTACAGGACCCCTGCAATATATGAAATATATCCCAAGAAACACCATTCCAAAGGGCAGGTATAATGTCATATTGGTGCATCAAGAAGAAAGATTAGCATGCATTTTGAAGCAAAATGGGGTCCTTTAAAAGCTCATGAGACTGAGAGGCACCTCAATGGTGGTGGCCCAACACGCATTTACTAAAGTCAGAAAAGAAGTAAAATAGGGTGGGTGGAGTAGGAGTGTTGCAGATAGGTGGGATATGGGTGTTGCTTTTAAAGGTAACCATATGGGGCTGGGCTGTGTCAACCATCACGTCATTGTTGGTTATGCCCATCGGCGTTTCTGATTCCTATTTGTTGAGAAAATAAAATCCTGTGTTTTTACACGTGCTGCGCGAGCTCTGTTAGTTTTCTCACTGAAACGCTGTCAACACCGCTTCACACAAATCAATCGCATGCGGCCTGCATTCTGCATTCCCACATCTCCTCTGTTTACTGAAGCAACCTAAAGGGGTGTAAACACAGTGGCAAGTTGCAAAAGAGGTGGCTGACGGGAGGGGGAAGTTAATGGAGGGTAGTAAGGGAGTTTGCAGGGAGGTCACCAGGGTAAGGGGAAAGGTTCTTGTTGGGTAGCTGGACCTGAGGGGAGCAGCTCAGGGTGAGGGGAGCGGTTCAACGCTAGGAGAGCAGCACAGAGTTAAGGGGAGCAGCTCAGAGTGAGGGTATGGTGATCTGCTCCCCTCACAGTCAGCTGGGACCCTCACCATCAGCTGCTCCCCTCATCATGAACTGCTCCCCCACCATCAGCTGCTCCCCTCACCGTCAGCCGCTCCCCTCATCATGAACTGCTCCCCCACCATCAGCTGCTCCCCTCACCGTCAGCTGCTTCCCACCCTGTGTAGAGTGTCAACAACTATTTCTAAAATCAATGATGTTTGCTGGGAAGCCAATGCCGCATAATATTTATATTTAAATGACTCTTGTGATGTGAGCTAAAAGAGGTAAATAAATGCCAATTTGTTGATGAACAAACCTCACTACCTAATGAATTCCCCTGAAGCCAAATTCCCTTAATCAAGTTCATGAATTACTTGAATATGTGAATATTGGCACATCACTATTTCAGCGCAATTACTACATCCCCATGGACATATAAAGGTAAAAAAATGCCGGGGAAGGGTTGAAGGGGAACTCACATCATAGATTTATTAATGGATCATTGAGAAGGCGAAATAGGAGGACTTTGGGTTTCTCCATAAACGTTAAATAATGTACAATATAAATCTGACAAATCCTATTAAAATTAGATGATGTCATCTACCTTTAAGGTATTCAGAAACCTACAAAATTGTGTACTTCAATATAAGCTCAACAAAAATATAAATGCAGCAGCTACTCACCATGACTTCATGAGTTATGTTGAAATGGACTTTGAAGGCGAGTGGTTGTAGTGTTATGAAATAGTCTCCAGAAGAGTGTAAGGCAGCACCTGATGATGGTTAAATAATTCACCTTGGCCTACTACATTTGTGCATCATGCCAGCCAATTTGGGAGTGCATCATAGAGTTGGCATGATGCATGAAAGCAGACCAGGGAGTCACACTATCTAAGTCTATAAAACAACATTTTTGTCCAAGTTGATATGACATAATGGAGCAGCCTCTGCCAACTGTTTTAACAAACTCCCCGCCCCGAATACCATAAAATCCAGCATATAAGCTCATGATTATAGACCATTTTAGACAGAAACTGCAATATAAAGGCATCTAAGGAGAGGCTAATACTCGGAGTTAAATGTGTCTACAATTTAAGAAATGTCAAAACAATGGTCGAGCTCTGGAGGTCATTTCTTAAGGCACTACGACTGCATACAGCTACTACGATTTGGAACCCAACAACTTAGTGCCAGTAATCGCAGGTAGGGCCCTACGACTGCTCTGTACGATCAGCCTTTATGTAGCAATCACATAGAATTTGGTAGGACAGTCGTAGTGCTACAGGCCATACATGGCCAATACTGTTGGGCTGGTAATGTCACTAAATTAAGGTTCCTCACTACGACTTAGGGGTGAGCAGTCGTAGTGTGTTAATAAATGGCCTCCAGGCAGCTTTGGGACACTGTTACTTTTACAGAGATGTCCTGCACTACAGTGGTTTACCTGACTGCCAACTGGGCCTTCATTGTAGAAACTGTACTGCTTTACTGGATAATGATTATGGTAGGTCAGTGTTAAGTTTTTTGAGGATACCTGGCAGATTAAACAATAATTTCTTAGAATGAAGGTTATAAGAAGGAATGATGACCCTTTTAGAAGTGTAGGATTATACCATAATGGCCCATTTGAGCCCTGGAAGATGTTGCTCCTATAGTAAAAGGAAGACCTGGCTAAAAATGCCCTTGTTTCCAGTCCTTTCTTTTCATGTAGCTATAACTTGTCCCTTTTGTTGCTCACAAGTGGTCATTCAAGTATGGTGCTAAAAAAGGGGGTTTTGAGTAGGTACCTAGTTGGGAGAAGTCAGTCAGTATGATAAACTATAGAGCGTGTGACATGAGTAGTTACCTGGTAGTGCAGCTCTCTCTATTTTAAACAAGGCAGGTGACTTTTCAGACTAATGTGGTGAGTGCAAGTACTTTGGTGAAGCAGTGCATGACAGCTCTTTTTACAATAGGAGCAACACCCTCCTGGGGACTCAAATAACAGCCCTGTGAACACAAATCATGTGCCTCTGGCGTCGGGATCAGTGCCATAGCGATAGCATTGCAAATGAGATCAGTGCCTCATGCTAGAAGCACCTGATCTCAGCGAGCCTTGTTTTCAGATAATGAGGTCATGACGTCACAGGCAGCAATGGCGGCCAGCTGGCAGCTGGAGGCAACCGCCAGTGTGCAGTGATAGTGCAATTAAAACTATTAGGGATGAATAGTGAACCAAATAATCATTCTCCAAGTTCTAATAGAACTAGAAACAATTAAAGGGCTAATTATACTGTCCTACGCCGTCCGTCAGTGATGGATGGCTGTCAGTTGGCTGTGAATCAGTGGTTTTGTTTGTGTTTACATCTCTGAGATCAGGTGCTTCTAGCATGAGGCACTGATCTCATTTACAATGCAATCGCTATGGCACTGATCCCAATGCCAGAGGCGGGTGACAATGTGTTCAGAGGGGACCAAATAAGCTCCTGTCTCGGTGCTTAGGGGTATTGAAATTAATCTTAAGCACTAAAACAGTATTCCAATAAGCGCTTGTCCCGTATAAACACCTGGGATACAGTGGTGTTGAAATCAATGAGCGCTCAGGTGCTTATATGCAGGCCACTATGGTAGCTATTATTCCAAAGTTGGGGGTGCACCTTGTAACACACCTGGATTTACGGTACTGACATTGCACTCGTTAAATGCGTCAGCAGCGACCGAATCGTGCCAACAGCCAGAAAATCCATAAATGTCTTTTTACCATTGACGGAACAATTTTTACTTGTTCTCGTAAAAGGCAGGAGTCAGGTAGCTATTAGGTATGGCAAACATGTACGCACAGACTTGACGGCATCACGTATGAGCTACAATTGCCTACTATTTTCAGGCTGTCGTGTTTTTCACTTTCCTGATATTCCTGTCATGTTATCTAATTTTATGTTTTTGCTTTAGATGCATTTCTTTGGGCCTTTACTATCCCCTTCCACTTCTATCTCTGTCTCTGCCTCTGTCTCTGTCTCTCTGACTCTCTCTGTATAGTACTAGTATCTATCCCTCTATCTTTCTCCTCACCTTTCAGTCCTCTCTCTTCCAATGTCTCCAACTGTCCCCTTAATTGCCTTCTCCACATCATTAGAAGCTACAAATCAGCACCTATGTTCATTACAGATACCTCTAGCTTTCTTTGTAACCTCTCTCATGTTCTATTGCTCTAGCTGGGTTCTCCTACCTCTACATGTGTACCCACCCTAACTAAGCCAGCAGGGTGTCTAGGCTTGGCTATACACACCCTAACACTTCAAGGGCCGCCGAAACACATCATGCCCATTGGTCCGCATGATGCACCGATGAAGTGCTGCCGAAACTGCTCACCAGCACTTCATTGGAGCATCATGCCAACCCTTCAGGGGGCATCCTAACCATACAGGGTCAGCATTATGCATAAATGTAGCCCTGGTGAGTTACTTGCCAGGGCTGCATTCATGCATCATGAGGACCAATGAACATGGTGCATTAATGCATTAGCGGCCCTTAAAGGACCTGGCTGCACGGATCGTAACCCCTTAAGGGCCACATGATGCCTCCAAGATTCATGATTCTTTGTCATGATTAGCCATGTGCAGGCTTTGACTCGTCTGCGTTACTCCACCATGCTAACCCCTCAGAGGTGTATCAACCCTGAATGTCCTGCATGAAGCATAAGGTCAAAAATCATAGAAGGTTTGCATATGACGAATTTGGAGGTATTCCAGCCCCTACGCTTCGAATTTTAGTTTCCCCCTCTATTTCTTTGACTCAATGTGTCAGGCTGGATGAGATCCTCATGTTACATATGGTTTTTGATGGTCCCATATGCATATTTTAGGCTCCAGGGGGGTAAAATGTGCCCAAAATGACCAAAATTCTCTGGGCGAAATTGTGTCTGGGAGAATGACATTTGAGTTACAAGCCATGTTGAGAGCTTAATTTCCTACAGAAACAATCTTCATACCTCCATGAAAATCTCAGGTCCAGACTATTTTGACCTGTAGATTACGAAAATCACATTATCATTTATGTCAGATGTGTCCTTGCTATTGTAAAAGAAGCATATTTATAAGAATTCTTTTTCTGGGCACATGTCTGGGCGAATGACATGTAAGGCCCATATGCACACTTTCTATGATTTGTGGCCACAAATGCTGCACTTTTGGGTTACTCACCAGGGGTGTATTCTTGATGCACCATGATGATCAAAGGGTTAAGTGTATTAAAAAGCTATGGTTTAATGACACCCACAGCCCAGATATCAATTTGCCCCAATATTGATCCACGCTAGCCGCACAGCTATTGCAGGCCGGGTGATATTTTTCCAGTAGGAAATAGGGGAGGGCCAAAATATTGTTGCACGCTTGGTGCCCATGTGTGCGGCCCGGGCGGGTAAATTGGATACGGTTACATGCTACGTCAGCGCACACCACCACAGAAATTATATTTCCATCAGCGGGGTCCGCTGCCCACTGCTGCCCACCGCTGCCCAACACCACCCATGTTGCACTTGGACTGTCTATTCCAGGTGGGGAGTGGTATATAGCCTGCTACTCTGGCCCAGACAGAGGAAATCAAAGTTACTTTTTCACTAGCAGTTATGGTGTAATAACACCCTTGTACAAAGGTCTATTTTGTCTATCATTCAGACTCGAATCAGCTGTGTCCAGGTAGTTCTATTTCTATGATATGATGGGGATATCTTTATGATTATCTTTGACATTAATCTGGAAAGTGAAATGGTAGGTTGTAACCTAGAATTGCTTTAAGATGCTTGAAGGTATCTTCAAATTCTTACTTCAAATTCTTTGACAATACATTCGTTCTTTAATAGACTCTCTGTTCTTCTAGTTTGATACAAAAATAAGTTCAATTGATTCTGGCATATGCAGCCAAGGCGAGATTTAACATGCATATATGCCACTATTAGTTTTTTTATTACATATTACATCACTCTATGGAATAGTAGGCCTAGCTACTGTTCAGACTTTTTTTTATTATAATAGCATGGATTATTGTAGAACCATCCGAGAGTTTCTGGACTGCACTCATGCATCATAACAACCAAAGGGCATGATGCATAATTGCAGTTTTGGCCTTTAAAATTTCAATACAGCTGTGCAGCCATGTGGTATGCCAGTTTGTAATGAGCGAACACTGGCTGTGCACGCATAGTTAAACTGGGTTAAAGGAGAAATTCAGGCACTACCATTACTGGTAACATCTAGATTAGATCCAGGTCCTACTCACACAGTGGTGGAGGGTTGGGATAGTCTGGTTTGTTGTCAGCTAGCCCTACAAGGGCAAAAGATGTTTTTGTCTTTTGGCTCCTTTGCCCCCAGTATGCGGCAATGTAGTGTTGGTGAGTCTATTTGCCAGTACTGCGTTGATATCATCAAACTGAATCTTCAGCTGTATGTAAACATTGTGGGCCCAGCATGATGTAAGAATGCAGCATTGGAGAGAAGATTCCCAGGGGTTGATTCATGTATCATGACGACCAATGGGGATCAAAGCACCTTGAAGACCATCTACATCAATTTAATCCATCAATATAATCCAAAAGGAATTTCATAGAAACCTTTGGAATATATCTTTCATCATTAGTACAATTTTTATAAAACGATCTTAGAGAAGACAATTCGCTTTTAGAGGTGGCGTTGTGGACCTTTTTTCTAACTCATTAGTTCAAATTACTTACAAAAAGCACCCGGTAGCAAACATAGACCATTAGGGTTAGTGATGGAGATCTATCATGCTGTGTTTTAGCCAAAGGGCACAAAATGCCCATGTAGAAATTTGTGATCAAAGTGTGTTCTGTGGTCATTTTAGTCATTTTCTGAGAGGGGTTTCTATAGAGGTCTGTTGAGTGGACACTTTGTCCTATGTGGCTAAAACGCAGCATAACAGGGTATACAGGGAATGGGTGGTTTGGGGTGGCGGTTGGAGCAGCTCCAGAGTTAATTGTGTTGTACTGTGCTGGAGGAGCAGCTTGTTACGTAGGTTGATTCTTCTGGTTAGGCCCCACATGGTCTGGGTGTAACCCTTTTAAAACCAGGTAGTATGTTAACCATTTAAGGGCCGCTGGATCATTAATGCATTATGCCCATTGGTGGTCAGGTGCATAAATGCATCCCTTGCAAGTTACCTGCTAGCGCTGCATCCATGTCAGTGGGGTGTTTCAGAAGCAGGTAATGTTTACAACCGGTCATAAGGAGATATGATAGCAGTTTTAATAGTGATTGTAGGCTTATAACTGCATGTGTTTCTAAAGCATTACCATTATCTTACTGTGTCTATAACTTTATGACTGGCGAGAGATGATAATGGTTGCAGTTGTAAGTTTAGAATCTAACAGTTTTAGAAACAGATATTTAATGTTCATTATCATGTCCGGCTTCTGAAACACCCCACTGGCGTGCAGGGTTGATGGTCCAAAGTGTTAAATGATTAAAGGTCCATTTGTTAACATGATGCATGAATGTAGCATTGGTTAAACAGCTGGTGAGAATACCCACAAGGGATACAATATCCTTGCACCACGCCCTTGAATATGCAGTAGGGTGTGTACAATACAGGGTTCCTTGGTTAAACCTATGGGGATGTTGTATTCAACGTGGGGAAGCACCTAATTCTGTATGAAAGGGTTAACTCCAACAGTGTGGTACAGCACATATTATCAGCCCCTACCCAACACTGCATCATTAACACAGCATGCCAGACAGTAGACTACAACCAGAAGCCCCAACATGGCCTCTGTAGCATGGATAGGCGGGTTTAATTTCTGGGCTTTGTGGTCATCACATTAAGGGAGCAGTGGTTTTTTTCTATTCTGTTTATTTGTCTGCCCCGCCCCCACCCCTCTAATTTGTCCCAACCGTTAAGATGACTTCAGAGATTGATGGTAATATTATCTTTTCAGGAAAGTGAAGATATGCCTGAGCATTAAACGATATCGTGAGTAGTATTTCTAACCCATCTTTTCATGTGAATCATGGAGGAATATTGAGGCTTGAGAAATATAGCTTCTAGAAATGCAGTTAAAACCAAGACGTCCACAAATCTATCCTTGGTGTTTTCTTCATTTCTGCATATCGGTACTGAAGATACCTTACCATTCATACCCAAGACCACTTAGAGTCTATCGATTTCATATACCAATGAGCAGTTGTGAAATGAAATGTCGGGAACCCAGGAGCCTTTTTTCTACTGTCCAGTTTAATGCAGCATAATAAAATTGGAGGACGGGTACAAATAAAACCAGGAGAGGAGGAAGCAAAAAAGGCAGCGGTAGTGGTTGGGAGAGTCAGCGGGTGTGAAAACAGATCATAGCGGTGTCATCTCCCCCCGGAAATATTCACAGATGCCGCCTCAAGTGGTCGCTCCCCATGACATCATTTCCGGTTCCGGCTGCAGCGTCCACTTCCGGTGTGTTTGCGCCAACGTAAGACAGATGGGAGAGTTCCTGTAGTCCTGCTGTAACATTCAGAGGGTATTAGGAATTAGGTCTGTCATGTAATTGTACGCAGTTTATGGCAATTTCAATGAATGCTGAACAAGATGGAATTCCCCTTTTATTAGATAAAGCAATATTCATGATTTGATATATAAACCTAAAATGTTTGCATGATGTACATGTACGAGGGGCATAGGGAAATGGGGTGGCATGGGGCATCCAAGATGAGGGCTAGGGCTGAATAAGTGTATCGCAGAGCTTCCCAAAATTAACCACACATTTTAGAGCAATAATCTATGGTTATAATAGGCCATGAGCTGAGGGGGCCCACCATGCACCCCCCCCCCATCCCAGCGTAACCGGTATTTTCTTGTTCCTTAGGGTTCTCTGGATAATAATCAAGTGGGTAACACACAGGCTAATAAATGCAGGGTGAATAAAATGCAGGTAAAAATCTTAGCATGAATATGTGTTTTCCCACACATTACATAGTATTTTGGTACAATATGTACCAGTTCATCATTATGATATATAAGCAAATGTCCATGACCAGGGAATAAATTTGCATCATATTTACCGAGGTGAGGCTGTCCGTATTCAACGATGCCTGGAATGGACATTTGCATTTATGTCATGGCCTAGGGGGTTATTTTGCCTTTAAATAAAGAAAAACAGCTCAGATCTGTTCAAAATCCAAGATGGCAGACACCCATTGAATACAGACACATTGTATCCAATGCCCCCCATTGAATACGGCGGTTCTAGTACTAATCTGTAGTGACGGTCGTATCAGCCATGACATAAATCATGAATATCTACATATAATATATGTATCTCCTCAATGTTGAAGTCCAGCCCTCAGTGAGTGGTCTTATCTCCTGGTTGCCATAGTGATGACTGATAAGAGATAACTGCAGGTGTGGGAGCACCGGCATATTTGCCAGTGCTGACTTATTTCCCATGGCAGGGTAAATATGCAGCACTGGCACATCCAGGGCTCAGATTTGACCTGGTACAGGGGTATTTACAGGATATCCCGAACCTGATGTAAGGATGGATAACAGAAAATTTTGTGATTGGCTGTCTGGAGAGGTACCAGACTGATATCCAACAATAACATGCAACGAGGGGCAAAGCCCCCTGAGTTGCATGTTATTGTTGGATATCAGTCACAAGTCATGACACACCCATTAACTACTTATTTTATTACACGTTTAATCAATAGATAATCAATAGAATATCAATAAATACAAGTTGAAAACAAAAACCGTTCCCCTCCCCCGGGACTCGAAGCCTGCCATAGTGTGTGTACACACAGCGAAAAAAAAATGTTCGCCTGGACCAGGACTCGTCCCGCCTACCTGTAAAAGCTGAGCGCAATGCGCTACCCCCGGTAGACCATCTGTTCACAAACCTCGGTGCCTGGCAGCTGCTGGCTTGGTTTGAACGCGTCCAGCAGTACCATATAACCTCGTGTAAAGGCCTGGTCAATTTGCCACTCAGTAAGGAGGTTTATGTGGTAGGCAGTACTAATACAAGCCTGGGCTTATAAACAGGGAAATGTGGTATTTATGTCATGGCTGATACGACCGTCACTATAGATTAGTACTAGAACCGCCGTATTCAATGGGGGGCATTGAATACAATGTGTCTGTATTCAATGGGTGTCCGCCATCTTGGATTTTGAACAGATCTGAGCTGTTTTTCTTTATTTAAAGGCAAAATAACCCCCTAGGCCATGACATAAATGCAAATGTCCATTCCAGGGAATAAATTTACATCGTATTCACCTTGGTGAGGCCTGTCCGCATTCAACTCCGCCTATAAGGCGTCGTTGAATACGGACAGCCTCACCTCGGTGAATACAATGCAAATTTATTCCCTGGTCATGGACATTTGCTTATGTAGCTATGGGACAGGCAGCTCTGACCACTGTGGTGTAACCCTAACTTAATTCTACAGCTGCTATTCTCATCAGTCCCTGTGGCGCACTGCATAGGGAGTTGGATTTGGGATCAGTAGAGTGCAGGTTCTACCCCTACCCTGGCAATGAAAATTTCGTAGGTTTTAACATGTAACATATGACATGTAAGGTGTGCATGTTATCCATGAATAACCGCACTGGTTGCCTGTTATTCTTGGATAACTGCACACCTTACAAAAGTCATGATGCATGCATCATGCCATGCAATATTGACAGGTATGTGCACGGGAATATCCAGGAAAAGCACTCAGAATCACAGAAATTGTGTAATAACACTAATGTCCAGTCTAATTCCACATGTGTGGTATTTGGCCTCAAGAATTCCTGCACAGGCCAGCTACCCAAGGCTTTTGGAATAATAAATTAGGGCGTGGAGACTCAGAGGCAATCTTCAATGAAGCACTTAAACTGAACACTGAAATTCTATATTCTGAATGTGTTCTATGAGTACCAGCAATGGTAAACTCTGATGACATGTTAATTTTGAATAGGGGGAGAGGGAAGTTATTAGGAATTACAGTCCTGTGTAATTCTGAGATGCATACACAATGATCTGTATGTACATTATGATTACTGATGCTGCCGATGAACAACTTGTTTGCGGTACTATGGCAGGAAAACATAGTGAAGAGATTTGTTGGTTTTCAAGATCTAACAAAGTAATATCGTATATATGATTTAGATGCAAGTATTTCATTTTTATATAATCTCATCATAATAGTCTTTGTCAATTAGATGATTTTAAAAGGTAGACTTACACCAATTGCATAACCTTGAAACCTTTAACATGCACCTCTTTTCTGAGATATGCACAGCGGAGATATACATGCATATATACATACCCACAGGAATGAATCTAGGCCTTGTTGCTATGCAGAAGTGTTACTGCTATATCACCACACAACCTAGCAACCCTTTGCCACCTATATTCATAGTCTATGATGGTCAGGGGAGAGTCATATGTAAGTTGACATCAGGGTAATATGTTGCTGAAAGGTGATAATGCAGACACGCACATCTGAGCATAGTCATGGGCTTGGTTGCTATGCAAAGCTGCTGTTGCTAGGCAATCATACAACCTAGCAATCCTTTACCACCTATATCCATAGTCTATGATGGCTGACGCTTCGGGCATAGCAGGCGGCAACTGCCGGTCAGCAGACCCCCATCTGCTACTAAGCAGCCTAACAATAGTGTCTCTAAAACTAGTCTGTACTGGATATGTGGGATGGCTGTATGAGGCCAAGACTACAATAGGGGAAGACACACACACCTGCACTGTTCAAAAGAAGCATCCCTTAGCAATCATATAACTCCATTGTAGTGAAGACATAACAGTTGGATGCTGGACCTAACCTTGTCTGGGGCAATTAGCCCCAGAGTTGGGATATAAGGCCCCCTGGAGGAGGTCAAACCATCTCAGTATCCAGTGGTACACCTCCAAGACACCATCTCCAGTCCAGCTCTCCTGAGCCTGCCATGCTCCTGCCACAAGAACTCTCTACGGTGTTAGACTATGTCAGCCAGACATAGGACTAAACCCACTAGTGGTCAGAGGGTAATGTCACTTGTATTTTTTATACTATCCATCTATCAGCAGGCCAGGAGCTAGATTGTGGGAACCCACCTAGAACCTATATTGGACAGTGTCATTATTATATTATACATGGATGGAACACTTATATTTATTGTGTGTGAATTACCTGTGTATTACTGATACATAAGTTCTGCCTAAACCTTGAATAAACCAACGACCTGGAATACATAATAAGAGCTTGATATTCGTACTTCTTAAAGCCAATAGTCATATGATATTTCTCGTATGACAACTTGTCGTACACATATTCCTAGTATGACACAACCAGACAACCTATAGCAATTAAAATAAACACTACTGTACTCTATGGAGCTGATTTATATGAGGGAGGACCCACTCTCTAGACTGCATATTTATATAATGCAAAGTGACATTTGAATCTGTTGTCGGCCATTTTGAATTTCAGCCATATTCAGCCTCGCCATTAAATCTTCTGAAGCATAAAAACCCATAGTCTTAATCAGCACCCTTTTTAACATAAGAATCTGGCCAATTGATAAAGATTTACCATGCCAAAATATCCTTTTACACAGAGAGGGAGTCTATTGAAATGAAACAGCATTGTATTAGCTCAAGGTAGTGTCCTCATGTCCAAAGCTATAACATGGGTTATATTTATCAAGGGATGCTGCAAAATATCATATTACTCAGTAAGGTTTGGCCTACACAAATCATATTAGATATTGTGGTTAGCAGGGTGAAAATACCAAGACACTTAGGGTGCAGTTGGTCTATAGCCCATCTGTCTGTAGGGAGTCCCCTCTGAACAGACATCACATGCCTCTAGCTCGCACCACTTATTTTATCTCTATGTGTATAAGGCTATGGGGAATAAAATCAGTGGTAGGGCTAGAGGCTGGTGATTTCATATTTGTATACACAACAAAACTGCTGACTGATGCCCGTCAGTCTGTGACGGACAGCATAGGGACAGTATCCTTAGCCCTTAAATTGTTTCTAGTTCTATTAGAGCTTGGAGTATGATTATTTGGTTCATTATTAATCCCAAATCTTTTTAATTGCACTATCACTGCCGATGGGAGGCTGACTGCCGGCCAGCAGCCTCTGAGGGGGGGGGGGGTCAGACACTCTGAGGGGGGCAGAATAGTTTACAAATCTAGACCAGTTTGTTTTGCACCCTAAATGTCCTGCCGTTGCACCCTATGTGTCCTTGCATCCTACATGTCCTGCGGTTTGCACCCTACATGTCCTAGCACCCTAAGTGTCCACCTGCATGCACCCTAAGTGTCTGCACCCTAAGTGTCTCTGCTACCTAAGGTACCAGTATTCGTTCAGACGCATGATGGGTACAGTGCCCCAAGCACAATACAAAACTTGTATTGAAGTGATCAAGAAATTGTTCTTTGATGACGGGCTATAATGCATCTTGATGCATAATGCATGATGCTGGTCCTCTGGTGTTGATGCACTCCCACACGCAGGGTCAGCATGATGCACCAATGCAGTGCCAGAATAGATTTGTCAACACTGCATTGTGCAATACTGCAACATGGAGACAAAGAAACATAAACCATGATGCACCAATGAAGTCTGCTTGCCAGCTTTTCATGTGTGCATCATACCAATCCTCTGGTAGTGTATCAGCCGTGTAGGATCAGCATGATGCTTGAATGTCGCCCTGGCAAGTTACTCACCAGGGTTGCATTTATTCACCATGACGACCAAGACGCATGAAGCATTAATGCAATAGCGGCCCTTAAAGGGTTATTAGACAACAGAAAGGTGGATATTTATGGCGGAGTTGTGGGAGTCCTGCAAAAGGCCGGGGCGGGAAATGGCTTCTGGTGTGCATGCATCAAACAAGCTGCGTTCCCCTAGGGACATAGGGAGGAGGAGCCTTTGTTAACCACTTATGGGCTGCTAATGCATTGATGCATCATGCTCATTGGTCGGTATGATGCATGAATGCAGTCCTGGTGAGTAACTCGCCAATGCTAAACTCATGCATCATGCCAACCCTATGGAGTTGATACACTCCCAGAGGGTTGAAATGATGCTCAAATGAAGTTCTGGTGAGCGGATTCCATTGGTGGATCATGCCTACCTATCCTGCATCACTGGCCCATAAATGGTTAACCATTAAGACAGTATACTGTAACCTCTTCAGTGCAGCAGAGGGTCATACGGATATAATGGTGATGTGTGTATAAAGTGACCCGACTGTGCTGCATTCATGCATCATGCCAGCATTATGGGGTTGATACACTTGGCATGATGCAGTGATGTAATGCTGGAAAGGCACAGCTTTGACCAGTGCATCATATAAAAATGACAGTGGAGAGAGGGCGAGGGGGCACGGGTGTCCTTTTGCCCTTGAGATTCGTGATGAATTTATTTTGCCACATTTTAGACCTTAAATTTTGGCCCAGAAGATTAAGTGATATAAAAGGAGTGCCCCCCCCCCTCCCCTCCTTTTCAAATTTCAGAATATTGGATCTGCCACTGGATGAACCCTTGGGCCACCATGCATTCCACAAGGGTTAATGCTAGGAAGGTTTTCTGTGTTAAAGCGTTTTATTCACATTATCAAGGTTAAAGTGTTCACATAAGGAAGTTTCAGCCGCCCCTTGGAGACCTTTCCCTGGAAGCAAAAGTGATTTGAGTTGACTCAGGGGATAAACATTAGCAAACATAAAGGGATATAAGAGAGGACTCCAGGGTGTTCAAAGGCTGAGTTGTTTTAGAGGTTAAGATGGTGTTTTAAGATCATAAAATCGAGACCAGATCAGGGGGTTGGGCCCTTTATATGGTTATGATTTAGGGAATAATCTTAGTGTCTGACTTCTAGTTCAGAGATAACCTGCCTGTTCCCTCTCCACTTCCAGATTGTATGCTAATCTATTAAGCACGATCAATGATAACACCAAGGTAATTGAATTCATCAACCAATTCAAGGCGCTTACCATCCAGTTCAGCACTCATTATACTCAAATTGTGTCTGGCATTAAGTAAATCACTTGCACACCATAACAACTTTGTTTTTTTCATTATTGATAGTAAGCTTGAACAATTTACACCATTTACTGATACTATCCAGATCAGACTGTAATTTCCTTAGTACATGATTGGGGTCGGTATCATTGACATAAATAGCGAGATCATCGGCATACAAACAGAATTTGCAGGATTTTATAACCGATACTATACTATCAATATATATTATAAATAATAACGGACCTAACACGGACCCTTGCGGGACGCCAAAGAATATATGGTCAATTGACTTAATCTGCCGAGTGTTATCATTCCAATGAGGGGTTTGCCATTTCTGAACCCCTATCAGTCCCCTATCCCCTCCCCTATGACATAGTGATTTCACATTTACCGATTGTAATGTGTCATTTCTGATTTTAATGCGTGAATGGCGCAAGGCACGACCCTGTCAAAATCCCTGATAATATAATTGACCAGTTGTCAGTTAAGGTGGGTCGCTTGAAACATATAATTCCTTATCAAGAGCTGACAGGGCGCCACTTCACCCAGTGATCTCTCAGTTATCCCAGAAAAGACTAGTCGTGGCAGCTAGATAAGAACCAGGTGTAATGGATGGTAAAATGATGAAAGGGCCATGTCACACCAGCAGCAGCAAGCCAGATAATAAAGGAGCCCATTTATGTACAGGATTCAAAGGTAGGGAGCCTCACAGGGGATGTTAACCATTGCAGGGCAGCATGGTGCCTCTAGGTTTATATCCCTTGGTTGTCATGATATATAGTAATGCAATGCTGGCTAAACTACTCATCAGGTTTCTGCACTCTGGGAAATAACTGTTGAATCTACCTGGGATCCTCGTATAACTAAACAAAGAATCGCAGTGTAGTTTCTACCGCTAAGCAGTACAGTACACACCGTGGTACAAGGAATCTCCATGAACATAACAATGGATCTCTGGCATCTCATGCATCATGCCGATCCCTCAGGAGTGTATCAATCCAGTATGGATGGCATGATGCATGGCTGTAGCCTTGGTAAGTCTGTTTGTCAGGACTGCATTCATGCATGATGGATTTGACACTATGCAGTCCATAGAGGGTCTATAGCACTGTTTAATGGCCCCCTTGGGGTCTGGGCCGGATAAAGTACTGTGTTCACTTAAGACATGTTCATGTCATGGTCTATGATATTCTACCATAGAGGCAGAGGCGGTAGTATAAGGGCTGACTCTGTTCTAAATTTCTAGGAACAACTATATCTACATTATCGTTACTGTAGGAGGTCGATTCCCACGATTTTGCCCAAACTTTACCCTACATCCTATGGCATTGTTCTATCATCATATTAAGCCCTATTTCAACATATTCTGAAAATATTTACTCAAGTTACTGGGGACCTCTGTCGTCTGGAGGCCATTTCTCAATGTACTACGACTGCACACAGCCACTAAGATTTAAAAATGCCAAGAATAGGGCAGGCTATTGTGGGAACTGCCCTACGACTGCTTTGTACGATTTTAGCAGCTATGCAGGTTTAGTAGGGCTGTCATACTTGTGCAGACATTAGGGACTTCTATTAGGTTCTCACTATGATTTAAAGGACAGCAGTCATAGTGTGTTGAGAAATGGCCTTTAGAGGCTTTTCCCCAAAATAAAGCTTCTATCATTCGTATAGGATTTTGTAGGAAATGGCTTTCTCTTCTGCTTTCTGTATTTTGCTATGTATTGCTCTGTGTGCTGCCGCATGTGCTACTGTTTGTATTGTTCTGTACATGTACAATGCTTTTTGTGTACTGCTCTGTGTGCTGTTCAGTGTACTGTTCTATGTACAGGAGGGTCTTGCCAAAAGAAGACAAGGGAAGCACCTCTGTTAATTTTTTCAGAGAGTATGGTCACCAATCCGCCTGAGTGGTGCCTGGGATCCCTCCTCGAAGGCACTTCCGGTTTGTATAGTTTAAAAGTAAGGGAAGTCCTCAGAGTCCTCAGTCTGTGCTACAGGCTCACACGGTTCACATCGTTGACCCCTCCGGACGAAAGACTCTTAAGCTTGGAAACCGTGTATAAACCAGATACATGTATTACTTAGCTCATGATAAGCATATTGATGAATACTGATGAATGATCTGTATATGTTGCTATGGTACAGATAGAACAGTGAGTCAGCAAATAAAAGAGAAGGTAGTCAAGTGGATGAAGTCATGTCTTTTATTAACGCTGATATATACAATATAAAATACTCTTTTACTCCGAAATAGCTATCTCCGATAGACATAGAATTAGCGATTCACTACAATTGATGACAACGGTGGTTCCTTTAAATAATAAAGAGAAAAAAAAAACATGGACGGAAGCGCTAATTTTGATCTATAGGGGGGAGGGATTTGGGATTCTTGGTCCGGAGAAGAGATGGATGTCAGTGAGGGGGGCACCATCTCCAGGCGAGTAGATCCAGAGGTGCCCTTCCGTTTCCTGCCTCTAAACAAGCTGGACATGCCAAACAAAGAGTCTCAGGGATCAGTGAAAACCGATTACTCCCTCTCGGAGGAAAGTTCGGAGCAAGAACTACTTGGGGTAATGAAACAATGGAAACCCTTCCCTGAGAAGAAATCCAGCGGAGGCAACCCTTGGGCGATCCCCTGGGGTAGCTCCACGGAGGACAAATCCAGGGGATTGATATCACCCCCACTGTGCTCCACTCCTAAGAAGAAGAAAAAGGAGCCAGTACCAGAGGGGAAAGTAAAGAAACTGGTAGTAATGCCAGCTAAGTACGATGGTAGCATGGATTTGGATGAGCACATTTTGATCTTTGCAAAGTAGTAAACAGGTGGACTCCACAGCAGGCCAGGGCCTTCCTAGAACCTATATTGGACAGTGTCTCATTATTATATTATACATGAGTGGAACACTTATTATATTTATTGTGTGTGAATTACCTCTGTATTGACATTTGTATTACTGATACATAAGTTCTGCCTAAACCTTGAATAAACCAACAACAACTGGAATACATAATAAGAGCTTGATATTCTTACTCCTTATAGCCACTAGTCACATGATATTTCTCATATGACAACTTGATCATACACATATTACTAGTATGACACAACCATAGCCTAGGAACTAACAATGAACACTACTGTACTCTATGGAGCTGATTTATATGAGGGAGGACCCACCAGGTACTCTCTAGACTGCATATTTATGTGATGCAAAGTGACATTTGAATATGTTGTCGGCCATATTCAGCCTCGCCATTAAATCTTCTGAAGTAGAAACACCCATAGTCTTAATCAGCACCCTTTTTAACATAAGAATCTGGCCAGTTGATTAAGATTTACCATGCCAAAATATCCTTTTACACAGAGAGGGAGTCTATTGAAATGCAACAGCATCGTATTAGCTCAAGGTAGGGCTCGTTGCAAAGGTTATTATGTCCTCTCTAACAATACCAAGAGCTTTAGGTTCCACATAAGGTAAGGTAAGATAACATGCTCTCAAATTTGACTGTAAAGTGGTCTGAACCCGCATATGGATAATGAGCAAAAACCGGTAGTGCATCCCAAGATAATCGATGTTACCCATTTGATTCTTATCCAAAGGACTCTAAGGAGCAAAAAAAATACCCGTTACGCTGGGATGTCGGGGGTGCATGGTGGGCCCCCTCAGTTCAGACCCATGATGGGTACAGTGCCCCAAGCACAATACAAAACTTGTATTGAAGTGATCAAGAAATTGTTCTTTGATGACGGGCTATAATGCATCTTGATGCATAATGCATGATGCTGGTCCTCTGGTGTTGATGCACTCAATCACGCACGGTCGACATGATGCACCAATGCAGTGCTAGAATAGATTTGTCAATACTGCATTGTGCAATACTGCATCATGGAGAAAAAGAATTATAAACCATGATGCACCAATGAGGTCTGCTTGCCAGCATTTCATTGGTGCATCATACCAATCCTCTGGGAATGTATCACCCGTGTAGGGTCAGCATGATGCTTGAATATCACCCTGGAAAGTTACTCACCAGGGTTGCATTCATTCATCATGTCGACCAATGGGCATGAAGCATTAATGCATTAGCGGCCTTTAAAGGGTTATTAGACAACACAAAGGTGGAGATTTATGGCGGAGTTGTGGGAGTCCTGCAATGGGCCGGGGCGGGAAATGGCTTCTGGTGTGCATGCATCAAACAAGCTGCGTTCCCCTGGGGACACAGGGGAGGAGCCTTTGTTAACCATTTATGGGCCGCTAATGCATTGATGCATCCTGCTCATTGGTCAACATGATGCATGAATGCAGTCCTGGTGAGTAACTCACCAAAGCTAAATTCATGCATCATGCTGACCCTATGGTGTTGATACACTCCATAGGGTTGGCATGAGGGTTGGAATGATGCTAAAATGAAGTTCTGGTGAGCGGACTCCATTGGTGGATCATGCCTACCTATCCTGCATCAGTGGCCCATAAATGATTAACCCATTAAGACAGTATACTGTAACCTCGTAAGTGCAGCAGAGAGTCATAAGGATATAATTGCTGCATTCATGCATCATGCCAGCAATATGGGGTTGATACACTCGGCATGATGCAGTGATGCAGTGTTGGAAAGGCACAGCTTTGACCAGTGCATCATATATAAATGACAATGGATTATTATGAGAGAGGGCAAAGGGGCACGGGGGTCCTTTTGCCCTTGAGATTAGTGATGAATTTATTCGCCCCTCCTTTTCAAATTTCAGAATATTGGATCTGCCACTGGATGAACCCTTGGGCCACCATGCGTTCCACAAGGGTTAATGCTAGGAAGGTTTTCTGTGTTAAAGAACGTTTAATTCACATTATCAAGGTTAAAGTGTTCACATAAGGAAGTTTCAGCCGCCCCTTGGAGACCTTTCCTTGGTAGCAAAAGTGATTTGAGTTGACTCAGGGGATAAACATGAGCAAACATAAAGGGATATAAGAGAGGACTCCAGGGGGTTCAAAGGCTGAGTTGTTTTAGAGGTAAAGATGGTATTTTATGATCATAAAAACGAGACCAGATCAGGAGGTTGGGCCCTTTATATGGTTATGATTTAGGGAATAATCTTATTAGCATTGTCTGACTTCTCGTTCAGAGATAACCTGCCTGTTCCTTCTCCACTTCCAAATTGTATGCTAATCTATTAAGCAGTACTTTTTCTCCCCTTTTCCTTTCTTTTCATTTTGCCCTGGAGCAATTAAAAGTATAGCACTAGATAATTTATGTTGCTAAATTAAATGTCTTTGGTACTACTTCTTTCTGTAATATGGATCCACTGTATCGACTCCATACATTCGGAAAATGACCCACAACTAATTGTATTGAATGTTTGGAGGGTCCAGACCTATCTGTACTGAGGGTTGACTCGCTTCGGCTTGGCCAAAAACTGACAGAATCAATGTGATTTAGAGAGTAATCTATTCTTCTATTGAATTGAGATTTTCATATCATATACAGCCTCTAGACAAAGTTGGTTTATATATACCTTATAATACCTCCATGAAATGATACCATATGGGAAATTATACAGGGATTGTGACAGGATATTTTGCAATGGGCCAATGTTGCACTCATGGGCATGAATAATGCTTCATTCTACAAATCGATGGGCCACCATATACTCTACATTTACCAGTGTATTGAACTAGACAGAATGCAGAGACAGAATTACCAGTAGCATATCAATTGATGTGCAAGAAAACAATTCTTGTTTAATGTAATATCAGAAAAAGATCTGTCAATGTAGTCAAAATACTTATTTATTTCTCATTCTTCAGATGTAAAAGAATAAAGAATATATGGTCAATTGACTTAATCTGCCGAGTGTTATCTTTCCAATGAGGGGTCTGCCGTTTCTGTATCCCTACCAGTCCCACACCCCCTCTCCTATGACAGTGATTTCTATGGGCCATAAAGCACACATTTACCGATTTTAATGCGTCATTTCCGATTTTAATGCGTGAATGGCGCAAGGCACGGCCCTGTCAAAATCCCTGATAATATAATTGACCAGTTGTCAGTTAGGGTGGGTCGCTTGAAACATATAATTCCTTATCAAGAGCTGAGAGGGCCCCACTTCCCCCAGTGATCTCTCAGTTATCCCAGAAAAGACTAGTCGTGGCAGCTAGATAAGAACCAGGAGTAATGGATGGTAAAATGATGAAAGGGCCATGTCACACCAGCAGCAGCAAGCCAGATAATAAAGGAGCCCATTTATGTACAGGATTCAAAGGTAGGGAGCCTCACAGGGGATGTTAACCATTGCAGGGCAGCATGGTGCCTCTAGGTTTATATCCCTTGGTTGTCATGATATAGTAATGCAATGCTGGCTAAACTACTCACCAGATTCTGCACTCTGGGAAATAACTGTTGAATCTACCTGGGATCCTCGTATAACTAAACAAAGAATCGCAGTGTAGTTTCTACAGTGAAGCAGTACAGTACAGTACACTCTGTGGTACAAGGAATCTCCATGAACATAACAATGGATCTCTGGCATCTCATGCATCATGCCGATCCCTCAGGAGTGTATCAATCCAGTATGGATGGCATGAAGCAGGGCTGTAGCCTTGGTAAGTCTGTTTGTCAGGACTGCATTCATGCATCATGGATTTAACACTATGCAGTCCATAGAGGGTCTATAGCACTGTTTAATGGCCCCCTTGGGGTCTGGGCCGGATGAAGTATTGTGTTCACTTAATACATGTTCATGTCATAGTCTATGATATTCTACTATAGAGGCAGAGGCGGTAGTATAACGGCTGACTCTGTTCTAAATTTCTAGGAACAACTATATCTACATCATCGCTACTGTAAGAGGTTGATTCCCACGATTTTGCCCAAACTTTACCCTACATCCTACGGCATTGTTCTATCATTATATTAAGCCCTATTTCAACATAATCTGACAATCTGAAAATATTTACTCAAGTTGCTGGGTTCCTCTGCCATCTGGAGGCCTTTTCTCAATGTACTACGACTGCACACAGCCACTAAGATTTAAAAATGCCAAGAATAAGTCACTACGATTAGCAGCTATGCAGTAATTACATAAGGTTTAGTAGGGCAGTCGTACTAGTGCAGACATTAGGGTCTACTAGTGCATGGTACTGTTATGGCCAGATTATTAGGTTCTCACTAGGATTTAAAGGACAGCAGTCATAGTGTTAAGAAATGGCCCCAAAATAGGGCTTCTATCATTCGTATAGGATTTTGTAGAAAACGGCTTTCTGTTTTTCTTTGTGTATTTTGCTATGTATTGCTCTGTGTGCTGCCCCGTGTGCTACTGTTTGTATTGTTCTGTATGTGTACAATGCTCTTTGTGTACTGCTCTGTGTGCTGTTCTGTGTACTGGTCTATGTACAGGAGGGTCTTGCCAAAAGAAGACGAGGAAGCACCTCTGTTAATTTTTTTAGAGAGTATGGCCTAAATCATTTTCATAGGATTGACAAAAAAATTACAGAAGAATGTATGGAAAGCTCTTTTTGAGAAGTGAAAAATTGTGCACGTTTTATCTAAACGATTATCCAAACAATCTTTTAGCAGTACAAAAAAGTGCACGTTTTCTTTTTGGGTTCACGTTTCCCTCCTGATCTGTGAACTGTTCTGTGTGCTGCTCTGTGTAGTGTTATGTACACTACTCTCTGCACAGTTGGATCTACTCTGTGCATCAGCTGCTCTCTATATGAATTACTCTGTCTGCCATATATGTATTTATATATATATATATATATATATATATATATATATATAGTGGTGCCGGAGGCCGGAGTAGGTTTAGGTGAATCAATCCTTCGGAGTGATTCCAGTAGGGCACGCTCCGTCAGAGTGGTGCCGGAGGCTACTCGGAGATCCCTCCTCGAACGGATCTCAGAGACATCCTGAGGGATATCTTGGAGACTTTGGAGGGCCACAATTGTTCCGGCACCTGCCGCTAGGGGGCGCCACTCGAAGGCACCTCCGGTTTATATATTATACCACGATTTCTGGCTTACACAGTGCTTTTTGGGGTCTATTCCCATCCACATATCTGTCAATATTGCACACCCTGTAGGCTTTACCATCGATTTTGGAAGGCGTGCTGTTATCCATCTAAGGCGTGCTGTTATCCATCTAAGGCGTGCTGTTATCCAGGATAACAGCATGCCTCTTATGTCCTCCCATGTCATATGTTACATGTTAAAACCAACAGACTATTTCATTGCCATGGTAGGGGTCGAACCTGCAATCTCAGGTTCTTAGTTCAACACCCTATGCATTGCGCCACAGAGACCGACGAGAAAAGCTTGGTTCGAACCAAATCTGGATATGATACAAAGCCGTGTGCGCTGTCACTGTCCGCTGCCGGGCGACGGGGTGTATTTAGTACACAAACATAACAGCGAGACGCAGTGAATGGAGGAGACGCGGTGGTCTAGCGGTTAGCACGTTGCACTCAGCCGTCAGAGGTCCGCGGATTGCGTCCCGGTGTGGGTTAATCTTTTTTTGGCCCTGTGCGCTGCTGCTGTCCGCTGCCGGGCGAGGAGGTGTATTATACACAAACATAACAGTGAGACACAGCTTTTTTCGCCGTGTGCGCTGCCGCTGTCCGCTGCCGGGCGACAAGGTGTATTATATACAAACATAACAGCGAGACACATTGAAATCTTTCGCCGTGTGCCGCTGCCTGTCCCAGCCGAGACGGCCGCTGTAGCTGTCTGCTGCTATGGTACAGAGAGAATAGTGAGTCAGCGAATAAAAGAGAAGGTACTCAAGTGGATGAAGTCGTGTCTTTTATTAACCATGATATGTACAATGTAAAATACTCAGTTATTCCGTAATAGACATAGAATTAGCGATTCACTACAATTGATAGCAGCTGTGGTTCCTTTAAATAATAAAGAGAAAAAAGAACCCACATGGACGGAAGCGCTAATTTCGATCTAGAGGGAGGAGGGATTTGGGATCCTTGGTCCGGAGAAGAGACGGTTGTCAGTGAGGGGGGCACCATCTCCAGGAGAGTAGATCCAGAGGTGACCTTCCGTATCCGGCCTCTAAACAAGCTGGCCACGCCAAACAAACAGTCTCAGGGATCAGTGAAAACCGATGACTCCCTCTCGTAGGAAAGTTCGGAAGAGGAGGAGCGCAGGAGTGCAGATGAAGAACTACTTGGGGTAATGAAACAATGGAAACCTTTCCGGGAGAAGAAATCCGGCGGAGGCAACCCTTGGGCGAGGCCCTGGGGTAGCTCCACAGAGAACAAATCCAGGGGATTGATATTGCCCCCACTGCACTGCACTCCTAAGAAGAAGAAAAAGGAGCCAGTACCAGAGGGGAAAGTAGAGAAACCGGTAGTGATGCCAGCTAAGTACGATGGTAGCACAGATTTGGACAAGTACTTAGCACACTTTGAACTTTGCGAAGTAGTAAACGGGTGGACTCCACAGCAGTCCAGAGCCTTCCTAGGGCTGAGCCTACAGGGAGTGGCTAGAAGATTTCTGGCTGGGCTTCATCCTGCCACTGAACTATAAGAAATTACGCAAAGCATTAGAACAGAGGTTCACGCCTAGGAACCAAACATGACTCACAGAATCAAATGCTTTACACAGATCGAGATAACAGACAACAGTAAGATGTCCCCTATCCCGATTCTCATAAATTTCATTCAATAAACTAAAGATAGCATCTCCTGTACCGAAACCACTTCGATATCCAAACTGCAATTTTGACAGATATTTTTTCCTACTCAGAACATCTTCAAGATGCATATACATTAGTCGCTCAGCAATTTTTGATGGGACATGAAGTAATGAGATCGGCCTCCAATTGGAAATAAGCTTGGTGTTCCCAGATTTCAGTATAGGATTGACTCTGGCAATTTTCCAACAGTCGGGAAAAATGCCAGTATCAAATGTCATCTGATATAACCAAGTCATAGGTTCAACAAGATACAGCAAGGCACTTTTTACGATATCACATCTGACCCCATTAATACCAGACATTTTATTGACATTAATTTCCTCGAACAGCAATTCAACCATACCCCCATCTACTTTTACCTTAGTCTCAACAGGGTCAACTGGCTCATCCATGATGACACATTCAGGATAGCCTCTAGCTGTGATGTCATTTGATAACACACTGTCAATACCTGTGTAAGTAATCAACTGACTCTTGTTCAGATTTAACAAAACCGTTATCCCCTATTAATTCAGCTGGCGACACCTTCAGTTCTGGTTTTAAGATACTATTTATAACCCTCCAAAATTTCTTCGAGTCATCTTAGCTTCATAAAGGGCTGTTTTGATGTTATTAGATTTGGCATAATTTACAGCTTTGTTTATTCTGCATCTCATGCTCCTGGCCCTATTCAAATAAAATCCATCTCAGGTTCTCATAAAGGAGTCAAAGTAATCTTCACGCTCATGTATCACACTTAAAATTTCTTGTGTCATCCATTTGTTTCTATGATCCACCACCTCAATTTCTGACCAAGGACAATGCTCATCAAGGAAGGAAGTGATATGATTCTGCAATCTGGATCTCTAAGGTTATTGTAATAATCCCAATCAGGAAGAAATGTTCATTGAAACCCTTATACTTCCATACCCACACCTTTTTCTTGGTATAAATCATCTTTTCCTTTATTTTCGCGGCATAAACAGGCAGGTGATCACTGACTAAGAAATTGAGAACACCATGATTTACATCATCATTCTAGTTTGTCAATATGTTATCTAGACATGAGATTATCTTCTTGTACAGTCTAGTACATTGATGTATTAGCTTATGATAACCTTCAAATCTACAAGCATCATTTAACTTTTTTCAGCTCGCCTGTTCATGTTAGTTATTTATTGTCATAAACTGTATACCCATGTAAATTAAATAATGTTAGTTTGTCTAGGGAGGGGAGAGTATGGTGCCAGGGGTGGGAGTCTCGGAGTAGCCGGAAGGTTTAGGTGAATCACTCCTTTGGAGGGATTCCGGTGGGGCACGCTCCGTCAGAGTAGATATAGAATTAACGATTCACTCTAAGGGAGCTGTCTACTCTGTGAACTGCTGTTATTGTT
Organism: Acholoe squamosa; assembly: GCA_949317995.1. Classification (NCBI taxonomy): domain Eukaryota; kingdom Metazoa; phylum Annelida; class Polychaeta; order Phyllodocida; family Polynoidae; genus Acholoe; species Acholoe squamosa. The sequence continues at coordinate 79,269,128 of OX439039.1, forward strand.
GTTGCTTTGTGTTCTGCTGTAATAATCCACACGATGATGTCATAGGTCCATTGGGCATGTGCACTGCACTTTCCGAATTCAAGATGGTCGCATCAAAACAATGTTGGAGAACCTTATTAAATGTGAGTTTTTGTCCATTTAATAGATTAAATATACACCCAAACACCTTGACATAAATGTAAAGATGAACTCTGATCAGTTTGACCTTCCTCGTGAAGAAACGGTCAGCTCAAACTAATCATGGTTCACCTTTACCATTTTATTGTTACTTCCCAGTGTTCTACTTTGTGCTGTTCTTTGTGCTGCTGTATGTGCTGCTCTACATGCACTGCTCTGTGAACTACTCTGTGTACTGGTCTATGGGCTATTCCATGTACTAATATGTGTGTTACCTTCAGTGTGATATGTACAGAGTTCTGTGTGCTGCTCTGTATTTCTCTGTGTGCTGCTATCTGTGGTGTTCTGTGTACTGCTCTAAATACTGCTCTATGTGCTGCTATATGCACTGTTCTGTGTTCTGCCCCGTGTGCTGCTCTATGTGCTGCTCTGTGTGCTTCTCTATACGTGTGCTGCTCTATGTGCTGCTCTGTGTGCTTCTCTATACGTGTGCTGCTCTATGTGCTGCTGTGTGTTTCTCTATGTACTGTTCTATGTGCTGCTGTGTGTTTCTCTATGTGCTGCTCTGTGTGTTTCTCTATGTACTGCTCTATGTGCTGCTCTGTGTGTTTCTCTATGTGCTGCTCTGTGTGTTTCTCTATGTACTGCTCTATGTGCTGCTCTGTGTACTGCATTATGTGCTGTTCCATGTACTATTCTATATATATGCCCTCATTCAAGAGCGGCGCTTATTCGAGACTTAGATTATAGTGGACTTTCCAATTTCAATGCTACTGTACTCCCGGTGCTTATTCGAGACCGGCGCTCATTCAAAGACCCGGCGCTTATACAGGCCACTATGGTATGTGAGCTACTCCCTCCACCCTCTATGCGCCGCCCACACCAACTGAGTAGCTCATCTTATTGTTAGTACCCTTTTATTTGTGTGCTGCTCTGTGTAATGCTCAATGTACTGCTCTGTGTACTGCTCTTTGTGTTATTCCTTGCAAAATTCTATATACTATGCTAGACCTATGTGAGCTGCTCCCTCCACCCTCAATGAGCAGCCCACACCAGCTGAGTGCCTCGTCTTATTGTTACTGTGGCAGGAGGCGGCCTCACCAAAGCAGCCCCGGGTTTGATGATCAAAAGGCGGAGGTTGTGGGATCAGGGCCTGATCGGGCATGTTGGTCCATCAGATCTCAGGGATCAGGACCCCAGCGTGTACACAGTAGGAAGGAGGAGGGCGGGGGAGGAAACAGGGCGGGGACCAGGCAGGCAGGTAGAGAGTAAGGGGAAGGGGTTTGGGAGGGGGCTGAGGTGGAGGATGCAACCTGGGGTGGGGGATGGGAATATGGACTGGATATGGAGCGAGGGTAATGGAGGATAAGAGATTTTGTTGGTTTGAAGGTGGATAAGGAAACATAGGTAGAATATGGGGCTGGACTCTCTACCATATACATGTGTAGGCACAGTTAAAAAAGCAATCAAGGAGTAATGGTTGTGCTGAAAGGGCTGATCATAAGATATTTATCACTCCTTATGTCGATAGTCCACTTGGCGTTTGTCGCGCGATTTAGCCATTCATTTCCTATATAAGGTTCTGCGACAGAGGCTTAGTGGACTATGGGTGTAAACTACAACCTATTCCTTTACATTAATGATAATCCCTTCAGTGAAATCTGTTCAAAACTATCTAAGATGGCATTTTCCTGACCTCGCCAGATCCTTGGAGATGTAGTATTGATGGTAACTGAGTTATTGGCCTATGTAGATAGCCACCACCCCTTGCCGCAGGGTGATACTTCTGGATGCAGGGACCAGACTCATATCAGACACCACCACCCGTGCTTAGTCAACTCTCATGAATATGGCCAAAATGTATACAACATCTTTCCATTATTATTAAACGGAAGAGGATTCGGCCAGAGGCTAACCAATTGAGAGAGTTAGTGTATTGAAGCCTGAGGGATGCTCTGTGTGCTGCTCTGTGTGCTGCCCGGTGAACTGCGTTGTGAACTAATCAGTGTGCAGCTCTGAGTGAGTGAGTAATAGATGTTTAACGCCATTTCGACAGCTAAGGTCATATTCATGGCGAGAACTACATTACACAATTTCACAGAGGAATGTGTCAGTGCCTGCGCATATGTGCACCACACACATCTGAGGGGATAGGAAAGAGGAGAAATAGACCCTTTTAAGTGGGCTAGGGAAGCCCGGTGTGCAGCTCTATATGGTGCGCTAACTTTATGTGCTGCATTGTCTTTATGTGTGTAAGTTTGCGAGCTGCTTTTTGCATTGCATCTGATTCTTGCTATATATATACTGCTCTGTGCATTGCTATGTTTGCCACCCCATGTAGCCTGTTCTGTGTGCTGCACTGAAAGCTACTGTGTTTACTCTTCTATAAGCTGGCCTGTGTATTGCCCTGTGTGTTGCTCTGTGAACTGCTCTGTGTGATTTTCGGAGCTGCTCTTTGTTCTGCTCTATGAGCTACTCCATTCACTATGCTATGCACTGTTCTGTGTAACTCCATGAGCTGCTCTATGAGATGATCGGTGTGATACAAAGCTCTGTATTACTGTTATAAGTTGCTCAGTTTATTACTCTGTATACAGCTGTGTGTTGCTCAGTTTATTACTCTATATACTGCTGTGAGTAGTTCAGTTTATTACTCTGCATTGCTGATATGCGTTGCTCAGTTTATTACTCTTTATTATTACTATGAGTTGCTCAGTTATTACTCTGTGTTACTGCCATGAGTTGCTCAGAGATTTACTCTGTATACTGCTTCCCTTTCAAGTCAGATTTTGGCCAAACTCAAGAAAATCAACCCGTTGCAGCCAGGCATGGGGGAGGAGCTCGGGGAGATTGGGGAATGAGGGAAGCAGGTAAAAAATACCAGTTAATCTGTCTAGTAAACACGGTATGTAGCAGTGTGCAGAGACATCCACAGAATACAGGTTGGTGCCGGTGTATATATGTGTCTACCACCTGGACCTGGTATTGGGTAAAGTGTGTTCTGGAGGATTTGGCAGGAACAGCGGAGGGTACTGCAGTGGCCATTACCACTTAACCCTGCATATAAGATTAACCCTGCACCTCACAGATAAGGCACACCCACAACTCAATCTGGTCTTCTAAGGTAAATTAGGACATATTTCGGTCTTTTTAAAACTGCTTTAGATATGGTTGAGAATTATCGAGTATCAAATGTACCCCAAACTTTTCGTATCAGCACCGGGTCTTGAATAAGTGCCGGGGTACACGGATATTAAAATTTCGAAATACGCTATAATCCTAGCGTTGAATAAGCGCCAGCCTTGAATAAGGCCAGGGTTATAGACTTATTGAAATCAATGTGATAATTTGCTCCATAAAACTAAAGAAATGCACATGTTCTTTTTCACTGAAAACAGGTAAACCTAATTACTTTTATTGCCCCTCTCAAGGGTTCGTACCCACCATCCCCACCTAGCTGTTCTTAGATAATGATCACTCCTTAAGGTAGACCATTGAGCTAATAAAACAGCAGTATCAGCATCTATCTCCAAGTTAGAGTCCAACCCTGCAGAGCATACTTAGAATGTGGTATACATTTGTGTCTTTTGACCTAAAATAAATTTACTGAAATTTGTTCCTCCCTCAGAAAAATGATCACTCCCTAAGGTAGACCCTTCAGCTAATAACACAGCAGTGTCTGCATCTATCTCCAGCTTAGATAGTCCTGTGGAGCATACTTAGGATGTGGTATACATACACTGTTGGCAGGTTGATGCACATGGGGAGGCTGCAGCAGCAGCCATCCAGGTGTTGATGAGATTAACTCTGACAGTAATAGCAGCACATCCACAGTGTTAGTTGTGATACCACATCTATAGGCCAATGAACCCTGAGGGAGAATAATCTACTTCTTTAGCTCTCTAAGGGCTGCATAATAGCATAATGACTTGAGAAAACCATTTCAAAAGAGTCGCTGTTGCCAGAGTCCAAATGTCATTTTCTGAGAAAGTAAGAAAAGATATGAAAAAATAATCTGCCTAGCATAGATTCGCTAGAACATATATATATATATATATATATATATATATATATATATATATATATATATATATATATATATATATATATATACCCCTGAAACAGACCTCCCTTTTGCCTAGCTTACAAGAATACCTTAGATAATGAAGTCAGCTCCCTATCTCCCCGACATGTGTATACTGTAGGTATACTACATGCTAGTCTAACTGACTCAGAGACTATCTATCCCTTACATGCTACATATGACGCCTCCAGGGTGATATTCCCTTGTTGCCATGATGCACCAATGCAGTTCAAGTGAGACTATTCGACATTATGTCAACCCCTAGGGGGTATCTGATGCATAAAATACAGCTCAGGTGAACTACTCAGCAAGGTTGCATCCACTTATAAATAATGGGACGCCGAGTTATGGGAAGATTCTGGCAAATTTGATTCTGGTTTAATGCCAGAATAAAGACCAATGTGTTATAAAGAGGCTGATAAATTGAGCTCAGAGTACAGGCCATTACCCAGTTAGTGAGACATACAGTACGGACAATCTACCCTTAGTACACAGAGGTGAGAGTATCTGCGGGGGGGGGGGTGTGTTGACTCTTTGATAGTAGGTACCAACTGTTAAACTACAGCCCCACCCGCCTCCTTTCGGCCATTAAACAGCCCCTTAAAATATAGCTCAATTCTTACAGCCAGCTTTGTTAAATAAGTCTGATGACAACCGCTTCCATGTAAACTATGTCTTTTTTTTACATTGATATTCAAGAATTTCCCAGATTTTCACACACTAGAGTGATAGATTTCAACAGCGCCCTATTCTGAAGATGTAATTCAATCAACAGCCCCCCCCCCATGTTTCCCCTTGCTGACCTGTCTCATATAATATTTTCATTTGTGAATTTAAAACCAAAAGGTGGTATCCAATTATAATTTTACATAAAACAATTTCCATTTTTATACAACTTGGTGACAATTTCCAGGCTTGTTTGACAGATGGTACTTAAGTCCCCGGGTTCAAGTACCCCCCCCCCCCCCACTGGAGTAGCTATACCCTCCCCACCATCTCACTCCCCTACCATACTACCACCTGGAGGACCCCATACAGACAGCTTTCAACCATCAACCACCTCCTGCCGCTGCGGCCTAGGACCCGTCCACTCAGTCATAAACCAGGAATACCTGCCCCACTCTATAAACAGCCACTGCTGAAACTCTGTCCCAGACTAAATTAGAAAAAAAGTACAAGAAGTCCTTCACGCGTCACTTTCCATTTAGCCTGTGCAAACATGAATTGCCACATGGATAGCTTTGATAATAGGTCACCTGACAAAACAGACTCATCCTTCACTGCTTCAAGCCCTTTACTTACAAACCATAGCATACTTTCTGTTGAAATTGCCCCTGTAATAACAAGCTTCAACTCTTAGGTCCCCCTGTAATCCCAGTCTAAACATAAACTACAAGTAGCAGGACGTTGTAATCAAATTTTATCTTTAAAACTTACCACGAGAAATATTTAGATTTGTTATAAGCATTGACCCACTTCTGTCATATGTAAGCATCCTAGCCGTTTACTCACATATAATGACCGCATCCCACAACCCTTTTTGCCCTTTGACAAGCCATATACCACCAGATTTCTTTCCTGAATTCTGTTCTTGGACCTCTGTCTAAAAGTATACGATTCCAGCCATCTACTTTCAGATCTTTCATGAAACTCTACCCCAACATGCACTTATGAGACAAGGTGACTTATCTCAAAATAGCCTGGGAATTATTTAACGTGCTATAATCATATTTTGCAAAGTATTTTTAATGTAGTGAGCTGCTCAGAATGGCCTTTGGATAACTGTGGTGTTCCGTTTATGTGCCCATACACCTATATTTTTTTCTTCAATACCCCTGTAGGATGTACCCGGGCCCTTCTTTGAGACCGTTGGTTATTTGAACACGGTTTAGTGTTTGTTATTGATTTCTCCCTTACCCCCAGTGCTTAGCTGATACTGGTGCTTATTCGAGACCCTGACGCTTTACCAAGCCATTACTGTAGGTTGACTTTATCCATAGCCTAGTGCTTGCACCTGACGCTCTTACTGGTACTGGAGGGTGTTGCTCCTATAGTAAAAGGAAGACATGGCTAAAAATGCCCTTGTTTCCAGTCCTTTCTTTTCATGTAGCTATAACTTGTCCCTTTTGTTGCTCACAAGTGGTCATTAAAGTACGGTGCTAAAAAGGCCGCCTTTCAGTAGGTACCTAGTTGGGAGAAGTCAGTCAATATAATATACTATAGAGTGTGTGACATGAGTAGGTACCTGATAGTGCAGCTCTCTCTCTGTTCTAAACAAGGCAGGTGACTTCTGAGACTGATGTGGTGAGTGCAAGTACTTTGGTGAAGCAGTGCATGACTTGTTTAGAAAAGAGGGCACATACTCACAGCTCTTTTTACAATAGGAGCAACACCCTCCAGAGCTACCTGCAGCTCTCATTCTATCCTACCCGGTGGTTTTATTGGTAGCTGAGGTATCTGGAGATTCTGGTGGGGGGGGGGGTCCTCGATACTTTCCTTTCTTGCTTACATAGGTGAGCTCTGGATCCTTTCGATACTGATATTATGGATGACAGAAACCTATTACAGACTTTTATGTGTTATAAAACACATAGAATTAGAAGCAAATTTCAAGGTTAACACTTCTTTCAATGAGTTTATTCTATGATTCTTTGCATTGGTGCAATTAATTTTGCATGCAAAGGTTTTTGGCTCTGACCATAAAAGACCTGTTTTGAAAAGCACGTAAAAGTATTATTCAAAACTGCTCCTACCACACTGATCTGTTTATACAAGAATGATCTCGTTTTTCCACCACATTTGTGGATAAGGCCCCATAAGCCATGCTACATATAATGCTCCATTCTATTCCAATAGTATAGTTGTTCCTCAGGAGGGTGTTGCTCCTATAGTAAAAGGAAGAGCTGGCTAAAAATGCCCTCGTCTCCAGTCCTTTCTTTTCATGTAGCTATAACTTGTCCCTTTTGTTGCTCACAAGTGGTCATTCAAGTATGGTGCTAAAAAAGGGGGATTTGAGTAGGTACCTAGTTGGGAGAAGTCAGTCAGTATAATAAACTATAGAGCGTGTGACATGAGTAGGTATCTGGTAGTGCAGCTCTCTCTATTTTAAACAAGGCAGGTGACTTTTCAGACTAATGTGGTGAGTGCAAGTACTTAGGTGAAGCAGTGCACAACTTGTTTAGAAAAGAGGGCACATACTCACAGCTCTTTTTACAATAGGAGCAACACCCTCCTGATCCTCTGCGACATACTCACTCTCAATGTAAAGTACCCCCACCACCACGAGTTGCTCCTCTGATCCTCTGCTACGTGCTCACTCTCAATGTAAAGTAACCCCTCCCCTCCACTACCGCCATGAGTTGCTCCTCTGATCCTCTACTACCTGCTCAGTCCCAGTGGTAGTTGAGTAGGAGCTGCTCACCTCACACACCCTCCCCACCATGCCCAAACATAGCGGGGAGGTAGGTGCACATTGAGCCAGGCAGAAATAGCAGAGCTCCAGAGTAGGTACAGGGAGATGGAGATATAGTAGGACGCTGGCTAGGGTTATAGGAGTTGGAGGAGCTACACAGACAAAAATAACTTTCATATTTTCTTAAAATATCTAATATTATTGTAATTGCACAGTATGCAGTGAACAAATAACCTGTTTAAGATGATAAAATCCAGATTTATAAACACGGGGATTTTGAAAGCACACTCCTTGTTGTAAGTGAAATTTGAGGAATATTTCCTGTACCTTTATATAGTCCACACCAACTGAGCACATAATTGATAAATGTATTAATTTACATAATGTCTTGTTCAGTGTAATAAACTATTAATATTTTCATACAATGCATCAATGAACATGATGCATTAATGGTCATTTAAGAGCTTTCTCTCTTTTTTTCTTTTATTTTAGAATTGATTAAGGGAATTCGCCATTTTCTATCCACTGAGTAAAACCTTATTCATGAGGATTTCCTGTATTTTACTGAAAACAGTAAATTCTTTTTTGCCTGTGAGAGTTGAGCAGGTAAGATAGGTAGTGGAGGAAGTAGGTGAAGGTGTATACAGTGGTCCAGAGGATCGGCTTACTAATGGTACAGGTGATCTATAACGAGATTGGGGTGGCAGCAAGGTGCAGAAGGTAACCTCTGTATGCTTGACATCTTGCTCAGACACCAGCCACTGTAAATCAATACGGCAAGAAAGGGTTGAGGTTGGATTAATGATAATACAACTATACATTAGAAGTCCTCCCGTTTAATTTGCAAATTTGAAGGAAAATTGTCGTGTGAATCTTCTGGTACAAGTTGTTTGCATATCAGGGCACTACATGCAATGTTATAAACATTCAAACATAAAGAACCTAAACACAACACAGAAAGTGTGAATCTATAAGAGAGGTTTATTGTTAGACTCAGACCTCCTCAGGAGGTTAATTCAAAACATCCTGGGATCGCAACCCCGGCGATCTTAGGAATTATTCTATTAAGCGATCTTAAGGTCAGACTGCATTCACATTTCCTAGCCAGCACTAAGATCGCATCAATCTTAGCCACAGCTCTCCTTCACTATTCCAAGAAGTACTGACTGGGCACAGGGGTAAGAGTCCCAAAATAAAGGAATAGCTGTGGAGTCACTCTTCTTCACAACAGTGTTCATACCATCGTTCCCCGTCCCCATATTGGCTTACAAAAGAGCACAGAGTGCAGTTGACCCAGTACAGTATTCAAGAGTTGTTCCCATGAATGTATGATTTATGTTTGCCTATTAGAAGCATTGTGCCCCCCAGGACAAAGAGAGAGAGGGGAAGAATTACCTTACAGTGCACTTAACGCATGAGTAGCCCTAAGAGCCCTCAAGGACACTCAGCAAACATGCTCCCTCCCCTCTATATGTATGCAGCAGGCTATTCACTCTTTCAATCGGGAGTGTTCCCTGTAAGTGCTCTTGTACTCAGGTTAAACCACTGTGCAATTCTTTCACTAAGATTGCAGTGATCTTAGCGTTGGAAAAGGAATAGTGAAGTGATCCCAGGACTTACTATTCCTGGCAGGCCTGCAACCACTGCATTAGATAGGGTAGACCAGCCAGGTCTTATGATATGTGCCTACACTAAGATCGCTGGGGTTGCGATCCCAGGATGTTTTGAATTAAGCTCCAGGATGGTATGTGGGCTACACCTTGTCGGTCAGCATTCAAGCTGGCCCCTTTCCTCACAACCTTCAGGTAACTGATCTCATGTAGAGATTGAGGTGGTATATGTGTCTGTCTAAGCTAGACGCCAGACCTGCCATAGTCTATACTTACACACTGTCATATATTCACAAAAGAAAGAAGTATCAACTAGGTAAACATGTTGCATAAGTTTGCTTTCCCGGTGTGTTACTTACTAGGGCTGCGTCATTTGAGTAACATACTTCCCCCTCTCACTACGGGTCTAAATATACTAACCCGAAAATACTTTATTGAAAATCTCACTCGCAAAGAGGGGGAAATTCAGAGAAAAAATCACTTTAGGTACCATAGAGTGTCACACATTTACCTATATTATTTTAAAATGTTGTGCTTGCCAGAGTTCAAGCCTGGAGGACATTTCTTTTAGAATTGCATTACATTCCTATTCTCAACCTTTGGCTTCCTGCACCAGTCACCAAATATATCTAAAAAAAGGAACCCTGTTAACTTGAACAAAAATGAAAACATCCTCCATTTTTTAAAATACAGGTAGGCCCTGGGATGCACAGCAGGGACACATGGATCCTAACTCCCATCCTGCCTCTGTTAATACCCCTAAGCCACTACTCACCCCCCCTACCCTTTAGCTGGCCTGCTTAAAGCAACAACATGTCTGCACCTGATATTTCCCTGACTATTTTCATGTTCACAGAAGTGTTCATGTCCGTCAGGTTAGGTACAAATACCTCTCAATGAAGATGATGACTACTCAAAACAAGAGGACTAAAGAAAGAGTCACACAGTGAGGTACCTGCTTATGCAATACAGACTGTTTTAAACAAGGCATGTGGCTTTTTTCACTATAATTTGTTGAGCACAAGTTCAATGATAAAGCAGAGAGTGCCTTTTTGTCGTAAGAAGGTACCTATTTAGTGCTCTCTTTAGTTTATGTGCAACAGCCTCCAGTGCTCGTGAGTACTGCGCCAGTGCTGCAGTAGTGCTGGACCTTTTACCACAAGTGCATCACACCTCATAGAGTGAGCAGAAGGCCCTGGCGAGTTACTCACCAGGGCTGCATTCTGCGCATCAAATATGAAAGATAGGACACTAAATCAATACATAATGCAACACTCGGAGAGCTAGAACTACTTTGAAAACCCAGTCAGGAGGGTGTTTCTCCTATGAAAAAAGGTAGTTTTGCCTAAGAAGTGCCTTACCTGCAGCAGTCTCTTTCTTTGTAGTCCTAGACTTGAAAGAGTGTGTGACAAAAGTAGGTATCTCATAGTGCAGCACACAATATCCTAAGCAAAGCAGGTGCACTTTCAGACTTAAATGGTGAGTGGAAGTTGAATGGTGAAGCAGAGCATTCACAACTTCTTTGGAAAAGAGGGCACCTACTCTCAGCTCTATTTTGCATACGAGCAACACCCTCCAGGGGTGGCAAAGGATAGATGTAGTGGATAAGAGAGTGGGGAATGGTAGGCTTCAAAGGCAGGATTTTGAAGCCATGGTCGAAGCCAGTACTGACATAGTTATACAACCCTACGTTGAACCTACAATGCCTTGCACAAACACACATTACTTTATAAATTTATTTATATATATAGCTCACACACACCTGAATGAGAGGGAACAATATCAGTTAAGACCTAGACTAATTAAGACCAGCTAGATCTATACAGTGTAAAAAGGGATATTGAGAGATATCACTGAAAAGAATAATGAAGAAGTGCACTAATTAGAGACTGCATTGACAGTAAATGTCTAGAACAGTTTAGGTAATTAAGACACAAAAAGGGGGATGGCTTAATAAGGATGTTGAACAGTTCTCTAACGAGTTCCCTGAGCCGAAGGGGAGCACTTATATGTGAGTAAAACAATCTAGCTTGCCACAGTCCTGCTTTCAGACACATGAACCTGTATTCCCATTTCTATGGTAGTTTGGGGGAGCAGTTGTAGTATGCTACTAGGAAATAACATTCATTTATGTATTCCTGAAGGTTTGGCCGATGCAAAAGTCAATGCACCTTTCCTATTGGCCACTAGCTGGTGTGGGGCTGGTTCCGGCGAGACACACTGATAAGAACTGATAAGATGGGACCAGCATGTTCCTGGAAGTGGGTGTTAACCAGGGACAAGGTACCCATCATGGTGTGTGTTATCAGTGGGTTTAACCTCAACCACCGAAATTCAAAATGGTGGCTCCACTAGGCCTCCATACTGAGTCCTACATTATTTAATGTCGCTGAAGCTATGCATGAAGATGGAAAATGACATGAAGCATTACGACATCATAGTCCACTAAAGGGTAAATGCATCCTTAGAAGGTTGACTGTGGTGTGGGAAGCCCCGGCAATGTAAGGTGATGTGTGGCCCATAGAGGAGAAAGACAATGAGTTTGAGTTTTAACAAATTTTATTCCCACATCACTAGAAGGGTGGTCTCCCTGCTTTCAGAATGGTATAGTAAAGTCACCAACCTGTAAGTGGGTGGTCCACTAGCCAATTTTTCCAGATTCTAAGAATAGGGTCGATCGTGTACAAACTGTAGAGCTTAGATTTCGATAAAGATGGGCCATCTCATCTTTTTTTCTATCTAAGGCCTGTAGCCTATATCTTCCTATCCAATCATCTGTTTTGAATTTATCAGATTGGATAAAGGGCTTATTACAATGGCCAGGACTTATTTACCCTATATATAAAAAGGCATTGGTTCGTTGCTGGTTCCCATCCTATTAAAATAAACTTGAGTGCTTGCCAGGAACAGATAAACCAAAAGAGGCTAGATAAAGGTGTGTACTTTTTTTCAAAATTTAACTTTTCTATTTTGATGTATCCCTAGGCCTATACAATAAAACCTGTCCCTATGAACCAAATCGTAGTAAATAACATTTAACCCTAAATTCTGTACCCCCAGTCATCATGGCTATTTCCGCCATCTGGGATTTCGATTCAAACAAATCGGCACCTCCCGGGATTTTATTTAGAGGGGAAATTGCATTTCTTTATACCATGTATTTAGACCTACATACATTAAAAGTGGATGGGTAGTTCCAGAGATAGGGCCTATACTTACTTAAAATCCAAACTCCATGAGAATCTGCTGGGAGAGTGTAACATTGTTTGAGGTTGCTGAGTAACGCACTAAGTTGCTAAGTTACGCGCCGCTAAGATACACACTTCTAACGTGTGACACCAAGGGGGAAGCACCAGTGGAAATATCTGGTGCAATAAGGCAAGGTGCAATGGGGGGGGGGGTCCACGTCTATGGTCCTAGGGCAGTGCATAGATTTACTACACCCCAAACCTAACTCTAAAAAATGGGAACGTTTGGAAGCCTAGTGCAACCACTATCTGTGTAAAGGGCCGCTACCGTATCGTTGTGTTTAAGCACTGGGATTTGAATAAGCGCCGGTTGCAAATAAGCGCGGGGGGTACAGGGTTCATGAAATCTTTATAAGCATTAAAATGAGTGCCTGTCTTGTATCAGCGCCGGGGGAAATGGGGCCGCCAAATCAAAGACCGCCAGGGCGCTTTAACATGACGATACGGTATCTGTAGAACTACTTACGGTATGAGGTTGGCCATCCAACCACTAGCTATGTGTATCAAAATAACGCTATATCTGTATCAAAGACGTATCTATCACCCCTTGTGCTAAGTGTATATAAACATTGTAACATACCTTTACGTATTAAGGGAGATGTCTGTAAAGATAGTGCTAATTATGACAGATAGTGGTTGGTTGGGTATTGCAGATAGAGTTGATCCTTACACAGACAGTGGTTGGATAGTCAGTCTCTGTGTGAATAATTACAGATAGCATCCAATTATAAATACAGAGAGTGGTAGTGCAGGTATGGAAGGCATGTGGGTGGATAGGAGTTGTGACCTGTTTAAATATTGACCGAGTCTTTGAATTAAGTCTTGAATAAGAGCATGGTCTAGACCGCGGCACTTATATGGGTCGCTACAGTAGTTTTGCAGATAGTGGTCGTTTACACTGATAATGGTTGTATACACAGATAGTGGTTGCACAAGTCTTATAAAAGCTATCATCCTCTTCATCCCCATTACCATATCAGCTTTCTATGTGAGGTACTACAGATAGTAGTCATTTACACAGATAATGGTCAGATGTTCAGCCCCTATTAGCAGTACTACAGATAGTGGTCATTTACATAGATGGTAGTTGGATGGTCAGCCACTATCTGAAGTACTACAGATATTGGTCACTGACACAGACAGGGGCGTAGGAAAAGGGGGCCAGGGGGGGCTGGGCCCCCCCAATAATGAGGAGGTTTCCTATATAAGCCTATATAAAAATATAGCAGGCCCCCCGAACCGAGACCTCTGGGCCCCCCAATAAAAATTTGCTTCCTACGCCCCTGACAGATAGTGGTTGGATGGCCAGCCATATATGCGTAGTTCTACAGATAGCGACCCTGAGATAGCTATAGCGGTCGTTTACACATAGCATTCAAATGGCCAGGAGGGTATTGCCAAAAAGAAAACGAGTTTAGCCACTAACCTGCATAAAACGTGATCATCTTTCCAAAAGCTATACAACATATCCTTATGGGAAACTGCAAACGTGAGCAGGTGAAAATGTGCACGTTTAAAGGAAGGGGTGGACGAGAATAACTTTTATCAACACGATTCTCTGCACGTTTCTGTATTCCATGTACGTTTGGTTTTTGGCAAGACCCTCCAGCCCCTATTTGGGGCACAACAGATAGCGGTCATTTACACAGATAGTGGTTGTACAATCCTTATAAGAGCTATCACCCCCTACATCCCCATTACCTCACCAGCCGGCAGCCACAATTGTCCAAAGTAATAAACCCTGACGAGGCCCGGCGGCAAATGACAGATGAACGATAACAAAATAGATCTCTTCCCCGGCCACCTCGTTTTTTACCCAGCGCCATGAAGCCTTAACGAGGTATGGTAATGTGAAAAACTAATGATTCTTGAGGGAGTGTCTTGGGAACTGTGCATGGAGGTGTAATGGGTGGAGAAGGATAGGAGGCAATCTAGGTCGGTTCTATCTTGGTTATGTTATAAGCCATTTATGTAACAAGCTCATGCTACTTTAATAGTCAATATGAATTTCTGCCAGTGTCTGGGTCTTACTAGTAGAAGTGAGTGAGTGAGTAATAGATGTTTAACGCCATTTCGACAGCTAATGTCATATTCATGGCGAGAACTATATTACACAATATCACAGAGGAATGTGTTGGTGCCCGCACATATTATGTGCACCACAAACATCCCGAGGGGATAGGAAAGAGGAGATAAAGACCCTTTTAAGTGGGCAAGGGAAGCGCTCTGGTAGAAATTCTGCATTATATTAGAAATGTGATATCATACTTATATACCTAAGTAATTGTTTTAAGGGCTTGTAAATTGGATTCAGAGAGTAAAATGATTAGCATCATAGGAAATAATATGATACATGCAAATAATTCAATGAGATCTGATTAAGGTGGTAGCTGATATTTCTACTTTATTTCTAATATCAATTAGGCACATATATTATTATAACAAATGCATAATTATTCCAACTATTGCCATCTTCTATTTCTAAAATGTTTGCTTCTTAAATCATCACTACAGAAGGATCAAGACTGTATTTGCACCATTTCAGTATGATGATGGCAAGTGTATGCTTCATGCAGCAAGCCGTCCATAGAGAGCTAATTAATATTTGGTAATCTATTATGTAATAATTGTATTGCATTGTCCTATTACGTGATTTGATTTGATCACTACTAATGCTTGTTGTGATACATGTATAAATTATCAGCTACAGCTACATACTAGCAGAGTTCGCCCTTTAACCCCCTCTACGATCCGCTCATCGGTCATGATGCATAAGTGTTTTTGAAAAGGTTTTATTAGGTCTAAAGTTAAATACCAGAATACGGTCTGGCCATTCTGCTATCTGGGCCCACATTTCAGCCTCCTATGTTGACAATTGGTATAGCGGCGAGTAATAATATTATCTTCAGTTGACCATAAAGCTGAGAAAATAGCTTCAGTTCTAACAATCGTGTTCACACATGATAAAAAATCAGAGAAGTTCAAGACTCCAGGCATTCGCATTATAGTATTGGTGAAACCACTTAGTGGCCTTTGGGAAGGGGACGGGAGGGGGGGGGGGTAAGGGATGAAGGGATGAAGTGTAGCCTTGGCGAGTAACTCACCAGTATTACAATGATGCATCATGCCGACCCTATGGGGTTGATGCACTCCCAGAGGAGCAGCATAATGCATTAATAAAGTGCTGGCGAGTCTGTTTTTATATTGACTTACATCTGCGGCCATTAAAGGGTTTAGTTTACATAGCACTTCTATGTACATTGTAGTATGCCCATTTGTCGGCATGATACATCATCACCAAATAAATATCTATAGCTATATATCCACAGGGCCAAAGAATTTGTAATGACAAAATCCATTATTGACTTTTGACGATAAAACCACCTTTGGCCATCCAATTCAGACTATAATATCTAAGATGTTTGATTTTGTCGTCGGGAATGGATGCTGGAAGTGTTTTTGTCATCGGGAATGGATGCAGGACATTTTTTTCTTGTTGTCAGAAATCATGTCGGTACCAGTTCTATCGGCCTGTGGACACATGGCTTACCATATTAGAAATTGATAAGGGCCCAGCCCATAATAAGCGCCCATCCCTTTTTTTTTAGCATTCTCTTTTTCAGACTAGAAATAGGCCAGATTTTCACAATTTTCGCGCCATTTAAACTGAGATGACTATTTCATGAAATGAAATCTAAATATAATCAAAGCACCGGTTCTGCTTTTCTAGATTTTCTCAGAATAAGGAATTTACACTTTGAAGAAAGGTGAATGGAATTCATGCAGCTGCTAACCAGGAGGCTGTTGCAAAAAGAATTGGGATCTGATTCTCACTGTGGCTACTTGATCTTCCGATTTTCTGCTCTTCCCCACCCTGAGAATCGACTTCCCCAGAGAATTGGTTCCTACTTGAGAATTACACCCCGAGTCTGGACCACTCCTATACCACTCCTCTGACCAAATCCTTTTTCGCAACACACGAGGGAATCAA
Organism: Acholoe squamosa; assembly: GCA_949317995.1. Taxonomy (NCBI): domain Eukaryota; kingdom Metazoa; phylum Annelida; class Polychaeta; order Phyllodocida; family Polynoidae; genus Acholoe; species Acholoe squamosa. Next base: position 79,285,590 of record OX439039.1, read on the forward strand.
TTCCCTGAGGTGAGTGAGTTCCATTTTGGGAATAGCACCTTTGACAGAATCAATTCCAAATTCTTTTCACAATGGCCTCCAGTGCAAAGTCTAGGGCATGGCCAGCTGGGAGCAAAGGGACCTATTCCAACCCACACCCGCTTCTCCTCATGAAAAATTCTGGGCAGCGGCTGATCTAAAATTCTATCAGTGTCCTACCCTCACGTCCATCTCACCTCAACACAAAGAAAGCGTTTCATCTGAATAAACAGGTCATTATCTTGAAAGTGTGTCAACTCGGTTTGTCAACGACAGTGGTAGCGAACCTTCAAAGGCTGTATGATTCCTCCAGGTTCATGTTCCCCCGTTGTCACGATGCGCCAGTGCAGTGTTGCCGAGTACACTAAAATGCACTGCATTAGTGTATCATGCGAGCCATGTGGGAGTGTATCAAACCCTGTAGGGTCACCATGATGCATTCATGCAGGAGTGCATCATGCCCATTGGTCGTCATGATACACCAATACAGTGCTAGCGAGACTGCTTGTCAGCATTTTATTGGTGAATCATGACTGTATGGTGGGCATGTTGCATGAATGCAGCCCTGGCGAGTTACTCACCAGGGCTGCATTTCAAGCATCATGTCAACAAATAGGTGCATGGTGCATTAAGGCCTATGCAGCCAGTGAAGACGTCATGAAGCACTGAATTATGCAGAATTTCTGTGTGCTTGTGTTGTAATGTGATATAGGGTGGTGTGTGAGGGTGGGGGGGGGGAGATGGGACATGTTTGGGTGTAGTGTAGAAGATACAAATTTAACCACTGGGTGGGATCTACTGTTGCTGGTATTTAGGGTCTGTATTGTACCACAGATTTGTTTTTTTTTTCTGTGGAGATTTCCCTTTAAAAGAGCCATCATATCTAGCATGGCCTTATCAGAGGAGGACTTGGTAGGACCAACCTAGTAAACACACCTTCGTAGTTGAACGTTGAACAGAGCTAGATCTACGTGGGACTTTGGTTGCAACTACATAGTTTTGCATGATATATGGACATTCAAACGTTAAGGTTTATTTACGTTCTTCCTACATAGTTGTATGGAAAAGAACTTGCTTGGATGTAAATACACATAGCTTTTTTCCCCTACTGATTTGGATTTTTTCTTCTTTTTTTTAAAGCACAAATATTTATCCCAGGGGGATCTGATATTGCCATCTTCATATGAGGAGTCCGCTGCTTTAAAGATTGAGCTAAGGGGGCTTCTTGTAATATGTCCATGAAGAAGCAGGGGGAATTAGTGCAAGTTGGTAAAGAGGAGTCTCAAACCTACAGCCTAGTGGTATTAATTTTGTTTGGTAGATATTTCTGCATGGTTTTCCCTAGAGTAATGTTTAGCAGCTGAACTTCAAATCATTAGACCATGGGTCTGTATCCCATTTGGGGTTCTGAATTTTTAATCTAAGTCCAGCAGGGTAATTCATAAAAACTCACGATATCAGCAGAGCAAGACGACCAGAGAATTATGAAATTCGTCAATACTGATACTTTATGGAAACGATAGAATTACAGCCTTTGGAACACACAATTTCTTTCACAATAACAATTAAGTCAATTCATAACCTCTAGGGCTTGAAAGGTTATGAATGAGATAAATTTTCTGCAAATAATTCCAGAAATATCTTTCTAAAAAGATCGTTTCTAAATTCATCATTCACTTCTAGATGGGTCGTCACTTTTTATGAATCGCCCTGCAGGCAATATTGCATCTTTATTTTTTAATCTTTTGGTAGAATAAATACCTCAAAATGTGTTTTTTTTATCACGTTTATGTACGTCTAAATGAGGTAGAAAAACGTAAAACAAACCAATTTGTCTCTAGGACGTAGATAAACCTTTACGTCTGAACGTCCACATACCTGCTTCAAAGACGTTTTTCAGACCAAATTGGTATGAAAAATACCAAGATACACCTGTGAGCTACGTAGACCCTTGGTAGCGTGTTTACTGGGAATTCCCTTACCTTTTGTCTCAGGAACTTTACCTTCTCTGACTTTTGAAGGTAGTCAGGACAGTACGCCGCAGACCTTGGTCCAGCCATTGGAAATATTCTGGAGGAAGCTAGACAGTAGCCCCTTATCTAAACACGTAATGCCCATTCCAATATAATATAATATGATCAGTGTAATTGAAAATATTTGGGGGGGAATTGAATTGCAAAACCCTACTATCGGATATTCTAACTTTAACTAGATGTCGTAAAAGGCTCCATGGCTGGAACACATGATCAGGATCTTTATCAATTTGTTTCAGTGGCCCTAGTAGGACTAGACCCCTCAGCTTTAGGACACCTATAGATTCTTAAGTAAGGGATGTGGACAGTTTGAATACCAGTAGGACCCTTACCTAGATCCCTCTGTACCAGGTGGCTTATGGTATAGACACACCATTAGGACCCTTATACCTAAACCTTACCTAGATCCCCCTTGAACAGATGGTCTATGGTATAGACACACCATTAGGACCCTTACCTAAACCTTATCTAGATCCCTCTGGACCAGGTGGCTTATGATATAGACACACTTTTAGGACCCTTACCAAAACATTACCTTCATCCCCCTTGAACAGATGGTTTATGGTATAGACACACCATTAGGACCCTTACCTAAACCTTACCTAGTTCCCCCCTGGACCAGGTGGCTTATGATATAGACGCAACCTAGGAACCCTTTCCTAAACCTTACCTGGATCCCCCTAGGCATGATAAGGACCCTTACACATTCTTGTTCTAGATAGTGGTCTGGATAGGACACCATCAGCCTCAGGACACCTATCATAATGGCCCGTTTAATAAGCGCCAGTCTCAAATAAGCGCCATGGGTATAGGGGCTTTGAAATCAATCTTAAGCACTAAAACCTGCATCTAAAATAAGCGTCTGTCTCGTATAAGTGCCAGTGGAATTCAAAACAATGGGCGCCCGGGCCACTATAGTACCTAGGGTAAGTGATCTGGACTGAATAGATACCATTAGGACCCTTACCTAAACCTTACCTAGATCTCCCTGGACAAGGTGGCTTATGATATAGACACACAGCTAGGGGGAGGTATGTGCAGGACGGGTGTTGGGATTGTGAGTCAACCTCCTGTAAGGTGGGGAATGGAGACTATAGGGAGATCCATGGTAGTGGTAAGGGATCTGTCTCTGAGGTCTGGACCCAGGTATAGCATTGAATTGCGAGGAGAATAGACGAAAATGGGGAGTGATTATTTCGCCTCCTTTTGCATATATATTCCCGTGGGGCTCCAAAGCCTATCAAACATGAGCCATTCAGAATGACGTGTTGGGAGTCTTTACATTCAACCTCCAACCAGAATAAACCAAAATTGGGACATTAGAGTTTCGAGATAATCTCATCTTTCTCTCTGTGTCTATCCGTCTTGAACAGTCTCCTCATGCACAAGGTATATATACCCACCAATATATCAAAACTTCGTATATTTTGTTTTTACAAAGGTATTGTATTTTCTGACTATAGAAGAGACTGTCAAAATTGTAAAAACATAAAATTCAGAGAAGTAATATATTGACCCTATTTCCTGTTACAATTTCTACTTGAAAAATTGACACTACAACATCATACATAGAGTATACTATAGGCACCATGAGGGGGACATCAGTGTGAGTATATTAGTATTAGGGAGAGGGACAGGGTACAGGACATCAGACATGGAGTATAGCCACCATGAGAGGGCCTCAGTGTGAGTCTATTAATATTAGGGAGAGGGACAGGGTACAGGACATCAGACATGGAGTATAGCCACCATGAGAGGGGGGGGGCATCAGTGTGAGTGTATTAGTAATAGGGAGAGGGGCATGCAGGGTACAGGACATCAGACATGGAGTATAGCCACCATGAGGGGGCCGCAGTGTGAGTGTATTAGTATTAGGAAGAGTGGCAGGGTACAGGACATCAGACATGGAGTATAGCCACCATGAGGGGGCCGCAGTGTGAGTGTATTAGTATTAGGAAGAGTGGCAGGGTACAGGACATCAGACATGGAGTATAGCCACCATGAGGGGGCCGCAGTGTGAGTGTATTAGTATTAGGAAGAGTGGCAGGGTACAGGACATCAGACATGGAGTATAGCCACCATGAGGGGGCCTCAGTGTGAGTGTATTAGTATTAGAGAGAGTGGCAGGGGTGCAGGTCGTTGTGAGGACGATTTGTCATCAACTAATACCTCCTCTTACTCCTCCTCCAGCTCCTTCTATTTACTGCCGCCCCAGGTATAGGTGGGTGCTCTGGCTATTCCTGAAACACTGGTAGTGGTTGTATATGGGGTAAATTCACCATCGAGTCGGGCACATACTTGAGTCAAAGCCGCAGCTTGATGGGTCTAGACCTTTAAAACTGACAGGGTCACATGGCCACTTCTTGAAATCAAGATCTGACATGGAGCTTCCTGACAGGGACATGGAGAAGTTGAATATTAGGGACATGAGACATGTGAGTGGGGCAGGGTACAGGACCTCAGACATAGAGTATAGACACCATGAGAGGGTAGTGTGAGTATATTAGTATTAGGGAGAGGGGTAGGGTACAGGACATCAGACATGGAGTATAGCCACCATGAGAGGGCTTCAGTGTGAGTGTATTAGTATTAGAGAGAGTGGCAGGGTGAAGGACATCAGACATGGAGTATAGCCACCATGAGGGGGCCTCAGTGTGAGTGTATTAGTATTAGAGAGAGTGGCAGGGTGAAGGACATCAGGCATGGAGTATAGCCACCATGAGGGGGCCTCAGTGTGAGTGTATTAGTATTAGAGAGAGTGGCAGGGGTGCAGGTCGTTGTGAGGACGATTTGTCATCAACTAATACCTCCTCCTACTCCTCCTCCAGCTCCTTCTATTTACTGCTGCCCCAGGTATAGGTGGGTGCTCTGGCTATTCCTGAAACACTGGTAGTGGTTGTATATGGGGTAAATTCACCATCGAGTCGGGCACATACTTGAGTCAAAGACGCAGCTTGATGGGTCTAGACCTTTAAAACTGACAGGGTGACATGGCCACGTCTTGAAATCAAGATCTGACATGGAGCTTCCTGACAGGGACATGGAGAAGTTGAATATTAGGGACATGAGACATGGGAGTGGGGTAGGGTACAGGACATCAGACATAGAGTATAGACACCATGAGGGGCCATCAGTTGGAGTGTGTTAGTATTAGGGAGAGGGGCAGGGGTGCAGGTCGCGTGAGGATGATTTGTCATCCACTAACACCTCCTTCTGCCGCTCCTCCTCCTGCTCGTTCTGCCACCCCAGGTATAGGTTGGTAGCTATTCCTGAAGGACTGGTATTGGCAGTATATGGGGTAAATTCACCGCAAGTTGGACACATACTCAAGTAAAATATATGCCTTGAGTCGGATGCATTCCTTGAGTCAAACACATACATTGCTTCAAACACACACCTTGAGTCAAAGACATATGACATATCTTGAGTCGAACACTTATTTGCGGTTGGCACATATAGAGGACATATATAACATATGACCTGCTTTTGCGAATTTGATGCATTTGAGGGGCAAGGTGGTCTCAAAGAAATTTTGGAGTAGGGTGATTTCTCTTTTTATTTTATGTGAATAACTTCTTCCCATAGAGATAGCATTGCGCGGTCGATCGCCACACCCCCAGTGGCGTAACGTGTGTCGATCCACCACAGCGGCTGATCCACCACTGCAGCCTCATTCTGGGTGCATGTAAACATTCAAAATGGCGGACCTCAGCTCGTACGGGGGACTACGGTAACGGATTTTGCTAATTTTCAGTTAATTAGACACTCTAAAAACATAAAATAAATATAGAACTAAACTCCCCTGGTGTCCTCGGTGGCTGATCCACCCCTCGGGGGGGGGGGGGGGGGTCTCCCCCGAGGGCGTTAGCCCAAGGGGGAGACCTCCCCCTCGTGGTGGATCGGCCACCTCGTACACCATGGTCTTTTAGTTCTCTCTATTTATGGGGATACTATGGATGTGGGTAGTTACTCTTGCGCAGGTAATTTTTCTTAAATACGTAAACTGTTGCCATGGGTACCAATGCAATTTGGTACCATGTCAACAATTGCTCGGTTGTCGTACCTAGTTGCAGCATAGGTACAATTCTTTTATCTAACTAGCTACTGTATGTCCATTTTGTGCACCCACATACCCCGTAAATACACCCCTGATTTCACAGGTGGAAACATTATGTCAACAATTGCCGGGGCATTTGTTGACATTATTATTATCATTTTTGGTAGCACAGGTAAAATTCTGTTATCTAACTATCAACTGTGTGTCCATTTTGTGCACCCACATACCCCCTATGTACACCCCTGGACATAACTAAAGAGGCCATTCTGACAAATTATTTTGAGGGGAAGAGGCAGTATTTGTAGTGAATAGTTGAAATACATCCTACAGTACAGTTTTGAGAGGATTATTAGCATAACTGATTGAGCTAGACAGTAATGTGCTTGAATGGGCAATTGTTGATGTGTCAACAACTGCTTGGGCAATTGTTGACCCAGCGTCAGTGACCCGGGGTCAGACACTGACCCATGGGTTAGAAACGGTAGTTGCTCTAGCATGATTGTGAATCATGATAGAATCCAAGTGGTTTTCTTACCAAGGAATAATGACATCACTATACAGAGATTAAGCACCAACAAATCCAAGAGTTTGAGTTTGAGTTTAACAAGTTTATTGGCCAAATAACATCATACAACACGAAGCTTTTCAGGATCAGACAAGAAATGACAATAATTATGACAAAACACAAAGGAAAAATTATTTCACAATGCATTGCATATGGGAATACAATAGGTGCTTACTAGGTGATTCTAGATTATGCCAGCAATTAGTCTTCATAATAAAATACATTGATATCGGAGTGGGCTCCCAACAGACACATTCTTATATTCAATGACATACTAATACTCAATTACTAACTAATTTTCAACATAAATTTTTTTGGATTCCAATTTCTGAACATCAGCGTCCAGTTTATCCCAAAGCACCTTTTAATTACCTTTGACAGTTGGACTCATATCATATACAAGGCATGTAGATTGGCTAACATTTAGTTGCACTTTAACTTTGCCGAGGAGTGCACATGGTGGAACATATACATTATCTGAGTCCTTAGAGGCATCAAACATAATGCCAAGGAGACTTTTATTCCTTCATACCTGTAATAGCGTACATCTCAAGTACAACATAAGGCTATGTAGCTGACCCACGGTGAATCTACCCCAGCCTTCCTCCAGTCATCCCTGTGTTTAGCTGGGACAGTCAGTAATTATGACTGAAAAGATGGCGGCCTTTACACATGTAATATTGATAGTGACACTAACTCTTTTATCCGCTTTATAGATTTCTTACATTCATCGACCATAAAGAAGAGAAGCATGACACAGACTTTTGTGTTATATACATAGAGCTTTAGCAAATACAAGAATTATCTCAAAAAGAAAATGTCTCTGCTTTTGGGGGTCTTAAAAAAAGATGAGAGGTATGGGGTCCCAGTGGCCCATAACTAGAATAAGGCCTTTTTCCATTTCAGTCAGTAAAAGTCAAAGTCCGGATTAGTAGAATGAAAAGGTCTGACTGAATAAGTGGTACCTGATTCCATTGTGAAGTTGACTTTTCCAGTCAAATCTTTTAGACTTTTCTCATTCAGTTCTCAACGTTTTCAGTCCACTATCTGACTTAAGGTCTGCAGGGTGTTGCTCCTATAGTAAAAGGAAGAGCTGGCTAAAAATGCCCTTGTTTCCAGTCCTTTCTTTTCATGTAGCTATAACTTGTCCCTTTTGTTGCTCACAAGTGGTCATTCAAGTACAGTGTTAAAAAAGGGGGATTTGAGTAGGTACCTAGTTGGGAGAAGTCAGTCAGTATAATAAGCTATAGAGCATGTGACATGAGTAGGTACCTGGTAGTGCAGCTCTCTCTACTATAAACAAGGCAGGTGACTTTTCAGACTAATGTGGTGAGTGCAAGTACTTAGGTGAAGCAGTGCACGACTTGTTTAGAAAAGAGGGCACATACTCACAGCTCTTTTTACAATAGGAGCAACACCCTCCAGAACACCTGGAGCGTGTTGCTCCTATGGTAAAAAGAGCTGTCAGTAGGTACCCTCTTTTCAAAAGAAGTCACCTGCCTTGTTTAAAACAGAGAGAGCTGCACTATCAGGTACCTACTCATGTCACACACTCTATAGTATACTATACTGACTGACTTCTCCTAACTAGGAACCTACTCAAATCCCCCTTTTTTAGCACCATACTTGAATTACCACTTCTGAGCAACGAAAGGGACAAGTTATAACTACATGAAAAGAAAGGACTGGAAACAAGGGCATTTTTAGCCAGCTCCTCCTTTTACTATAGGAGCAACGCCCTCCTGGTTCCATTGGCCTGGCTGTCAGTCAATAAAAATGTTGACTGGAAAAGTCTGACTTGACTGAAAAAATCAAAAGTCAGTCCTGAACTGAAAAAAATTCTGACTAAATTGATTGGGCTTTTAAAATATTAAGAAAAGATGGTATTTGGAGAAAGGTCAAAAACCCACTGGACAAGTTTGACTTTGACTGGAAAACTGCTTCCACTGACCGTCAGTCTGCTAAAAAGTTAGGAAAAATTGACTCTTCAGTCAACTTTGACTGAAAAGGTCAAGGGCATCACGAAAAAAAGAAAAGTGGGAAAGTGAGGATTTCACTTTTACAGTGACAGAAAGTGGGAAAAGTCACTGAAAGTAGACTTTGTCAGTCACCTTTTTGTGACATTTTGCAAACTTAACTGAAGGGGAATAAGGCCTACAGTGAGTATTTACACCAGGTAGTTTTGTGGTTGAGTCCACTCTGTCTGCCCCCCCCACCCCTCGGTGTGTACCGTCCATCATGTTAATGTAGAGGTATTTAGCTATTACTTTGGTTGACATGCTGGAGATTGCCAGTCGACCTCTCTCCTCGGTTAGTTACTTGAGATTTATTGCCGTACCTATTGGTGTTGATATTTGCCTTTGGAATGATTGGGATAACCTTTGTTTGATTATGTAATTTTCTGAAATAAATGAGCTATTTGCACCCTAAATGATCTTGATTTTAAACAGCCTACAAGTAAGAATTACCTCCCTCCCACCGCTCTCTCTCTCTCTCTCTCTCTCTCTCTCTCTGTCTCTCTCTCTCTCTCTCTCTCTCTCTCTCTCTCTATCTATCTATCTATCTGTCTCTCTCGGCCTTTCTCTTTCTCTCTTCGGTGCTCCAATCACCTATCTCTCTCGAGATTTCCCTTTCTCACACTCTATCCCTTTCTGATGTGCTCTCTCCCTCACTGCCTCCGACTGTCTTTCATCTATCCTGCCACCATTCAAATCTACCTATCATCATTAGGGGCCTCGTCCTAATGTGAATAACAGAAGTCACCTGGAGCAGTGGTTGGCTGTTGGCAGTCGTTTTATTATCTTACTGAGGCTCATGCGCCAAAATAATGCCTATAGTTCATAGGATTGCATTCCTAGCACTGTAAGACCTGCATTGGCCAAATTGTATAACTTTAACTAAGGTTGTACGACTGCTTAGTATGACTTCTTAGTCGTACTATTTGTAGTATGTCCCAGCGGGCATAGAAAGTTGAAACAACATTGATGATGTTAATGCAATGTTCTGTGCCAACTTGGGTTGAGAAGGGCCTTATTCGGATTTTCTTTGTCATCATGATACATACATGCACGATAGATTAGGTCAATGATACGTTGATGTAGTCCCAGGGTGGCCTCCATTCATGCACCATGGCGCCCTGGAGGCTATTGCGAAAAGAATCGGATTCGGTTTCTCACTGTCGTAACTCACCTTCCAGTTCCTGGCTGGTCTGCTGCTTAGAACGAACTTCTCACCCTACACTCAGAATCAATCCCCTTTGTGTGAGTCATAATGGGAAGCATCCCCCAATTCATGGAAACTTAAGAATCAATTCTATAACCTATTACCTTGCTGTAAAACAGGGGAGAAGTCATCACCTAAGGGTAGTCAGTTCCCATTTGGGAATAGCACCTCCGATAGAATAGATTTCCTGTCCTTTCGCAACACCCTCCTGAATAACAAAATATGCACTAATGCATTATATGCTGTACTCCGAGGCTAACCCCTTAAGGGCACCATGCCCATGGAACAGCATAATGCATCATGACGACCAATAGAAGCGATGCATCAATGCGCGTAGGAACAGGGGGGCAGGGGGGGCAGGGGGCAGGAGGTGGGGCCTGAGTATGTTTGGGCCCCCCCCCCATTATTTGCCAAGAATTCATAATAAATTGAACAAGAAGCTAAAACCTTAGCTCGATAGAGTAATGGTCCGATAGGGAAATGGGGGGGGGGGGCTGGGCCTCAAATCAGATCTAAAATTAACCAAGGATTACTTTTCTATACAAATTTTGTATAGGTATGTATAGGAGCTATTGCGCTTGAGCGGACAATTCAAGATGAATGAGGTGGGGCCCCTACTTGGCCCCCCAGTCAAGATGCTATGCCTCTGCCTTAAAGGGTTAGGTGTGCCCTTGTTCCAAAATTGTACCACGTACACCTGTGAGCACCTGTTACTGCTGTGACTCTATTCTCAGTTTTCTATTTTAATTTTTTTTAGATTCTACTTCTCCTCCCCTATTTTCATCTCCTCATTTGTGAGGAGGCAAGTTAAAAGGACAGTCCGAGGGGGATTAGTACCAATTCTGGCCACCAGGGGGACACCACTATGGCCTAAAAGGGGGAAAATATACCCAAAATAGTTATATACTACTTTTTTATATAGATTACAATCGTCCTAAAGGGAAATTCCCATTTTTAAGGAAAACCTTCCAAATTTGGAATGTAAATAGAATGTTTTTGGGCATTTGAGGGCAGAAATCAGTGTTTTTGTTGATATTGGTTGCCATGGAAACATTATTTTCACTCAAAATTGAGAAATCAAAAAAGCCTATTGGTAGCCACACCCACAAGGATCGGTGTGTTGAAAAGATGGTAAAAATCTGATAATCAGATAAAATTTTATGAGAAAAAGAATGTGAAGAATATGACAATTTCCCTAATTTGCAGAATTATGCCTAATTATACATATCATCTGATATATGTCATGAAATATACAAGGTAGACCTTATTTGGGATTTGAATAGGTCGGTAACCATCTAAGTTAATAGAACCGTAACTCTGAAACTAGCAGATATATTTTCTCATGTAATATACCATTGGAAAGTTCATGGCCTGAATTTAAAAATTGACTTTTTCCCTGGGGGACCCTTTTTGCTTGGCTATACACATTTGTCTTCCTTTTTTTCCTGCACTGTAAAAACAGTGTTTAGGGATTAAACACCAGTGTTTAGAAGTTAAACACTTGGTTAAACACTTATTTGTCCCACTTTTCTCAACACTTCTTAAGTGTTAAACGTGTTTAATTTTAAACGTGTTTAACTAGGAAGTGTTTAACCAAGTGTTTAAATGCTAAACACTTAAACACTTCAGTGTTTAGGTGTTTGAGAATAAGTGTTTAAAAGCTAAACACCTAACACTTCAAGTGTTTACATGTTTAAATATTGGTGTTCAGGAAATTTGGTGTGTATCTTTAAACACCTTTTTTGCAGTGTGGCGAAGAAGATGAGGGCTGGACAGTGATGATGAGAAGTGGTAAATAGATTTCTTTCTAGTTCAACGGTAGAGTTATAAGTGGTATGAGGATGTTGTCCTACACAGAGATAATTGACATCAGGGCAATGTTAGCAGTATATTCGTCTAACTTGGAAATGATTTTGATAATATTAGTGCAATGTTAACGGGTTGACATTACAGGAAAAATTATATTCCAAAACATAATTTGTAAAAACAAATATATATATATATATATATATATATATATATATATATATATATATATATATATATATATATATATATATATATATATATGAATGAATAAATAAAATAAATAGATAAATAAATAAATAAATAAGAAAAAGTACTCAAGTTGGCAGTTACACCTTGCTTATTGTCAATTTACTACCAAACTTTTATAGTAAACTTTGAGAGACCATTCATTCGATTCAATAAATGGTTCAAGGGTCATAACTTAAGGCAGACATGGTTGAGGGTAGGCTGATTAGGGTGAGCAAATGGTGTTTAAAGTTGCTCATACCAGTAAATATGCTCCACAGCAGGGTTACCCTGATGCTCAGGACAACTATACAACTGTAGCACCCACCTGAATATGTGTATACTGTTTGGCCTTACTTTACCCTGTAGAGGCGGATCGAAAGGGACAGGTGCAAGGGGCCTGTGTCAAGGCTGATACGAACGTCACTATAGATTAGTACTAGAACAACCGTTTTCAATGGGGGATATTGAATACAATGTGCCCATATTCAATGGCTGGTGGTCATGTGAACTGCTGAAACAAACAGACACTGAAATTAAGTAACTTTGATAGTTTTCTTGTCTTTAAAAGCAAAATTAACCCTGTAGCCATGACAGAAATGCAAATGTCAATTCCCATGGGACATTTTAGCATTGTATTCACCTCGGTGATTCTGCCCGTATTCAACGAAGCCTTCAAATGGTCATTGATATTTGCTTATATACTACCTGCCCTTGTAGTAATATTTCAATCCGCTGCATCCTGGCGTGCAATGTTTCCCGGTATTTTGGTGGTTGGTGGAACTCTCCCTTTTTGATTTTTAAGATTGCACTACTTGCAGTAACCTGCAACCAGCCAGGGATGTCTTTTTTCTCTCTCTCCATATTGACCTCTCCTGACCCCCCTCCCCCTTCCTTCCCACAAGGACTTATCTCTCAATTAATTGGACATGCTTATTTGAGGCTATTCATTTTGTGCCCAAACTTCTCAGTTATCTAATTCAACTATGAGTCCATGCCTTACATATTGCCAATATGCACCTTGGTGGACACTTATCTTGCAATTTGAAGTGTTAAGCGATAAAGAATTGCTGCAGATTGAGATGTTTTCTTCTCATAGACTTCGTATTAAAAAGCCCTCTTGTTTGATAAGTGTTGCAGGTTAAATAAGCCATAGGTAATCTATCCCTCAAGGCCATGCTCAATCCTCACGAGTTTGGCTAAAATCGCTCATATTACCTAAGAGATTGAATTCTTTTGAAAATTACGTTAGTGTGTACATCTGCATTTCTACAGATTAAATGTTTATAATTATGAGCTTTTGAAAGATGAGTGACCTTGCTTAACACTTTCATATAGTAAGGGGCGTTGCTGACGTAGGCCTACATATTTTAGACATTACAACGTACACATCTGTAGACATCTATAAGAATTCAATCCTATCAGCATCCGTGTTCTGAAAAAGAGGTTATTAATGGATGTGTACATGTGGACTGGCGAGTTGCTCACCTCATCCCTCCCTCCATGTTAGCCGTGCGTCATGGCTGCAGAATGGGCTCAGGAATCCTGTGATATATCTCAGGGAGATACTAAGGGAGTGATTTTCTAACAGCAGGGTGTGGGGGGATTCTTTCCACAAAAGGGGGATTTGAGCAGGTACCTAGTTGGGAGAAGTCAGTCAGTATAATAAACTATAGAGTGTGTGACATGAGTAGGTACCTGGTAGTGCAGCTCTCTCTATTTTAAACAAGGCAGGTGACTTTTCAGACTAATGTGGTGAGTGCAAGTTGAATGGTGAAGCAGTGCATGACTTGTTTAGAAAAGAGTGCACATACTCTCAGCTCTTTTTACAATAGGAGCAACACCCTCCTGATACACTCCTGAATAATCAGCATGATGCACTGCACAGTGCTGAAGAAGAAACCTCCCTGCACTGCATTGGTGCAACATGATGACCACCAAATAACATAACCTTGGCTCAGAAACCTGGGGATACCATGCATCCCTTACAGAGGTAGGGTTGGTGATGTGCTGACGTTATCAGCTTGATATGTGTAATATATTATGTGCAGGCCTGAGGGTGCTATCAGGTAGTTGAAGGGGAAAGGTGTGGCCTTTGTAAAACATAAACTGTACCCAACAGCTGAAGGTCTCATAGGCATAAATAAGGCTCTTATCCTCAGAAAATATTTTTGATCCAATGTAAATCTAAATTTAGATTACATTTGCCTAAGATTTACCACCTACCCCAAATATTCAGTGTTCTTTGGTAAGAAGATTCTGCAAAGTTTCATGAAAGTTATCTATGTAGAAGCCCTCTAAATTGCATTTCTTACTTTAGTTTTTCATATTTTTTTCATAGAACTAACAGATTTCCCAGAGCAGAGGACTTTACAACTTGAAATCGACGGACATTGTCTGAGAGGAAGCAGCTTCCACTTTTTATCCAAACCCTCTTGACTGAAGGTGCCCACCTTTTGGGTAGTAGTCCAGGCAATGTTGGGTTTTACCACAAACTACCTGCAATACAATCAATTTTACCACCATGCATTTCTTTGGTGACCAAATAAAGACATACCTAAGGTCCTCACCTGTACTGATAGTGGAAACATGGTTAATTTGCATAATTTTGTTAGGACCCTCTCCAGCTAATTGATATACAAGTAGATTGTGGTAACGATGGTAATGATCAACACTTACGGCCAAATTAAAAGCCAAAGTCATTCCTCTGGACATTTGCACAGGTTAGGACTTTTAGTATGTCATTTTATGGACATTAAGGAAATGCATTGTGGATGAAAAAAATTGTATTGCAGTCACTTTGAGCTAAGGCCTATTTTTGAGCCACATTGCCTGGACTATAAACCCAGGGTCTATGTTTAAACAGAAAAGGAGTACAGTAAAAACTGAATAAGAAACTTATTTTTGCTGTTGCACTATATCAAGTATCTGTAGGTGTATATTTAGTTTCTCTTGTACATAAAGTGTCCTGTATCTAATCAGGAGGGTGTTGCTCCTATTGTAAAAAGAGCTGTGAGGATGTGCCCTCTTTTCTAAACAAGCCATGCACTGCTTTACCATTCAACTTGCACTCCCCACATTAGTCTGAAAAGTCACCCGCCTTGTTTAAAATAGAGAGAGCTGCACTACCAGGTACCTACTCATGTGACCCGCTCTATAGTTTATTATACTGACTGACTTCTCCCAACTAGGTACCTACTCAAATCCCCCTTTTTTAGCACCATACTTGAATGACCACTTGTGAGCAACAAAAGGGACAAGTTATAGCGACATGAAAAGAAAGGACTGGAAATGAGAGCATTTTTAAGGCAGCTGTTCCTTTTAACATAGGAGCAACACCCTCCTGCTATGTACATGTAAATATCCGGGAGGGTGTTGCTCCTATTGTAAAAAGAGCTGTGAGTATGTGCCCTCTTTTTTAAACAAGTCGTGCACTGCTTCACCAAAGTACTTGCACTCACCACATCAGTCTGAAAAGTCACCTGCCTTGTTTAAAACAGAGAGAGCTGCACTATCAGGTACTTACTCATGTCACATACTCTATAGTTTATTATACTGACTGACTTCTCCCAACTAGGTACCTACTCAAATCCCTCTGTTTTAGCACCGTACTTGAATGACCACTTGTGAGCAACAAAAGGGACAAGTTATAGTGACATGAAAAGAAAGGACTGGAAACAAGGGCATTTTTAGCCAGCTCTTCCTTTTACTATAGGAGCAACACCCTCCGGGTACTTCAGGAGCCAGCGTCTGCTATTTTACGCCATTTTACAACACTCACCAACCATAACTTACTTACCTATAGACACTGATAAAATACATTAAAGTTGGACTTCTCTAGAAGCTCAAAATCCTGATTTTAATGGTATTCAGTCGAATCTCACAGTTTTGGTTAATCCGACCAATTTTTTCTATTGGGTGTAAGCGGGAGTGGAGCTGGTTCTGGCGACTTGCACTGATAGGCTGATAAGATGGGGACCAACATGTCCCTGCAGTGGATGTTATCCAGGGACAAGGTACCCATCATGACAATGCTTTATCAGTGTATTTTGCCACCTCTGGTATAACCAGCGAAATTCAAAATGGAGGACCCACTGGATATGAGTCCAGGCTCCTATACTTTTGCATTATCAAAATTAATTGGATTAGCAAAATTGTGGCCGACTGACGGCAGTGGAATACCCACTTGATGCATGGTTCCACAGGCGTACAACCAGTCGGAATAGCCCTATTATAAATTGCTGGATGCACAATCGGTCAGAATTATTTCAGCATTTGACCGAATTGACTATGTGGGGGAGGCTTTTGCATTTTTGAAATTAAGAACTCACAATTTGCATTGTCTTTATAAATCTTTTATTTTTGTAAATGCACTTGAACCTCCATTTTCCATGAAAAATAAACTTAACGATTATGGACGTACCTTTAATTACTTTGTATCAAACTTTGGCCTAAAACTCACAGCAACTGTTCAAAAGATGAGGGAGGAGGTTGCTGCAGATAACAGAAGACAGGTACAGACTTAGGATGGTATCATGTGGCCCTGGTCAGATTATGCTGCATTCTTCCTGTCTTACTCCCTGACTGATCTGTACCTGGTATCAACAGGAGGAGCCACCAGATGGTAGGGCAGTTACTAATTTGGATCAACTTAACATGTATGATATTACAGAATCAGGGCTTCTGAACCTAGGTAGTAATCATTTATGAGGAGTCACCAGTCAACTTAACTTTTATAATAATTCTAGGTCTCTTGATATGTTTGTATAATGTAAAATCAGCATGCCAAATGACTTCACCTTTTACTGTATAGAAACAAGTCCTAGACACAAAAAGAAATGTAGGGTCGTTATGGTATAAATAAGTTAAATTCTGTCAAATTTACCTTGTCAACTCCATTTTGACTACTGTAGTTGGCCTAGCATCCTGACGCCCGGAGAGATAGCCCTACCTGGAGGCCATTGCGAAAAGATTTGGAACTGGTTCTGTCGGAGGTGCTATTCCCAAAACGGAACTCACTTACCTCAGGGAATTGATTACCTCGTGTGTTGCAAAAAGGAAATCGGTCAGAGGAGTGGTATAGGAGTGGTCCAGAGTAGGGGTGTAATTCTGAAGTAGGAACCAATTCTCGGGGGAAGCCGATTCTCAGAATGGGGAAGAGCGGAGAATTGGAAGATCAAATAGCTACAGTGAGAATTTGCTTCCAATTCTTTTCGCAACAGCCTCCTGATGCTCCTTGCATGAGAGGACATGCATGGAGTTGTCATCATAGGCATAGAATTTGCCAGCATGAAGAGCCTGTGCGAGGTCTGACAAGTTACAAAGTGAGCAGTATAATATAAGGAAAACTTGTCAGATTTAACTTGTTTGACCTGACTGGGTATGTCCACGCCACGAGTTACTACAGATTGTATGAGATAACAATTATTATTTCAAAGAGTAAATGTTGGCGAAACCTGTTAGAATTAACCATATATCTCGATGTAGGTATGCCGTGTTTTCCATGCCCAGGAGGGTCTTTCCAAAAGGGAAACGAGAATCGAAATATAATGCTAAGACAAATTTACGAACTCGTTTAAATAAAACATGCACATTACTTATAACTCAAAAAGAGTATTTTTTCCATACATTTTGCTGTTAATATTTTCAATACTATGAAAACGAGTTGGGTCATGCACGTTTCTCTCAGTACTCTCTGAAAAGATTCACAGAGGTTCTTTCTCGTTATCTTTTGACAAGACCCTCCAGTAAACAAGAAGCAATATGATATTCGACCTTTAAAGACGTGCATGTGAAGGAGAGGGGATATTATGGCTTTATATATATATACTCATCTTTCACTGTTTACTGCCACACAGATTTGTAATACTAGATGACAACATGGTTTTCTTTTTGATTGACCAGGAAAGCGATGGGTAGGTTTCATGTTCAACAGCCCACAAAAACATACATCAGCCAAGATAGAATACTCTCTTATTTGTAGAGATTTCTCTCAATCTCTGACACAGGACCAGCAACGTAGGAAAGGGGGGTGCCTGCCCCCCCCCCGCCAATCATAATGGAGGTGGGGCCTGAGTATGTCTGCCCCCTCCCCACAAAATTTGCCAAGAATTGATAATAAATTGGATAAGAAGCTAAAACTTTCATCTTATGTTAGATTAATATGGTAATAGGATAGGAAACATAGGGGTCTTAGCCTCAAATCAGATCTAGAATTCACCAAAAGTTACTTTTCTATACAAATTCTACATAGGTGTGTATAGGCATTATCACACTTGAGCCGACAATTTAAGGTGGTCCAGGTGGACCCCCAGCTGGGCCCCCTCAATTAAGATCTGCTTCCTACGCCCCTGAGGACGCTGTGCTAGGCATACCATCCTCTAACATTGCAAAGGGTGCGATGTTAGGTCATATTGAAACAACCTCCTGGACCTAAGACCTCATTATCTATTGGTCTGCAATTCACATGGCTCCATTATAGTAAAGTTTATACAGGTCAAGGTTTTATCACGAAGAAACACCCAGATTGGGGCAATTCCCATTACCGATGAATGCCCTCCAGAGATATAATCAACATTTATCCTATCAACCACACGACTTAATCAAACCCCAAAACCCCCAGTGGTACAGCCCCAAGACCAACCCTACCACCCTAGAACCTGCAATAAATGACTTGTACCTACCCTCTCTGACTGCTCCCTCTAGCCTCCCCAACACGTCCCTATTGGCCTGACCTCTCCCCCGTCCATCACAGTCACTGCTTTAAAAGGAAGCCTGCCCAGCTAACACATCCTTTCACTTCTCTTTTCTCCAGCTCCCATTCCTGTGGTATTCACAAAATCAATTCCTGAGCCATTTCCCCAAATCAACCTCCCCTTGCTAACCCGCCTGATGCCTTTCTTACCCCAGAACCCAAGTCTAAACCTTTGCTAACACCATGAGGTCTCGGAGCGCTTTATTCGTTATTATGCGGCACTGGTGAGTAACTCGCCTCTGCTATACTGGTGCATCATGCTGGCCTTTTGGGAGTGTATCACCTCAAAGGGTTTGGCATGATATGCAGTTACAACAGCATCAATTTAGTAGCGCAGAGCTTCGCTGGCGAAGCTTTCGGCCATCATATCTCCCATAAAGGGATAAAATGCTGATCTAAATGCTAGTCCGACAGGCTGCTGATAGTGATGGGGTCTTTTCTTTATCAGGTCCCATGAAAAATTAGTTGGTGTTATATTGCATACATAATTCCCTATTGTGTAGCGCGAGTCGAGCAGGCGGCCGGGGCGAGATTAAGCAGGTCCGTATTGAGATTAGCAGACTTATTCCGCATGTCTTTAAGCAGAAGGAGGGTGATTAATGCTGATATGGTGATCCCATGCCCACCAGGGGGAGCTTGAGGTGGTGGGGGAAAAGGGGGGGGGGTGATCAATGAGGGAGCAGAATGGCTTTACCATTACAATATGGGGCATCTTATGTTGGCATCATTACAATATCAAGGGAATCCTATTCTGATAGCATTGTAGTATGATGGCATATTTACACAAAGGCATATAAAGATGCAATTATTGCACTATTTCTAGATTTTCTTAGGGGGAGCTTAATAGCTTGCCTAATTTTGGAATATGCGGCATCTTATGTCAGAACTTTTACAATATCAAGGGATCTTATTCTCACAGTATTGTTGTATGAAGGCATACAATTTACATAAAGGCATACAAAGATGCAATCATTGCACTATTAAGATATGCTTGCCCTACAGTAGGTTCTGTTGGGGAGCTTAGTAGCCTATTAATATGATTTTGGAATATTGGGCACCTTACGTTACACTGAATATCAAGAGATCCTATTCTGATAGCATTGTAGCATAAAGGCATTCACAGTCATATAAAAATGCAGTGAGTGCACTAATAAGATATATGCTGTGATGATTCAAATAAAAAACTTCCCAATATTGACATGTCATGCGCAATTGTAAAAAGAAGATATACACCAAGAAGAATTTAAGGGCAGTATGATAGGTAAATCCTCAATAGTACCACAGTGCTTTACTGTACTGTCATCTGGGGCTTTATTGTAGAAACTACCAAATATGGCAGTGCACTGTTCACTTTTATGACCAAATATAGCAGTGCACTGTTCACTTTTGTGAGGATCCTTGGAAATTTATGATGCCTTGAGGCTTCTTGTTACAACTTCCTCGACTTTAAACTACGCCTACTTTACTTGGAACCTAGAAGCAACTGAAATATTGAGTTTCTGAATTATCATGACCACACCTGTCTCCAAAATGCCATTAATAATTGTCTACCTCCTCTGATTGACTGCATCAAGGAAGGAAGCATACATATTTTCTATCATAAGAAATTTCTGAAATCGCCGTTTTCCAGACTTGTTGGCGAACTGCTTTAGATGATATGGTAATTTCAATGTAATATGGCAGCCACCTGTGTATTCTAACCTTTAAGGACAGCATAGTGCATTTAAGGAGCTCTGAATCGGCTATGTCCGCCACAGTGCTAACGTTGGCGGACATAGGTCCTCGATTCAGGAGGG
Source organism: Acholoe squamosa (assembly GCA_949317995.1). Lineage (NCBI taxonomy): Eukaryota > Metazoa > Annelida > Polychaeta > Phyllodocida > Polynoidae > Acholoe > Acholoe squamosa. The sequence goes on from OX439039.1 coordinate 79,306,069, forward strand.
TCTTGCCAAAAGCAAACGAGGATGTATGTCTGTAAATCTTTTCAGAGAGTGCTGAGGAAAACGTGTATGGCCCAACTCGTTTTCATTGTATTGACAAAGAAAGTACAGCAGAATCAATGGAAACTCTTTTAGAGATGTAAGAAAACGTGTATGTTACATATCAACGTTTATCCAAACAATCTTTTAGCAACACAAAAACGTGCACGTTTTCCTTTTGGGTTCACGTTTGTTTTTTGGCAAGACCCTCCAGAGCGCCTTTAAGTCATTATGCTCCTAGTGAGTAATGATGCATGAATGCAGCCCTGGTGAGAAGCCCACTAGTTCTGCCATAATGCATAATGATGATCCAGGGTCAGCATGATGCATTAATCATCAAAAAGGACAGCATAATGCATTGATGAAACGCATGCACCCATTGGTCGTCATGATGCAGGAATGCAGCCCTGGTGAATATTCCACTAGATCTGCAATGTTGCATTATTTTGATACACCAATGTTGTCCATACTTTGGTGCATTAAGCCTGTAAATGAACATGAAGCTTAAATTTAATTCATCTTGCTATCCCTTAACATATAAAAGTCGATGGTATATTAATACATAATTATATGCTATTCATTCAAGTATGGTGCTAAAAAAGGGGGATTTGAGTAGGTACCTAGTTGGGAGAAGTCAGTCAGTACAATATACTATAGAGTGTGTGACATGAGTAGGTACCTGATAGTGCAGCTTTCTCTGTTTTAAACAAGGCAGGTGACTTTTCAGACTAATGTGGTGAGTGCACGTTGAATGGCATAGCAGTGCACGACTTGTTTAGAAAAGAGGGCACATACTCACAGCTCTTTTTACAATAGGAGCAACACCCTCCAGACCTGCCAGCACTTCATTGATTCACCATGCTGACCAATGGCCATGATGCACTCCTGCATCAGCGCCCCTTAATGGGTTAAACATCTACTACCAGGCACTTTGCTTAGAAGGACAATAACATGTGTCTCACATTACAGCATCCAGAAATATCCATGCTAGGGAGCTGGGATGTTTGTGGTTTGGAAAGGTTGACTGTAACTATTGCAATCCAAATTGTCCATGCATATCAAAAAACTTTGTTTTCTTTTCCAGAATATATCTCTCCTGGGACCTTTCTCTCTTTTCTCATTTCTATAAGGGTTCCAACGATTACCTTAAGGCAACAACATTCTTTCTATTTTGTTTGTGAAATGAAATGACATAGAATTTTGTCAAATGATTATTGTGAGAGAATTTTCCCTGTGTTATGCTGCAGGTATTTCCAAAAGAATCTTCCTTAATTAGTATTTCTGTATTTTCTCACGATAATTCCTATGGTGATTAGACATACACACGATTTCTTCAAACAATTCTAAAATAATCACTTTTTTAAAGGTCTTAGAATACTAAAACTTGGTATTCATGTGCTCATTCACCCTTTATGATGTACGCCTATACATTTTAAAACAATTTACATTATTTCAAGTATGAGTAAATGGCACTCCTTGAACTTACTTTGACCTTTGGACCTCAAGATAAAGTCTCAATCAGCAATACACAAAATGGGTCTTACGATTATTTTTGATGCTGAATATTTTCTCGCAAACAATTATAGAAATAGAATGTTCACAGGAACGTCCAGGTCAATGAGTATTATATGGAAAATGTTATAAATGATCGTCAGAAAATCGTTAAACCCAAATGGAAACACTTCTTGCTTCACAGAGATAAGCACTGATAAGAACCAGCATGATGGGTACCAGGTGTTATATAATGTACCCAAAAAGGTCTGCAGTGAATACAGGGAATTAACTGATTACTTGATAATGCATCCCGGGTCAACCCTATATAGATTTGCATTATCATACAGTTCTTACTAGAGGCCATTTCTGAACGCATTATGATGGATATTTTGGTACGCCTTGGAGGGTGCAGTCGGAGTGTGTTAAGAAATGGCCCCCTGGGATGGATGATTAAGCATAGCCTCCACAGCATCACCTGGGTGCCATAGTTCACCTGAGCAGGATTTATAAGTGAACACCTGTCCGTTGGAATGCTGCAATGGTCAGCCAAATTCTGGCAGGAGCTATGAAACAATATAAATTACCCCTGCTATGATGAGCCTGAAAATCTACTTAATCATGTTCTCTGTGATGTTATAGTCAGAAAGGTGGATGCACAGCTGGAATGTATCTCTAAGGGAGTGATCATTTATTAACAACAGGGGGAGGGGGGCTGGTGGTTTGAGGGGGGAGTCAAAATGTGTTGACCTCTTAACTGGGGGAGGACAACATTTTTCAGCTCTTTCTGAGGGGGGTCAAAATAATTTTAACTGTTCTCAGCAAAAAGCCTGCATGTTATTATAGGTCAAAGGGGTGCGTTCACGCATGATTTTCGGCCCCTCGGAGGGTAGAAAAAAATTGACCCTCATGAGTAGATCAATTTTTTTGTGTCCATGCAGAAACCCACTAACCCTCCCCCATTGCGTAAGAAATGATCACTCCCTAAGTGCATTTTCCATTGTTATTCTGTTTTGCTGATTTGCAGCTAGTAGGTAATGAGATGTGTCTGGGTCCGGGTTAGGGGTCAAGGTTGAGTCAATTCTTTGTGTACCGTATTAACCACCTAAGGACTGCACCATGCTTAAATCAGGGGTAGAAACTAACACTGGCCTGGTGGCCAATGGCCAGTAGTTTTGAGGGCTGGACAGTGATTTTTTCAAAACCATGCCTCCTACTGGCCTGGGTGTCCAGCGGACTTCCCCCCTTTAATTCTGTGACTAAAGACAATTCAAAACTGCAGTATTTTGTGTACCAGGGACGTCAACTTGTAGGCTAATATTGCCAGTATCATAGAGTGTCTAATTTTCAACTTTTTTATCACAAATCCCAGGCCAACAGCTTTAGGTGCGGGCCAATAGATTTCCGAGGCTGTTGGCCCGGGTGGCCACTGGCTCAAAAGGTTAGTGTCTACCCCTGTTTAAGTGCATCATGCACGTCGGTCATCGTGGGGTATGTGTGGTATATAGGTTCACAGGATTATGTCTTACTGGGGTTATCTAACAAGGTGCTGCCTTTTAATTTATTCCATGTTATAATCTTGAGATATGTTCTAAAATCCCTTTATTTTGCATGCAATAATTCTCAATGCTATCTGGGCATTTCGGATGCTGCTACTGGCTGTGTAATACAGGGTAGGGTTATTGCATAGGGGTGTGCAATACGGGTTTCCTTGGTGAAAACTGGCCTATGCGGCTGTTGTATTCAACCTGAGGTGAAATGCACGCATGCGCTACATTGGTGAATCATAACAACATAAGTACAGCGATTGCCTAAGGCATCATGCCGCACCTAAAAGGTTAGAGGGTTAGGGCTACCTGCCTGAAATATTACCCATGGTGCGGCCTTGAGTAGACAGACAGGTGAGCAGAAGGTGAGAGGTACAAAGGTATCTAGAGCACCACCAGGAGGAGGGGCTGCGGGATATGTCTTAACCCTTTAAGGGGCGCTGATGCATTAATGCATCATGCCCATTGGCTGTCATGATGCATGAATGCAGGTCCTAATTGATACACTCACGGAGGGTCTGCATGATGTTCCATTGAAGTGTAAACCCTAAACACTCCTGGGGATCGTTTCTTTATGTATTACGATCACAAAGCTGCAAATTCCAATGTTGTTCTTATGGCAAAGAGGACAGCCATAGTATTTTGAGAAAACAACTACTAATCAATATTGATCACCACCATGGCGTGGAGAGGCCATGATGTTGGATGGGAGAGAGAGGCAGACAGACAAATAGGGATGGAGTGACGATGAACAGAGAAAGAGAGACAGAGGCAGTTTTTGGACTTGATAGGACAGCGAGAGGGAGAGACAGGACAGACAGGAGACACCGAGAGACACAAATATTTTAGAGGCAGAAACAATATGTACACAATTAGCTATAGTAAAAAGCCATAGTCCTCGAATAGCTAGACCCCTGAGAGAAAACCAAATTGCCTGATTGTTCAGATATCAGGTTAATAATATCAATTCCAGCCACCACCAGCCAGCTCACTGTCGTCAGCAGATGTATTACCAAGATTGTATAGTGTCCTGGGACCAACGGATAGCAAAGGATAAGCTACTCTTATTGTTATTTCCATAAAAAGATGAAGAATACCTTATTGTGGTGGCCTCCTACATGTCTACAATAATTAGGAAACCTGTTCATGTCCTAATAATTCCTGAGGTAGCTGATTCTGATAATGTTCAGCCTATGCCTGTTACGGAGTCTGATAAGTGAATAACAAGATAATTTACATAGGATATAATCAGGGATGGGTGGTGGGCGACTTTCTGATGAAGGAAGCACTGCAAAATGAGTTAGTCTCTCAATGATTCAAGCCTTCAGTTAAAGCGTTTAGTATTGAATGCATAATCTTGCATGGACTGCAACAGGCACCAATGAAGCACCCCCAGTGCATAACTCACCTGCATTGAATAGGTGCATCATGCTGAAACACTCAGAGTGTATCAACCCTACAGTGTCTCCATGATGCATGTTGGTACATATTTCTGTCAAAATGGCTATCCATATACAGAGATGTAAAACATGTTATCCATTTTGCCACCTTGACTCTCGTGATAGACTGAGGGTGTAGGTAGGTAGTCAGGAGCGTGTTGCTCCTATGTTAAAAAGAGCTGTCAGTAGGTACCCTCTTTTCAAAAGAAGACACGCTCTGCTTCACCATTCAACTTGCACTCAGCACATTAGTCTGAAAAGTCACCTGCCTTGTTTAAAATAGAGAGAGCTGCACTATCAGATACCTACTCATGTCACACACTCTATAGTATATTATACTGACTGACTTCTCCCAACTAGGTACCTACTCAAATCCCCCCTTTTTAGCACCATACTTGAATGACCACTTGTGAGCAACAGAAGGGACAAGTTATCGCTACATGAAAAGAAAGGACTGGAAACTAGGGCATTTTTAGCCAGCTCTTCCTTTTACTATAGGAGCAACACCCTCCTGGTGGGTAGCAGCTGGAGATGGACTGGGGGTAGATTTGGTATGCAGGTGAATGTTAGTGTGTGTGTGTGTGGGGGGGTGGGGGTAAGGGAAAGGCAGTGAGTCAGATTTAGAGGGCTATAGAAGTTGTAAAGTTAAGACACCTTAACCTTGGGATACAAAATCCTTAACTTCCAGGAAGGTATAGTAGCCTATGCTAAATTTATCCCCATATGAAATAAAGAGTGATTCTACACATATATATATATTATACTTCAGTACTGCTGCCTACTGCATGGTGTATCTTTTGCGAAACAACATTGTTATTAGGAACAAAGATTCATTTTATTTTTGCTACAAGGCCACTGATGTCGTAATCTGGTACTTTGATAAATTAAAGGCATTTGTCACTATGCGTGATGCATTAATTAATCATGCAGACCATGCAGCGCCGATGCACTCCTGAAAGCCCAGCATGATGCAAAATTAAAGACACCATTTTTTTCCCCCAAAGGGTTTAGAATTTAAGTGGAAACACATACATAAAGTTATTGACATTAAAAAAAGGATCAAAGTGTCGGGTATTGTTGAGATATGCCTCTTCAACCTAACCTGTACAGTGGTTTAAACATCAATCCCCCCCCCACCCGCCTATAGGAAACTAATACAATGGCTCAGATACAAGAGGGGAACAGGCTGACACTTTAAGGGCACCATACTGGCTCAATGCCCATGTCCTTTTCTATTCATGTCTATTTTAACCTTGGAGAGTAGCTCACTAGTACAAATTATTATGAGTGTATGAAGCTCATATGGTCGTCATGATACATCATACGACTTACTTGTTAGGACTTCATGCATGTGCCATCGCAGCCCAAGCCCAGAGTGGAATATTTTATGCACACTAATTGGTCATTATGAATGCAGCCCAGGAAGGCATTTCTCAAGATGGTACGACTAGATGCCTTCAAGTCATAGTGGGATCCCTCATTCTAGTGCCATGACAGCCGTGCATGTAGTGGTCACCCCAGTAAACACCATACCAAACTGCTACATAGATCTTTGGTATAACTAGGTTTGGTTCCTACCAAATTGGTTTGAATTACAAATTTTTGCTTGGTATATGGACGTTCAAACGTTAAGTTTTAACTACGTTCTAGATACGTAGCATCTAATGGTCGTTTTCCTACCTATTGACTCTTCGAAGCTCTGGGAAGGATGGATAACCAGTCATAACTGCCGTTAGCCGAACTTGTCACGAAGTGACCCAGCACTTTATTAAGAAAGAAAGAGAGAAAAATTTAAAAATAAAAAAAAAAAATAGATAAAGTTCTTGCACTGCTGCTTGCTGCCATGCAGGTTGAATTGCTGCTGCTGAATAACCCCTGCTGTGGGGGGAGAGTGTGAGTCCCCTGTTTTATGAGTTCCACACTAGGTGGCAGATAGGTGCAGCCACTAGAGTCAATAGACACATAGATCCCACGCGTGGAATCTATGTGAACCATTGACTCTTCGAAGCTCTGGGAAGGATGGATAACCAGTCATAACTGCCGTTAGCCGAACTTGTCACGAAGTGACCCGGCACACCCAGAACTGAGAAGATCCAGTTTGTGTCACACAATAAATGTCAGAGTTCCCTTTTTCTCAATGCCGTAGAAATTATATTGTCTAGCTTAATTCTTGCCATCATTGGCTTTGCCAAGTAAATAAGTGCTGTCAGGCCTGCCCAATCTCCAGCCTGTCGTATGTCCTCTAACGGGATGCCTGCTTCATGGAAGAACACAGCATCAGCTCTGCGTAGACTATGTACCCCAGCCCTATCTGGGTTCACCCCAATGCCCTTAATTAGTCCCTTGAGGAACCTGAGCAGGACCGAGTACGTAAGTGGCACTTCCCGTCCCCCTTTACGGATAACAAACAAAGGAGAATCAGGAGGTGCCGGGGTGTCAGACATGTGATTCCTGAGCATAGAAGCTGCACAAAAAGGTGAGTCATGGGTATAGGTTATGGGAACTAGGTGCACTCTCTGCCCATACTGGATTGTTTTAGAACTGCTTATCTCGAGCATAATGCCCCAGGGATGGAAGGTGACTGATTTGCGCTTCAAGAAGTGACCTAATAGGTCAGATGAGGAATCAGGCACTAAATTACTTTTCCTCAATAGTGAGCGGAAGCTTAAGACCAAACATGCCCACATAACACATTGGTTGTTGTCCTTAAGATTGACTTTCTTGAACATATCACACAAATTCGCGAAAGATAAGGTCACTCTGACCGCAACTGGGTGCCCCAGTAATCTACGTAGACCATGAAGTGAGGCACTGAATGCGAAGTCCTGGCGAATCCAACCCACTTCGTAGCCAAAATAGCGATTCAAACTGATCACACCGCTCACATAGTTATCATTAGTGCTATAACTCAAACAGTCTGAAAGGTACATGATATAACGGGTCATGGTAAGCACATCCGTTGGCAAAACCCTAGTACCGAGCCAAGTACAGAATACAATGTAGCGTTTCCATTGTGAAGATTTTGTGCGCCAGGTCGATGGTGACCACACATATGCCCTAGCTTCTGCTGCTAACCTGTCTAACTGCATACACCGCTGGGAAACCACTACAACACAAAAATGAGGGTATGTTTGAGTCATTGTCCAGTAATCTGGATAGGGTATCCGCCACTACATTAAGGCGGCCCGGAATATGTCGAGCCACCACATGACAATTATATACTACTGAAAGCCAGAAAACTCTCCTCAAAATTTTCATAGCAACCTTATTCTCACTGTGTCCGGAGTTTATTGCTGCTACTACTTGAGTATTGTCTGAGTTTACAATGATTTTGCTATCTCTGAATGTTGGACCCCACCTCCATAGTGATTCAATCAGAGGGTAGAATTCTTGGACGTTAATGTTATCGGGGATGGTCATGTCTGGTTCAGGTCGCATATGACCATGAGTGTCGGCCACATTTTCCAGCGATATATTCCATGCCCCGGCCATCCAGTCTCCCATACATTCTACCCCATACCCTTTGCCTGATGCGTCCATTGAAAGAGTCAGTTCCTTATCAAAATCTGGCTTAATGATGTGAGCCTCCCCATTGAACCATCTTGAAAAGGATTTCCACCAGTCCAAGTCTCTGTGAAAACTCTTGGTGAGGGAAATGTACCTTCTGTTGGTGTGGAATCCTTTCAACAACTCTATGACCCGGTGTGAGAAAGTACGGCCGCCTTTGACTAGTGAGGAGCAGTGAGATAATATTCCGCAAAGTCTCTGCAGTTGCTTACGTGTTGCCTTACGGCGACCATCGAAAAACGTAATTTCCTGCTTTAACTTTACTAATTTCTCCTCCGGCAGCCTCAGTTTCATCTTTACCGTATCAATCTCAATACCGAGGTACCTTTGTACCGTGGAAGGGCTTGCTACCTTTTTATAAGCTACATAGAACCCGAGCGTGCGTAATAAGGAATGTAGTGTCAGTTGTGCACGTTGACATTGTTCATACGAATGCGCCATTAATAAGAAATCATCAAGATAGTTGAAACAAATGAAACCAAGGTTGCGCATATGTCTAGAGATTGAGTCTGTCAACCGGTTAAATATGAAGGGAGCAGCTCTAGTACCAAATGACAGAAAGTTATCTACCAAGTACTGCTCCTGTCCATTTATTGACCAACATAGACCTTGATATTTCCTGTCCTCAGGCCTAATTAATACTGAGCGGTACGCTGCCGAGATGTCTGTAACCGCTAAAAACATACCCATATCTAATTGGTCACATACATCATCAATCTTGGTGAATTGGAAATGGTGAAAAGTTTTTTCCATGTAGGAATTAATTGACCTGTCCTTGGGACGACTTGCGTCGGTAATCGGGCGGAAGCCCCCGGATGCCTTCGGAACCGCACCTAAAGCGTGCACACAATGAGGTTTATCCTCCACAATACTGAATTTGCCCTCCATACACTCATTTTGTAGAAGATTGTCAGTGAATGAAAAAGCATCCACAGTAGCGGATTTGTAGTTTGCCGACTCGTATTCATCCACTTTAGCATGGGGTCTACAATTTTAAACCCATGTAAGATACCATCTAAAATGAAATGACTATCAGCATCGAATTCAGTATCACTTAATAACATGTTCCTCCAACCTGCCGGATTGAGTTGGGAACGAACTCCTGCCACTACATAGGTATATCTACAATCCCACAACGGTGCATATCTGTCATACATGGCTAATAAATCATTCATATTGTCAGAACATGTCAACTCCTCACACAAATGGGTATGGACGGAATCAAAGGAGCAAAATATTCCCTCCAACGGTACCTCTCAGGCTTGCCTCTGAGAGCCCTGGGAGCCCTGGTAACCTTGCTGCTGATAATTGTGCTGGTAGTTTTGCTGTTGGCCAAAGTAATGTGTTTGATTAGCAATACCTTGGTTTTGGAATGCAGATGGGTTTTGTGGGTTTTGGTAACAGTTTTTTGCCGGATGTGAACGACCCCCACACACCACACACGAATGTTGCTTTGTACAATTGGCAAAATCGCACAATGTGAAGTTGAATTTTTTACACAAGTGATCTGGGCAAGGTATCATGAATTTCTGCTGGGGACGACCTTGACCTTGGCCTTGACGCGATTGGATGGCAGATTTAAGCTGATGTGGCAGTTTCATAGCTTTATCCAATTCTTGTTGCATTTTCACATACGCTAGTGTTTTCTCTATACCGAGATTATCCGCCATAGACCGGTGCTCTGCTGCTACAAAGCCAGGAATTTCTTTTTTCAAGACTTTGTCAGTCACATCATACTCATATTGGCACATGGCTCTCATCGAATAGGTGGGCTTAATTTCCCTCAGAGCAATAAATTTCATGTGCTGTAAGTATGACATGGCACTTAATTGGGGATTGTTGGCAAGCAATAAACTCTGAAGCACATTGAGCATCCCATATACTAATTCCCTGTAACTCATTTCATCATATGATTTATCCGTAGGAATATGGTAATCAGGACATAGCCATATTTTTGACCTTTTCCTTTTAGTGGCTACACTAGCTGCATGTAAAGCGGTTAAAAGGTCATCTTCACCCTGTAGTTTACCTGTTGTAGTGTTGAAAAGACTCTCCACATCTCCATTCGGAATGCCAATGTTACCGAGGCCAAGACCAGCTGAGGCTAGCCCTGTTTGCAGAGTGTGGAGTGTCTGTTGTTGTTGTTGACCAACCTGGGAATTGGTGTTGACTGGTGGCTGCTGAGTTAGTAGATCTAGTAGTTGTTGTCGTAAGCCACCCTGGGCAGTGGTGTTGACCGGTGCCTGCTGAGTTAGTAGATCTAGTAGTTGTTGTATACCACCCTGGGTAGTGGTGTTGACTGGTACATGTTGCTGTTGCTGCTGTAGACCACCCTGGGTAGTGGTGAAGGCTGGAGTATATTGCTGTTGCTGCTGTCTCCAAGCCAGAAATTGCTGGTACTCATCCAAAGTGGCTTGGGAATAAGTTGAAGAAGCCTGTTGTGCACTAGAGTTCATTTCTATACCCCCCTGAACACTGCTGGGAGGGACTGTCATTGCACTCAAGCTAGACCCAGCACCCGCGGTGGCCGAAAGAACCGACCGGAGATGAAGATTGTTCAAACCTGTGACAAGTTGGTGAGGGCCTGTAGGGGCCTGTGGGAGGCCAGTCTGGCCCGTATTCATTGATTTAGAAGCCGTAGAGCTGTGAACCGGAAGGCTTGCGCCACCATTTTGAATGTTGACATCCTTTGGTGCATTCGGGCCCCTGCCTACAACCTCAGTCACTAACTGTTTATTGTTAGGACCAGTGGCCTCCTCTGCCCTTCTCCGTAGCATGTAAGCTTGTAAACTGGGCATATCCTGCTCAGTTTTGCCCTCCTTTTGTGCTTGTTCCCTCACCCCTGGCAGCAGATCGCCAGATACCAAAGGAAACTTATGGTGAATGTTACTGGGGTTTGGGTAGTCGAACGCGGCCATCATGCCGCTCCACGCCCGTTCCCCGTGAGCTATGTCTTTCAACGTGTGAGCATTTTGTGCACGAATTGAAGCTAATTCTAGTTCTAATTCTTTCTGTCTGCCCAACTGCTGGATTTCCTTCTCTCTTGCCTTTTCTATGGCAATTTGTCGTTCTAAATTATGTATATTTACATCATCAGTCCCAGGGTGTGTTGTAGATTGTTGGCCGAAGGAACCGTCGTTCTGGCCGGGTGCCATGTCGCTCTCCACGGCCCCCGTGGAGTCATCGTGGTTGTCACGGTCGGTTGACTCAGTGGTAGCCGGTGGTCCTCCCTGGCCTGCTTGTCCTTTCAAGACTCCCAATTGTTGTTGTGGGTCCCATTTAGGGTTAGGGTGCTTGCAGGACGGGCACAACCTGGAGTTCCCGTGATATTGCTCCTCGCAAGAGTCACAAATGACTCCCATAGTGAACAAAACATAGAAAAAAATAGATAAAGTTCTTGCACTGCTGCTTGCTGCCATGCAGGTTAAATTGCTGCTGCTGAATAACCCCTGCTGTAGGGGGAGAGTGTGAGTCCCCTGTTTTATGAGTTCCACACTAGGTGGCAGATAGGTGCAGCCACTAGAGTCAATAGACACATAGATCCCACGCGTGGAATCTATGTGAACCATTTTTACGTTTTTCTTTTAACAAAAAGCTACCTAAAGATTTAAAAAAAAGAAAGAAAAAAAAAGACTTATAATGTTCCCTATATCAAAATCGTCTCAAGGTATGGCCTGGGATTGATCCCAGGACCCTGGAAGGCAATGAAAATGACATAATGGACTTTTCATACACAAATCCTTGTCAGAATCTATAGCGCAGTGGTAGGAAGCAGGCATTAAATGTGGAACGTCTAGGGTTCAAGGCTTGACCTTGATGGACTTTTACCAACGTTTTTCTCTTTTTTTCTTCTTTCCCCCTTTTCTTGGGTAGCTCTTTGGTAGTAGAAAAATGTAAAAATATGTAGAAATACATATTTATTATATATCTACGTATCTAGAACGTAGATAAACCTTAACGTTTAAATGTCCACATACCAAGCAAAAATATGTAGTTGGTCGAAAATCATAGAAGGTTTGCATATGACTCACCAGCACTGGATTAACATAATCATTATGATGATCATTGAGCATGTAATTGTAGCCATCATGCAGCACTAAAGGGTTGAGTGGTTAAAATAAAACCCCATCAGATGTGTGTGTCTCAGGTTACTGATAACATTCAGTCCCAACACCTGACAAATAATACTCAGTAATGGTTAGAGTGTGTCTCTCATCTGATGGCTATAACGGATATTGTGTACTGCACAACTTTGTAATTATCCCCATAAAACTTTACAATGAGCCAATGTATTTTTGATGTAGTGAAGTAGTTTGATTGCTGCAATGAGATACCAGAAAACGGTACATTACAGCACTGTGTTATTAGGAATCTCTGTAAAGATAAAAGTGAGAACATTTTCCTTTGACTTAAACAAGCATGTGTACAAGCTTTTCATACAAAAGACAAAAAGGTAACAATTATATATTGAACAAGATATCAAGAGACAGATGAATTTGGTAAATTGATGGCCCAAAAAGTACCACAGTTTATAACAGGTGATGTTCATATTTGTCAGTTACATATGTAATAGAGCGGACATTAACAATATAGCAGGGTTTTGGCAATTCAATCTTTCTATGGGTTAGCAATGAGTTTCACCGCTTTTCTAGCATAACCACTGTGTTGCAGGTCTGAGACATAGACTATAACCACAGTAGACATTCTCAGGTGGTACACAGTGATCTGATTCCTGTGTGCCATCACTCTCAATTATCCCATGTTGTGTTTTCTTGTTATTGTGTTCAAACAACAAGGAATGAGGCAGTATCATGGCATTATATGTATAGCACTGAAGCATACATAAACATGGCCACTTACCATAAAACCATACATATAAGGCACACCTGCTAAAAAGTCGCACCCTAAACTGTAAAAAAAATGTCGTTGAAAAAACGGCACATTCCTCGTCCCAAATTTACCACATATCCGTCGTTATTTTCACAGAGATTCCTTGTACATTTGTGTACCACTATACTGCCACCTGATGCTTATTGTAACAACTACACTGGTTCAGTGCTTTTCAATTACGGTGATCGACTATTCAGTTTTTACGAGGATCCCTGGTAGATTCAACAGTTATTTTTTGCAGTGTATAAGATGTTAAGCTGAGCTGTTACTCCTGCTTTATTTTTTAGACACTTTCACCAATATTGTCATTAATGTGTCATTCCTGGGCAGTTCCATAGGACATGGAGCACATAATCTCCCTCCAGACCTCTAGCTTTAAGGAGGGGTATCTCAGAGAATTTCAGTACCATGTGGCTATATCCTGATTCTTCAGGATACATGTATACAGTGCCCACAGGAGTCAGTTGTGGTCGCTACAGGTTTATGGTTTTAACCAACCCCTGTTTTGCCACTGCATCCTGCTTAGTTTTACACAGTGAGACATGGCGATAGTGCTCGTCATTTTACTTACCGATGTTTGATGGCGAGCTGAGTCAACTCTGGATGAGGCCCGAACCCATAATCTTTAGATCTGCGGGTGAGTGGACAGCCGACTGCACCATCTCGTACAATATGAGTTGCACTTTAGGCCTGAAAGAGTTGCAATAAAATTCCTTTCTATAATATTGTGTGATATACAATGATCATGGAAACACAAGTTGACTTTAGGGACAGATAAAGCAGGGGATTAAGCCGAGTGCATTTATCTAGGCCCTAAAGCCCCTAAAGTGCAACTATAAACATCACACATTGCATTTATACCACAGTCTGCATCTTTTGGGATGCAGACTGTGGTATAAATGCAATGTGTTTGCTGATATACAAATATAGATATGGTACCCATAGGGTCCTATATATAAGACTCATCTGGCCAAACACCATCATCTGGCCCCATGGTCTCATGGATAGCATGTAGCACTTTAGATAGAAGATTGCTGGTTCTATTCCCACCTATGCTGAGCTTTTACGGTACCAACTACTGTCAAAGTCTTATAGGTATACCTGAGCTGCTCTCACATATATGAGTAGTATAGAATAAGAATACTGTCAATGTTCAAGTGTCAACTCAGTGCCTTATTCCCGTGATATAAGCACTCAGATTATCCAGTTTGGGCACCCAAAATCGTTCAGAAATGTGATAACCGTGGTAAAATCTATGATATGATACCCTGCATTCGGTAGATGTAAGAACCAGAGCAAACCAAAATATCTCAACGCCATGAACATGCATTTTTCTTTTTTGCAATTTGATTTATTTCATTTATTTACCATTATTAGTTTTGCCCTTATTTCCTCTTCTGTATTTACTTGATTATAAATCACACCTTGTTGCTAGGTGTCGTCGCTATAATTGATATAACGTTTGTGGGCGACAATAAGGATATACATTATGGATAACTTCAGAGAAATGATGAAATATGGATAAGTCCTGAATGTCTAGTCTGTTCTGCCCTCTGAGGGGGGATTTGTGAGTATGAGGATAGAACTGTATAATTAGTGTCATGGGACTAGAAGATGTGGATCTAGTGAAAGTACCCTAGATATGTACATATAGCAGACACATTACCTCTGGCCAGTCAATGGGAAAGGGTGCCTCATGCAAAGATATGTAGCGTAAAACCCTGCATATAAGCCATAGCTTATAGTCCCTAGTGCAGCTTATAGGTCCATCCTGAACTCAAGTGCGGCATATACAGGCGATTTCACTTATGGAGATATTACTAAGGAATGGGCTCCATTTCAGACCTCTGCTAGGTATTTCTCAAACGCTATGAATTAAGACTGCCCACTACGAATTGCCCAGCCCTTACGATCGGTCAGATCGTAGTGAGGGGCAGTCAGCGACCTTGTATTAACTACGATTGCCTATACAGAAGCATGCCTTTACCCTCTATATATTCACCACTCGTAGTGACTGACTCTGCCAATCCAAGAATACCCTTCCGATCAAGGTGAGCTTGGTACGATTTGGGTGAGCCCTAAACGTAGCGTTTGAGAAATGACTTCCAGGTGCGGCTTATAGCAAAGCCATGAAATCTGGGTGCAGCTCGTACACAGGGCAGCTGATACGGGGGGTTTTGCAGTAGATGATCCTTCTTGTATGGCTGATTACATATCACTAAGGCCAAATTCTATGTATTACTCTACAACAATTTCCATCTCCCTAAAGGGAAATTAAGCAATCCATTATGCAGCCCTGAAAGGGTCAATGCCTCCCGCCCAACCCTGTAAATCTCCTCAACCATTTAGTCATCCAGGACCAGACTTGTCTTCATTAGACAGTGTAACCCTTTCAGGGATGCACAACCCTTTAGTGCATTCTGTACTTGGGTGGGTATGATGCATGAATGCAGCCCTGGTAAATAAATAAACCCAGTACTGCATCCTTGTATCATGCTTATTAATGGGGTTGATACACCCATTAACAGAGGCGTAGGAAGCAAATCTTCATTGGGGGGCCCAGTGGGGCCCCACATCGACCAACTTGAATTGTCGGTTCAAGCGCAATAGTGCATTAACATATAATCTGTATAGAAAAGTAATTTTTGATGACTTCTATATCTGATTTCAGGTCCAGGTCCCAATTCCCCTATCCCATTACTATATCAATCTAATTTGAAATGCAAAATATTAGCTTCTTATTATGAATTCTAGGTAAATTTTGGGGGACCCAGACATACTCAGGCCCCACCTCGTTTTCATACGCCCCTGAATTAATGTCAGTTTATTCCTGAATAGTTTTCATAATGTTCCATTTGAATGCAGGATTTGTTAACATAGTGTATGTACACATCCTTCTAGTGTTACCAAAAGTCCCATAGGGAGAAGCACAGGCTCATAGCACATGCATTTGTAGTCGTTGAGCTACAAGAGTAGAACGTTAAGAATTGAGCTCCTGGAGAGATGCTGAATTAGCTCTGCATTGGTGCATCATGACAACAAAGTATCATAAAGCTATATGTATCATGCCGCCCCTTAGAGAGCTAACAGTCTTCATTAGACGTTTTAATCCAGGCTATGAATATCTCTGCCACCTCAGACCGCCATTACTCTAACCACCACATTTGCATGATAATTGCAATTTAGCGGAATCACCTTGCTGCGCAGTTGGTTGCCTTGTTTGGGCTGAGGTTGTGGAAATTAGTGGTAGTGGTTGGCTTCAAGGTTTGGGCGTTATGTATCTATGCATCTGCAATTGAAGGTAGATTTTCATGGTTTTTGTCAAAACTTGAGAGAAATTTGGAATCTGTGAAGTTATAAACACGGTGAAAAAGCTTTGCAACACAGATTTTTCCTGATGCTTAAGTAGCGTTTTTAAGTGAACGTATCATAATCCCTGCAAAGTTTGCTATAAACTTTTTCAAATCTGGTTATCTTTCATCCTTCATGCCATTTTTATCATTCTTTAAAACAGTTGGAAGCCTTGAATGATAAACCATATTTATGGTGGCTGAGATGCTTGCAAACCCAAGTAAACCTTAAGGAATTTTGATTAAAATAAATGTAGCCCTACGTTTCAACATGCCTAGAGGTTTCATGAAATGCGAATACTGGGTCCATATATCTATTTACACAAGAACACTCCATTAAAAGGGGAACGGGATAGAAAAACAACAGTTTGGCATTGGGTAGGTCAGGAGGGTGTTGCTCCTATAGTAAAAGGAAGAGCTGGCTAAAAATGCCCTTGTTTCCAGTCCTTTCTTTTCATGTAGCTATAACTTGTCCCTTTTGTTGCCCACAAGTGGACATTCAAGTACGGTGCTCAAAAAGGGGATTTGAGTAGGTACCTAGTTGGGAGAAGTCAGTCAGTATAATATACTATAGAGTGTGTGACATGAGTAGGTACCTGTGGTGAGTGCAAGTTGAATGGTGAAGCAGAGCGTGACTTCTTTGGAAAAGAGGGTACCTACTGACAGCTCTTTTTACCATAGGAGCAACACGCTCCAGTAGGAGTGAGTCTGTGACTGGGAAGAGAGGAAGGTGAATGGAATGGGAGTGTGTGTGTGTGTGTGGGGGGGGAGGTGTCTGGGGGTGGGGGGTGTCTGGGAGTGGGTTATCCATCTTCCTAATCTAATCTTAACATGAGGCTACAGGTGCACATCCTGACTTTAACCCCCCTTCCTCCCAGTAAATCGCACCGCTGCACCCCCCCTCCACACACACACACTCACACATTACTGTCTGTGGTCTGGGCCCTGTACGTGTTTCCTATGAAATATGTAATATAGACAGAGGTTCAGGAGCTCTGCTCCAAATTGAATGTTTCTTTATGAGATATCCTTAGAGCAAGAACGCACTCCCTTTCTCCACGTCATCGAAATAGCCTCAAACCCCATATCAAAAGGTGATTTTTTAGGGTGTATTCTTTTACCCAGATAAGGGAGTGGTCATTATTTATCAACAGGGAGGTGGTAGATTTGAGGGGGTGTAAACATTTCTGACCCCTCCTGAGGGGGGCATAAAAGATTTTGACCCCTCTTGAGGGGAGGCGTAAAAATTTCACAGCCCATGCCGTACTATAGATCAAGAGGGGCGTGAAAATTATCCGCACCTCAGGTGCAGGGCCACAAAAAAAAATTGACAAGGGGGCATGAAAAATGTTTGGGCTTCGCATGACCCCCCCCCCCCCCCGTTGATAAATAATGACCACTCCCTAACATGAAGTAAATACAGAGATCCACTCGATTCGCTCCAAATTTCTTCATGAGTTAACCTCAAAGCAAGAATCTGTGAGGCTCTCGTACCTTTATACATGTAGAGAGAATTAAACGACCATGGCATACATGGGGATCGATCCACATTGAGTTGGGGCTGTCTCCCCCGAAGGCGAGGGCCCAAAGGAAAGACAGTCCCCCGAGGGGTGGATCCTCCTCATTGTATGCCAGAGGGTTTAATTATGTATCTATTTCATGCTTTTGCAAAGTTTTAACGTTTGACTTCACCCAGAACAAGTGCTATGGCACAGGGGTTGTGGCGTACAGCCCTTCAATGCTATCTATATGGGCTGTCGTTATTGGCAAAAAATAAATGACTTAACCCGTGCCCTTGCCTCCACCTAGTGAACACATTCGTAGATGGACGTTGCACAGAGATAGATCTATGTAGATTGCTTTGTATGTGTAGGTTAAAATGTTTTGGTTTAGTTATGTTCTCGATAAAAATCTACCAGAAAAAGGGGATAAAAAATATATAAGTAGGTTTTTGTTAGGAGAAAAAACAAACCTAGTTATACGAACAAGCTTTGTAGTACATCTGTATGGTGTTTACTGGGCACTCACCCACACCTGCTCCATGTGTAGGATGGACCATTGTCTGTGGGCATCCCAGTAAACACAACTTCGTATATGGACATTGTAAGAGGTATAGAAACATAGAATTTAGGTTGTAACTACATATTTTTTCTTGGTATGTGGACGTTCAAATGTTAAGGTTTAACTACATCCTAGCTACATAGTATTCACAGATACATATTTCTACGTTTTTTTTCCTACCTAAAAAGGGGGAAAAAAACCTACCAAAATCATACCTAAAAAAGGGGAAAACTGAAAAAAATAACATTGGTAAATTTCCACCAAGGAGAAGCCTTGAACCCCAGACCTCTCACATCAGATTTCTACTTGCAACCACTGTACTACAGATTCTGATGATGATGTGTGTGTCAAAAGTCAATCAAGGGAATATGTTATATTTTTGGGTGCCAGATAATATTGGTTTCCTGGTTAGCTCAGTCTGTAGAGCAACACTTTTCAAATTCAGGGGTCCTGTGATTTTGATGTTGGGAGCATTACAATTTCTTTTTGTTTTTTAAGGATTTTTTTTGGTAGGAGAAAAACGTAAAAAATATGTTAGAAACATATTTTAGATACTACGTATCTAGGATGTAGTTACACCTTAATGTTTGAACGTCCATGTACCAACCAGAAAGACGTAATTCAAACCAATTTGGTAGGAACCATACCTAGTTATACCAGATATCTATGTAGCATTTTGGTATGGTGTTTACTGGGATGTCGGGTAATTCATCGCTTCCTGCACACAGCCTCTTCCCGCCATGCCTCTCGGCAGCATCCATTCATTAGCAGGTGAATCTCTGGCACCACGAACCGTGAAAATAGAAAATGAGAAATGATGATCCATGAAAATAGGCAATCTATGAACCATGAACAGGGGCCATATTGGGCCATGATCCGTGCAAATACTCCATCTTAGGCAATGGAAATGGAGTATGCCATGGGGCTATTTATAGAGGTTATACTAAGGCCATAAAAGATAGTTTGGTTCTTCATTACTGGGCAATTAAAATGTGAAATGAATTACTATTAGGTCATAGGGTCATACTCCAGTGCTGTATGGCAAAGGATAAAGTTTAATGTCACCCTTAAAACTCAGTAAAGCACTGCTGACCCTATAAATCTTTTAGAAAGGAAAATAATTATAAAGCATTTTAACAGGTTTCTTTGTCATTTTTAAGTCCCCCTCTGTCTCCTTCATTCCTTTTCTCTTCCCTTTATCCACCTTCCTCCACTCCCCTCCCCCTTGTTCCCTGTCTTTCTCTCACGTCTCTCCACTTCCCTCCCCTTCCCAGCCCTTTACTGCCTTCCCCTGCTCCCTTCTCTCACTTTTCCCTCCTTCTCATATTTTCCCTCTCCTCCCCTTAGGTTCGCTTGACTTTCCTTTTCCTCTTCTACCATTTTCCTCTTGTCTCCAAATCCTTCTTCATCCCTTTTGTTCTCGGCCCTTACATCCTCTCCCTCGCCTTTAATTCCCCTCAATTCCCTCCCCTCTTTCTCTGCCCATACCCAGGTCTCCCCTTCTATCCCTGCCTCTGCCCATTCCTTCAATTCCCTCCCCTTCTCTGACCACCCCTCCAATTCCATCCCCTTCTCTCCCCATCCCTGTCTATCCCTCTAATCCCCTCCCCATCTATGCCCATCCCTGCAATACCCTCATCTTCTCTGCTAATCCCTCCAATTTACTCCCCTTCTATCCCCATCCCTCGTCGGCTTCCCTCTAATTCCCTTCCCTTTATACTGTATCTCTCTGGAGGGTATCTCAAAAAGATTGGGAAACCAGTTCTCACCGTAACTATTTGATCCTGCAGTTCTCCTACATTTCTCACCCTAAGAACAGACTTCCCTGCTTGACTTCTGCTACAAGTGAACTGCACGGAAATAGGTCGAGTTGCAAAATAAGAGACTGGACCCCTCCTATACCACTCCTATAACTGACTCCCTCTTTACAATACAAGAGGGAATCCACTCCAGAAGGTCAGTGAGTTCAATTTTGGAATTATCACCTCCGACAGGATCAATTCCAAATCTTTTTGAGATACCCTCCAGCTCGTCCCATCTCCCCTCCCCCACTACAGAGCCAGCATCTTCTGAGAGCTCCTCTCTATATTTAACTAGATGTTTCCATTGACCGGTGAAGTGCCACGTCTCTATCTAGAACCAAACAAATGAGACTCCATTCAATCACATCTCCCCCACCCCCGTGCCCAATGCACCCCACACTGAAAAAAATAGGGTCTTCAGGTCTTCATGAGCAGCATTTGTAGAATAGATGAGCCAAAAGCTGTCAAATGTGACTTTTCAGAACCTGTTGACAACTTTTATGCCTACATTGATAACTTCCAGGCCTCTCACACTGTTAAGAATAACTGTTGAATCTACCATAAAACCGAGGAGTGAACCATGTAATTGTATTACAGTGAACAACTCTGAAAACCTGGAAGATCCAAAACTAGTCAGCAGTGACGACTTTAGGTCCTCAGTTTGACAATACCTAAAACAACTTCCTTAGGTGGTCTAAATGACGACTTTAGGTAGCCAACCTGATGACCTAAGTCATTAGTATTGTCAGAGTTAGGTCGTCAGTTGATGACCTAACATCGTCATTTTGACCACCGAAGGTAGGCTAGTTTTTTTAGGTATTGTCAACCTGAGTCCCTAAAGTCGTCGCCATTGACTAGTTTCGGATCTTCCAGGTTTTGGGTGTAGTGTAGTTTTTACAAGACGCCCCAGGTGGCAGTGCAGTGGCACATAGAAACTATATGAGAATAACAACAGATCTCTGGCAACTTTGGGACAAGGATTCCAGTCTTATTCCAATGATAATTTGTACAGTGTAGAATAGATGAGCCAAACCTGTTAAATGTGACTTGTCAGACCTGGCACAAACTCTTCATGTTGACAACCTTTATGGCTAAATTGACAGCTTCAGGGCCTCTCACCCTAGGGTTGTCATGCCTATCTGCCTGGGCCAACCTAATTCATCAAACTGGTGAGCCTGTGCCAGTTTCGCCAAATTTAATTTTGATGGGGTTTATTTTATGCTTTTCATTTAGAAGCCCCTAGCGATCCTACATTTTTTGTGTGTTCATGGTCTACCCACTGCCGACCCCAGCCAACACATCCAACTCTAACTCTAGCAGCATACATTCTAGATATTGATGTTATAGTCAGCATCCTAGATTAATAGACCATCTACTATGTAGATGCAGGAAGCTACCTAGTCACTTAACACAGGTCAGTGGCAGAATTAGATGGGTTTATTTGCTAGTTCATTTGCCTTAAGGCCTTAAATTTGGCCAGGGGATAGACGTGCCCCCCCCTCCTTTTTCAAACTCCCGGATCCGCCACCGCATTGGGCAACCCCCCCCATACACTGTTGCCACATCATTCAGTTCATAGCAGAATCAAAGTTGACAACTGCCCAGGTGTTTTATGCACAAAGGAAACTCATCATTTATCAACATGGGTCAGTAAGATTCCATTGAGACGCACACACTTTTTCATTCTCCCTTTGGGAACACTAAATGTGTGCCACTTGGCTTTATTGAAACGAAAAGAAATCCACTGCCCATCAGCACTGGCTAACACCCTTGTATACATATTATGTATCTATGGTATTAGTGACCTAAGATTTATGACGTCACAGCCACACCCATCCATTGATGACTGCTCACCCAGCACCACAGCCCTGCACTCATACCAAATACAGCTCTCAAATCGATCAATTTCCGTGACTCTGGCTTAAACGGACAAAAAATTGATTTATAAATAAAGCAGGGGAATTGAGTAGTTTGGCCTGATAATTTTGGCTGTAAGTCGAATCAACCAACACCCCTAAAACCAAAAGGGAAATATGGTAGCCTGCACTGAATGAAACTCTACCCAATATAATTATAGCCTACATACATGGTGCAGTAAATAAGGCGCGCCTTATACGCGAGGATGCATCCCTAGTGCGCCTTATAGAAGTAGAATTATTTAGGAGAGATTTTCTCTAAAATTTCCCCTATAATGCCTTATCCCTGTATTGTGGTTAAATGGGATAGGGGATGCTCTAAGATGGCTATAGATCTTTGAATTTTGAAAATCTGTTGGTTAGAACAAAATTTATGACATTTTTTATTTTTATATTCACATCTGCAAAGTCTGGGTGCGCCTTACACGTGAGGTGCGCCTTATACGTGACGTATTACGGAATATCTAGAGTGTGAGGGGTATATATAGGGTGTGGTGCCAGTTGATGTGGTGTGTAGCATGTAGTCTCTTGTATTGTTTTCATCATCAATCATTCAGCATCCTCTCATCAACATTGGACGATAACCTGAAAGCTTGATGAGTAGTACTCGGAATCCGGGAGTGGGTTTAGTCTGCCCATGCTTCATGGAAGCTATGCACTACTGTGCCACTACATATATATTATGATAGTTAGGTCTTTATAGAACTAGTCAGGGGCAGATCAAGGGAAGCGAGGTTAGAGACAGGCAGTTAGATTGGCAAATAGACGGGCAGATTGTTCAGTTAAGAGATAGGTCAGTACACTGCAAGAAATAACTGTTGAATCTACCAGGGATCCTTGTAAAACTGAACAGCGAACCATTGTAATTATATAGCAGGGAGCCAGTGTAGTTTCTACAAGATGCTCCAGGTGGCAGTAAGGTGGTACAAGGAATCTCTGTGAAAATAATGACATCTCTGTAAAAAAAATAATGATGGATCACTGGCAACTTTGGAGTGAGGATTCCGTCATAATTTTGACGACATTTTTTACAGTGTCAGAGAGACTGACAGGCACTCCAGTAATTGGGGGAAGAAATAGTCATACCGTTAGGTAGATGGAAAAGGAGACAGGCAGAGACTTCACCAGATAGATGGGAAAAGAGACAAGCAGACAGTCATGCAGATGGGCAAAGAGACAGGTTGTCAGGCATGGAGGATAGATGACCAAAAATAAGCAGATAGGTATAGATAGAAATGACAATGGAAAAAAGCGGTAAAAGGGCAGGCCTATAGATACATGTATTAGTTGACATGCAGGCAGACAGGAAATGAAATCAATACAGTTACATCCTGCAATGACTCATATTACATATATACATGATTATAAAACCCACCAGATTAGATAATACCAACACGTCCATAATAGTATAACCATGCCCAAGTATATAATATACAGCGACCAGCATGTCCACAAACTCAGTGTTTCCATAATCCAGAGCTAATATACAAGTACACGTAATTTCCTATGATGTGGGCCTAAAGGCAACATCCCTATGTTAATATAGAACCTGCATTATTGGCGCATGTATAACATAATATAACGTAATCTGATATCATTAGGGTACATACAAGATTCATTAGAGGCCAATTAACCCTTTGGAGACAGCGCAGTGCTCTAATTCATCAGCATGATAATCTCTTTTGAAGGGTGGATGATGTATGGATGCATTGTGATCATTAACTCTTTTAAGAACCTCATTGGTGCATCATGACGACTAATGGGCATGATGCACTCTTGCACCAGCGACCCTTAAGGGGTTAATTGTCAAGATGCATGGATGCAGCTCGATAGGAAGACAGGAGGGTGTTGCTCCTATAGTAAAAGGAGGAGCTGTCTAAAAATGCCCTTATTTCCAGTCTTTTCTTTTCA
Source organism: Acholoe squamosa (assembly GCA_949317995.1). Classification (NCBI taxonomy): domain Eukaryota; kingdom Metazoa; phylum Annelida; class Polychaeta; order Phyllodocida; family Polynoidae; genus Acholoe; species Acholoe squamosa. The sequence goes on from OX439039.1 coordinate 79,330,079, forward strand.
TGTCGCTATAACTTGTCCCTTTTGTTGCTCACAAGTGGTCATTCAAGTACGGTGCTAAAAAAGGGGGATTTGAGAAGGTACCTAGTCGGGAGAAGTCAGTCAGTATGATAAACTATAGAGCGTGTGACATGAGTAGGTACCTGGTAGTGCAGCTCTCTCTATTTTAAACAAGGCAGGTGACTTTTCAGACTAATGTGGTGAGTGCAAGTACTTAGGTGAAGCAGTGCACGACTTGTTTAGAAAAGAGCAAACATACTCACAGCTCTTTTTACAATAGGAGCAACACCCTCCAGTATTTGTATACAGATATCAGTAAGGTGATTGAGTCATCTCTAAGTTTACTTTCTATTCTCCCTTTAATGTTTCTGTGCCCTGCTTCCTTTTAGGTCGTTAATGTTTCTCCCACCCACACCTTTCCCCAAATACAAATGAAAAGGATACTCCTATATGTATACGTTAAAATGAAAATGCATCTACGTACATGCACAAAAATCCTTTAAGCCTGGCATGTTGCCTCTTCCTTGAATCTCTCTTGCCATGATGCACTAGCCCAGCTTCATTAAGCACTGCATTTCATGCATCATGCCACTGAGATACTGCAGTATTACATGTATAAAGGCTGGCCGATTATTCAGCATGGAAGTATTCATGCATCATAATTTAAAATAAAAAAGAAATTAAGCACTATAGCTCGTCCCTTCAAGAGGTTTACAGGAGGGTGTTGCTCCTATAGTAAAAGCAAGAGCTGGCTAAAAATGCCCTCATTTCCAGTCCTTTCTTTTCATGTCGCTATAACTTGTCCCTTTTGTTGCTCACAAGTGGTCATTCAAGTACGGTGCTAAAAAAGGGGGATTTGAGTAGGTACCTAGTTGGGAGAAGTCAGTCAGTATAATGAATTATTACACGACTTCTCTGATTTTGGGTGCTTTTTCTGCACTCCTTACATATCCTAACATGCAATATGTTACATGTTAAAACCTATGAAATTTTCATTGCCAGGGTAGCGGTCGAACCTGCACTCCACTGATCCCAAATCCAACTCCCTATGCATTGCGCCACAGGGACTGACGAGAAATGCTTGGTTAGAACCAGGTGTCTATAAGTCATTGATATGATACAAAGCCCAGGGAGGTCACTCACATATAACTAGTATACATTCAAAGCATGAAAATATCCTGCTGTCTGCATTGTGAACCCCCCCCCCCCCCTCAGCTTTGTCGCTGCTGCTCCCATAACTGCGACGACTGCGGGACGTGTTCAAACCAAGCCAGCAGCTGCCGGGTGCCGAGGTGTGTGAACCGATGGTCTAGTGGGTAACACATTCTACAGGTAGGCGGGACGATTCCTGGTCCCGGCAAACATACGTTGTGAGTACACACACTATGGCAGGCTTCTAGTCCCGGGGAAGGGGAACGATTTTTGTTTTCAACTTGTATTTATTGATATTCTATTGATTATAAATTTATTGATTTTTTATTGATTAATCATGTAATAAAGACAGTAAAGAATGGGCTAATGGGCACCTCATTCGGTGTATCCTACGATACACCTCATTTGGTGCCCATCAGCCCATTCATTACTCTCTTACTACAGAGCGTGTGACATGAGTAGGTACCTGGTAGTGCAGCTCTCTCTATTTTAAACAAGGCAGGTGACTTTTCAGACTAATGTGGTGAGTGCAAGTTGAATGGTGAAGTAGTGCACGACTTGTTTAGAAAAGAGAGCACATACTCACAGCTCTTTTTACAATAGGAGCAACACCCGCCAGAGAAAACAGGCAGCCCTACCCAGTCCCTTCCTTCTTAACAATTGATTGATTAAGCTTCACGACTTTGGCCAACATTGATAACAGTGAGACCAAAAAATGCTTTGGCTCATATGACGGGATATGGCTGTGCTTTAATCAAGGAATTGTCATTCTCAACATGAGATAAATCTTCTTTCCTTCACATAGAGGAACGTCCATGAAGAGAGAGCAATTAGGTTAAGTGTTCTGTAGGTATAAATCTATCTCCCTTCCTTACATTAAGTACAAGTTTATATACACATGATTCCCGATTCTACAGTTACATCTCTACACCCAATACATTTGATAAAATATCTTTTATATTGCATTAGTCACTTTTTACTCAGATGCTTGAGAGGTGCGATACAAAATAAGTGACAGGTGGACGGGAGGAGGAGGGGCAGAGATAGACACAACAGGATGTAAAAACACACCCATACCTGTCTTAACCCTTTAAGGATTACAGAGTGCATCAGTACATTATGCCCAATGGTCCATATGATACTGTAGCGGAATTCCCCGCAAAGGGTGGTGCGGGGTCTAGTACTTCTCGTTGTGTTCTTACTAAAGGGGAACTAGAAAGCTCCAAGTTCGGACCACTAGGATGGCGTTAACACCAGGTCAAGGACATAAGACAACCTGGGGATTACAGTTATACATTCTTTTATTCTAAAGTAAAATAGTCAACACGGTGGTCTCTATCAGTTACACTATATTTCTATATCAAACGGGCCAGGACATTGCTAAGCCCACACATAGGTGATAACTATGGATAAGGGCCAGGTCTCCGCTAAGCCCAACGTAAATAAAGTTAAAGTTGATTGGGCCAGGACATCGCTAAGCCCACACGTATGTGATAACTATGGATAGGGGCCAGGTCTCCGCTTAGTTAAAGTTGATGGGGCCAGGACATCGCTAAGCCCACACGTATATGATAGCTATGGATGGGGGCCAGGTCTCCGCTAAGCCCAACGTAAGTAAAGTTTAACGGCTCCTCCAGCCGAGCTAGGGATGGCCCGTAGAAGTTGAACGACTCTTGCCGGGGGACGTCGGTGTTGGGTGGAGCGGGAGTGACTCGGCCCTGCATTAAAGGTGTTCGGTTGAGTGATTCGGATTCATGTTAAAGTTGTTCGGTTCTGGTGGGGTGGACCCGAGAAGGTGCGACACAGCGTTTGGTTGAGTGATTCGGACTCATGTTAAAGTTGTTCGGTTCTGGTGGGGTGGACCCGAGAAGGTGCGACACGGCGTTTGGTTGAGTGACTCGGACTCATGTTAAAGTTGTTCTGTTCCAGTGTAGTGCTCCTAGTTGGCAGTGTGTGTGGTGAGAGCCAGTTTGGTTCTCCTGACTGAGCAGGCTGGACTGCTTATATAGAGCTTGGCTGGGCCTGACCACCTGACCAGCCCCAGCCAATGGGAGAGGGCCTAACAGGACCCCATAGGGCCCAACAGGGCCCTGACAGGGCTGCCCTGATTGGCTGGAATTTTAGTCTGAATTTATGGAATAATGAGACAATTTCTTAAAAATACAACAATGCCATAATGGTCTATGACCCCAAGTTAGTGGGAGTCACTACTTGAATTATGTAAATATGTCCAGAATTTGCCATACTGGGGGTGCCAAATTTGGGGACTGGCTTGGGGCCAAAATGGCCACTGCCTCTATTTTCCCAGTCCAGATCAGGCTGTCAGTTGACTTAAAAATACAGTGGTTTGCACTAATATTTTGTCAATAAAACTAAAGAGGCTACTTTAATTAAAGTCATATCTAACCATAGTGCTACTTTAAATTGTGTGACTTTGTGCAGATAAGGCATGTTTTACAAAGCTTGGGTAGAAACAGGGCCCCGCATGCTGGACCGGTTACTTCAGTCCCTGTCCACAAGTGACAGGGTGAAGAAGGAAGCTGGAGTGCTGTCACTGTTTCATCAAAATATACCCCTAAACTAAAGAATACAGACTAAACAAAGGTTGGAAGGGGTGCCTAAACTTCCAGTCCACCTCCCTGACTATGACATAAAGGTTGTCTTAGTGTAGATTTGTGAGATTGATGTGGGAAAGAAGGTCACTGCATGGGCGAAAATAGGGGTAACTGCGGACAGGGCTACCGTGAAGAGTGACAGATCCCCTGGGGGAGGGCTAGGGCAGCCCAGCAAGGTATGGGAGCGGTCAACGCCGTGCGTTCTCGTCACACCACCCCTTTTAGAAAAGATGCGACCCCGCATCTGTGTCTCTTCAGAGGAGGCCCACTTCTTCAAAGGTTCTTGGTCCAATGGAGTCTATCACTAGGTCCTAAATCCGGATGAAGTGGTATATACACGATGTAGTTCTACAAGTGAAATCATCTACGATGAAGTCTGCCTAAGTGCAGTGGCTAAGGGGGAGTACTTCCTAGAATGTAGTGGTAGCTGAGGATTGACCCTTAAGGCATCTACTTTTTTCAAGGCGGCAAATGTTTCCTCACAAACACTACACTGTTCAAAGAACACAGCCTTGTGTGGCAACAACAACAACAACAACAAACAGTGAGTTCCTAATCCTGGGTAGGCAAATCAATCAACTTCTGCAGCAAACTCAAAAAAAAAAAAAATTCACAGTAAACAAATAAACCAGTTCCATCATCAGAGATGAGGTTTTCTAAGCTCCAATCCTAAAAGTCATACCAATTGACTTTAGAATCCAACTAAAAAAAGTTACAAAAATAATCCAAGTAAACACAATACCAATCAGTTCAAAAGTCAGAGTCAAAGTCTTCAGCGGGGGCATCCAGCAGGGACAAGTTGCTTGTAGCGGAAACAACTACCCAGATATAATTCAACAATTCACCACCTATCTATTTCTTTTTTCTTCTTCAAAAATAAAACAAAAGCAGAACAATAAAAACCAAAAGGTGTGTACAAGATCTGAGACACCGTAGAGTGAACCTCACTTGTCTGTATCAGAGCGACATGCCTCACTGTCATCCAGGGACTGCATACCCCTGACCTTCAGCAATGTCAGAACTCCAGCCTTCTGAGTTACTCTCTTCTGCATCAAAGTGACACACAGCACAGGGAATTCATACCCATAAAATCCTGTAATGTGACGAATGCCACTGCCATCCAGGAAACAAAAACCTCTGCAAATGGTAGCCCACTCTGTCAGAACCACTCTCTTGAGAACCTCTCATCTGTTGCATCCCGCCTCGCCTGGTGTTCTGGAAACTATCCATGTTAGTGGGAATCATCCGATCGCGTCCACAAGGTGCTTCAATGTGCCCTCCTGTATCTGACACTTGTCTCTGTTTTTCGACTGTGACAACCACTTTGAAGAAGTAGTTGTTCCAAGTTACAGCACCCAAGTTGGAAAGTGGCATGTCATTTGCCTGGTGATATGGGTATCACACCAGTCAAAAGACATGACCTAAATTGTCATACATTCGTCTTGCAGCTACCTGATTGGGACTTCCTTGTGTCTCAGGCGGTCTCAATTTCTGTGGGATGTTCCCGAGGGGTGCTCTGCTGCCTTTTTGGTTTCTCAGTTTCTTCAAAAGAATGGAAGTCGACTGCAATGTCTATAGCTTCTGTTAAGCTTTTTGGCTTACTCAGGTGGACATGGCATCGAAGGTCCTTGGACTGGAGTCCTCGGATAAAATGGTCAATCAGAGCTCTCTGGCTTAGGGCTCTATTAGGGTAGGCCCTATGTGCTAGGCGTCTGATTGCGGCACCATACATGGGGACTGACTCGTTCGGACTCATGGCACGAGTATGAAGCTGGAGGGATTATGAACTCTCCCTTCCAGGTGGGTAGAACCGTTGCTTCAGTGCAGTTTCGAGGGCCTCGCGGTCACACTGAAGGTGTTCCGGTAGCGAAGAAAGTACCTCACGTGCGTCCTCTACAAGCGAACACGCCAACTGCAAACCGTACTCATCGTCTTCCCAACCATTCCAGACAGCAACACTGCGGAAGTGGCTAAGCCAATCGGGCAGGTCTGACTTGCCGTTGTAGCCCATTGGTTCCTTAGCCTTCCTTCGGTATGGGGGTCCTATCGGTGGGTGCCTCGGGCGAGGAGTATCCACAGGGGGAGGATAATCTGTGCTTGCTACTTTGTGTACCCGTCTGAGGGTAAGTAGAGACTGTATGGAGCTGCTCCGGGACAAGTTGCCTTGAGGCCATTGACTCTCAGGAGTCTCGGGCATCTGGCAAAACCCTCCCTCAGCTCCCGGCTCTAAACTCAGTGATCTTCTAGTTTGCACCTCGGGCATCTGGGACTGACGTGAAAATAAGTTCTGCAAGGAAGTGAAACTTTTACTAAGAAAGCTCATGTCCGCAGCGATATGTGTTCCTAGTTAAAATACTGTGGATAAAATTAGAAAAGTTTGAACTGTATAGGTCAATCAAATGCCCTCGCTAGTGTGACTTAGCCATCCTGGTCACGGCACCATTTTCTGTAGCGGAATTCCCCGCAAAGGGTGGTGCAGGGTCTAGTACTTCTCGTTGTGTTCTTACTAAAGGGGAACTAGAAAGCTCCAAGTTCGGACCACTAGGATGGCGTTAACACCAGGTCAAGGATATAAAACAACCTGGGGATTACAGTTATACATTCTTTTATTCTAAAGTAAAATAGTCAACAAGGTGGTCTCTATCAGTTACACTATATTTCTATATCAAATGGGCCAGGACATTGCTAAGCCCACACATAGGTGATAACTATGGATAGGGGCCAGGTCTCCGCTAAGCCCAACGTAAATAAAGTTAAAGTTGATGGGGCCAGGACATCGCTAAGCCCACACGTATGTGATAACTATGGATAGGGGCCAGGTCTCCGCTAAGTTAAAGTTGATGGGGCCAGGACATCGCTAAGCCCACACGTATATGATAGCTATAGATGGGGGCCAGGTCTCCGCTAAGCCCAACGTAAGTAAAGTTTAACGGCTCCTCCAGCCGAGCTAGGGATGGCCCGTAGAAGTTGAACGACTCTTGCCTGGGGACGTCGGTGTTGGGTGGAGCGGGAGTGACTCGGCCCTGCATTAAAGGTGTTCGGTTGAGTGATTCGGATTCATGTTAAAGTTGTTCGGTTCTGGTGGGGTGGACCCGAGAAGGTGCGACACAGCGTTTGGTTGAGTGATTCGGACTCATGTTAAAGTTGTTCGGTTCTGGTGGGGTGGACCCGAGAAGGTGCGACACGGCGTTTGGTTGAGTGACTCGGACTCATGTTAAAGTTGTTCTGTTCCAGTGTGGTGGACCCGGGAAGGTGCGACACGGTGTTCGGTTGAGTGACTCGGACTCATGTTAAAGTTGTTCGGTTCCAGTGGGGTGGACCCGAGAAGGTGCGACACAGCGTTTGGTTGAATGACTCGGACTCATGTTAAAGTTGTTCGGTTCCAGTGGGGTGGACCCGGGAAGGTGCGAAAACTGCTCCTGGTTGGCAGTGAGGTGGTGGAGACGGCTCCTTGTTGGCAGTGAGGTGGTGGAGACTGCTCCTTGTTAGCAGTGGGTTGGTGAGCTGGTGGTGAGTTGCTCCTAGTTGGCAGTGTGTGTGGTGAGAGCCAGTTTGGTTCTCCTGACTGAGCAGGCTGGACTGCTTATATAGAGCTTGGCTGGGCCTGACCACCTGACCAGCCCCAGCCAATGGGGGAGGGCCTAACAGGACCCCATAGGGCCCAACAGGGCCCTGACAGGGCTGCCCTGATTGGCTGGAATTTCAGTCTGAATTTATGGAATAATGAGACAATTTCTTAAAAATACAACAATGCCATAATGGTCTATGACCCCAAGTTAGTGGGAGTCACTACTTGAATTATGTAAATATGTCCAGAATTTGCCATACTGGGGGTGCCAAATTTGGGGACTGGCTTGGGGCCAAAATGGCCACTGCCTCTATTTTCCCAGTCCAGATCAGGCTGTCAGTTGACTTAAAAATACAGTGGTTTGCACTAATATTTTGTCAATAAAACTAAAGAGGCTACTTTAATTAAAGTCATATCTAACCATAGTGCTACTTTAAATTGTGTGACTTTGTGCAGATAAGGCATATTTTACAAAGCTTGGGTAGAAACAGGGACCCGCATGCGGGACCGGTTACTTCAGTCCCTGTCCACAAGTGACAGGGTGAAGAAGGAAGCTGGAGTGCTGTCACTGTTATATCTGTGAAAGCAATGACGGATCTCTGGCAGCCTTTGGAAAAGGATTCTGCCGTTATTTCGACATTTTTTACAGTATGGCTATATCATGCTACAAGGGGCCGTCCATAATTGACGTCATACAGGAGGGGGTGTGAGGGGGGGGGGTATTTTCCGATTGTGACAAAGTGTGACCGGGGTGGGGGGTGTCAAGGATTGTGTGATGTCACATTTTCAAAAATTTATTTTAAGACCTATATTAAAGACATGATATGAAACAAGCTAAAATATGCAATAGGTAAAATTCTAAGAGGATTCAGATAAGGCATTATTATTGGAAGCTGAGTTGAGTCAATAGTATGGCTAAAGGGGGGGGGGTCTACCCAAGTGTGACATAATTTTCGAGGGGGGTGTTGGCTGGGGGTGGGGGCTGTTGAAAATGGCTACAAAAGGTGTGACATAATTTATGGACGGCCCCTAACAACAAGCGAGAGTCACTCAATGGGATCGGTATTATGAACCAGTGGAATGGTGATGAGTTACTCATCAGTCAAAAATAAATTGTGTATTTCCAGTAACATGGCTCAAATATCTTGGGTCAGTAGGTCGGATTTCTTTTTAGATATAGTATTTTAATGTAGATATGGCATATTCGTCGATTTTATGGTAATGGGAAGGGGGTTAAAAGGGGAAAGAGGAAGAGGGGGATATGAAAGATGATTTGGGGAAACAGGGACGAAATTTGCTGAACACACAGGAGGACAGGGGAACGTATACAGGATGAAATTGCTGAAACCGTGAGGAATGGAGCAGATGAAAAGATGGATGGAGAATGAATATATTCGTATGTGTGCTTGTGCTGGGTGAGGGGGTATTTGCTGTCTGGCTTGGTCGTGTGTATACCTGTGTGTGGGTGGGGGGATGCTACAGGTAAGTGTCAACATCTACCTTTACCTCAGTACACACAGAAAGGGAGTAGCTCAAGGACAAACCAACCACCGTCAGACAGGTGCCAACTCCTGCCACCTCCAGCAGCAGCCTCGATCCAGTCTGCCAGTTCCAGGCACTCTGATACCAACCACCAGGAGGGTGTTGCTCCTATAGTAAAAGGAAGAGATGTCTAAAAAGCCCTCATTTCCAGTCATTTCTTTTCATGTCGCTATAACTTGTCTATTTTAAACAAGGCAGGTGACTTTTCAGACTAATGTGATGAGTGCAAGTTGAATGGTGAAGTAGTGCACAACTTGTTTAGAAAAGAGGGCACATATTCACAGCACTTTTTACAATAGGAGCAACACCACTTCCAGCCCCTCAACACACTAACCGCCACAGCAAGAGCAACTGACTGTCTCTGCCTTGCTCTGTCACTGTCTGGCTGTCTGTCTCTTTCTCTTTGCCTCTATATGCCCCGCCTCTGTCTGTTTAACTCTCTTTGCCTCTCTCTCTTTCTCTTTCTCTCTCTCTCTCTCTCTCTCTCTCTTTCTCTCATTCTCTGTCTCTGTCTGTCTCTGCCTCTCTGTCTCCCTCCCTCTCTCTCTCTCTCTGTCCCTCTATCTGTCTGCCTCCCTGTCTCTTTCTCACTCTATCACTCTTTCCTTCACATCTGTCCTTTTTTTCTCCATCTCTCAGTTTCTTCCGTTCTAATGCCTGACACTTTCTTTTAATATTGTCAATTGTTCCATTCCTCGCAACCTTTTCTTTGAATCTTTCCTTTTTACACCTCCCTGCCCTTATTTGTTGGCACATTTCACTCTCTCTGTATGGTAAATGTGTTGAGTGTGTGATGTTTGCACTGGGTTGGTGGGGGAGAAGGCCTTGTCACAGTGTCAGGGAGGCTGGCAGCCCAGGCAGGGATGGAGAATGGGGAGGGGTGCGGAGGGGTGGTGAGGGGTACGGAGGCAAGGACACTTGGGGTAGGGTGTAGGGGGTGCTGGACGTTTTGGAATAGGAATCGGGGTGACTCGGTGCAAGGCGTGGGTGATGGCCAGTGCTCATCAGAGGCACCTCAAAATGCTTGTGCACTAGCTTGGGTCCAGCCTTTAAGGACTGAATATTTTACACCTTCAGGTTCATCATTGGTGCATCATGTCGACCCTTCAGGTGTGCATCAACCCTGTATGGTCAGCACGATGCATTAATGCAGAACTAGTGCATCATGTCAACCCTCCAGGCCCATGAATTGGCATGATGCACGATTCCAGAAACACTCTGGCCCCTAAGAGTTAACGGATCATGTTACAATTAAATGATGAACAGGCTTTCAACGTCCATTATCCCTCACATTTGAGTTATATAGGTGTGATATTAGATATATGTGTAGGCGTAATCTTACACAGGCGTGTGACACAGGTAGAGTTAGATAATATAGGCATATCGAACCAGCTGATGTGTTATATTTATAACGTGGACTACTTGCCCCTTTCCCTGCATGATGCACGTATTCCCTGACTCACTGACTGCTCATGCATTTGTGCATCATGATGCACAGATCTGATACACTCCTGACAGATCAGCATGATACTACAATGCAGACAGTACCATTTGTGCATCATGACGACATCATTTGGCATGTTGTTGACCTTAGCCATCTAGGAGTGTGTGAGTAATAGATGTTAACGCCATTTCGACAGCTAAGATCATATTCGTGGTGAGAACTACATGTTGATGCCCGCACATACACTGTAAAAACAGTGTTTAGGGATTGAACACCAGTGTTTAAGACTTAAACACTTGTTTAAACACTTATTTGTCCCACTTTTCTAAACACTTCTTTAGTGCTAAACACGTTCAATTTAAACGCGTTTAACTACAAAGTGTTTAACCAAGTGTTTAAATGCTAAACACTTAAACACTTCAGTGTTTAGGTGTTTAAGTACAAGTGTGCAAAAGCTAAACACCTAAACACTTCAAGTGTTTACGTGTTTAAATGCAAGTGTTGAGAAAATTTGGTGTGTATCTTTAAACACCTTTTTTGCAGTGTATGTGCACCACACACACACCGAGGGGATAGGAAAGAGGAGACACAGACCCTTTTATGTTGGCTAGGGAAGCCCGAGTCATCTATTCCGACCTAACGAAATACATTATTGACAAATGAGAAAATTCCTTTGATTCAGTGCAGACTTTTCAGGGTGCATTACGTAACACCTGCTACCCATGAGCTCGCTGATAGCAGTCCTTATCTCGCAAGGTATCAGCTTCAGCAGGGGTTAGCCCACTAAGGAATGCGCTAACGTGGAATAGGTGCCCCACAGTGCATTAGTTCATCTTGCAACATAGACTCACTAACATTGCATTGGTGTATCACGCTGACAAAGATATGAATATCAGCCTTCTTGATTTCATCATGCGGCTCCTGAAGGGTTAAATGCTCAACATTATGTATCGAAGGGTATTACTGTTTTCCTGATATATGTTGATATAGACTGCATTTTATATATGTAGGAACGTCACGATGATCCTGATCTCTTATTTTCAAATCAATCTCCCTACATCAGCATTTAAAAAAAAAAAACATTTTATCTGTAACCAAATGTCAACAATTCCCCTATGCACACACAGGAATAGTGTATATCAACTTTGGTTGTGATTTGTAACTATGGTGTATCCCTTTAAATAGCCATCTATAGATACAGGCCGACTCATCCCCTGGAGGGTGTTGCTCCTATTGTAAAAAGAGCTGTGAGTATGTGCCGTCTTTTCTAAACAAGTTATGCACTGCTTTACCATTCAACTTGCACTCACCACATTAGTCTGAAAAGTCACCTGCCTTGTTTAAAATAGAGAGAGCTGCACTACGAGGTACCTACTCATGTCACACGCTCGATCATTTATTATACTGACTGACTTGTCCCAACTAGGTACCTACTTAAATCCCCCCTTTTTAGCACCATACTTGAATGACCACTTGTCAGCAACAAAAGGGACAAGTTATAGTGACATGCAAAGAAAGGACTGGAAACGAGGGCATTTTTAGCCAGCTCTTCCTTTTACTATAGGAGCAACACCTTCCGGTACCTACTGACAGCTCTTTTTACCATAGGAGCAACACACTCCTGCAGTCAGACATTTACACTCACACTTGTATAGTTTCTGAATCAGTGCTACTACATTACATATATGGAGCGTCTGGCAGTGTTGCAGTTTACTGCACTACTTCTGAGTGGCTTGTTCGAAATACTATATCACATTATCGTATAGGCTGCCCGAGGCAGGGTATCAGTTCCCTGTACTACTCACATATATTAGAACATGCATTTATACGACACTCTAGTCTATGGTTAATCTCCCATCTAAAGTCATCTAAAGGCCAGACCGACAATGGCAGTCAGGACCCGGCAGGACAAAAGCCATAAACTACAGGGTAATAACATTGCAGACTCATTAACTTTTGTGGTCAATGACTGGTGAGTTCATCATAGGCTCAGTTATCTACCAGAAATGAGGAAGAGTATTTTTTAATGTGACGGAGTGTTGTTCATTTAAAGCAAAACGATATCATAATTACTGATATGTTGGCTGCTATGCAACTGATACAACTGATCCTGTATTTAACAGGATGGGGGCTCGCCAAATTCTGAGAGGTTCACTTTATTATGTCAAGCAGATCTATGGCTGTAATATACTGCAGGGACATGCTGATATTTATTATCAGATATGATATATATTATCAGATAAAATGATATTATAGTGTAAGATAAAATGACACGATCGGCAAAAATGGGGCTTAGTGCAGGGGGTCCTAAGACCCCTTTTCCCAGTACATCTATACTCTACACAAGTATAAATCAGTGTCTTGATATCCCTACCTGCTTACCTTTTAAGCACATCAAACGTCATTTCATAGTACAACATTTCTTAGTCATAACTTATGCCTACTGTAGGATGACATGCCAGACTTCATGTCAACCAGTTTCTATTGACGGTTACATATTTCTGTGGTGTTTTTAGTATATAATATGTTATTTACAACCAGATGAAACTTCATAGTGTAAACCGATCAAACTATACTGCACTCAAAGATTAAACCAAACAATTCCAAGGTCACGCCACTCCCTTTTTACAAAAAGAGACTCCTCTGCCAGAATCAGTAAGACAATAATTATAAATGAAACAGTTATTTCATCGTATCTCATTTAACAATTGGGAAAGGCCAGAGATGATCGGGAGCCCTCATATTGGCCATCTGATAGACTCTGATAAGATTATTTTGTCTGATTTGACCGGGAGTCACCATTGTACGAGCTGAAAATAGGTGTGTTTCTATCTTAGATTGCCACATTTTTCTAGTTCTCCCCTATTTCTATTTGTCCCCTATTTTCACAATGTGGACAATTAGTTCTCCACTAAAGAATAATGCCCTCAGATTAAGATAGGTTCTCAGGAAACCTTGGGACAAAGCTTTCACTATTGTTATCTTACAGAAGTTCCTTGTATAGCAGTACTTTACTGTACTGCCGTCTGGGGCTTCATTTTAAAAAGCTAAACTGCCTCACCACATTACAATCATGGGGCTGTCTGCTAGATTCAACAGTTATTTTTCAGAGTGTAGTAGAAGATTAGCTTCAGGCCCGCCTACAGCAGACATCATCATACTATAGTATAGAGGTACCTGATACCCTCAGCTTACGGGGATGGCACACTGACATCAAATCATGCTACATTGTACGTCGCTGCCGTGTACACTGCAAAAACGGTGTTTAGATTTTAAACATGTTTAGGTCTAAACATGTTTAAAACCTAAACATATAGGTCAGTTAGGTGTCTCATTGACTACACATTTAGGAAATGAACACTTTTATTCTAACTACATAAACATTTTTGCTAAACATGTTTAGATGTTTAGAGTTTAAACAGTTAAATAATAGGTGTTTAGATTTATACATCATTATGTTTAGATACTTGGATGTTGAATCCACACCAGGTAGCAGCACTATCTTTGAATGGACTATCTTTACACAATCCTAATCAATTTTTGTGACAAATGTACCTGAACCCCATGTTTATTATAGTTTCTATTCATTGAATGTCATGAGAATAGAAAGGGCAATAGAAGGTTGACTAGATTCACCTTACACCACCATCATTAGCATGAAATAATCAATAAGCTCAATGACTGACACCTATTTTATGTTATTCTGGAATAGACAAAGCAATTTCCTTCTTGCCAAGCTGTTGTACTTTCTCAAGTCTCTCATTCTGATACAGTGTGTACTTACATGCACACATAAATAGGTGAGGCTGATATCTTTGGAGACTTTGACTTGTAAATACCCCCCCCCCCAGTAAATGTGAAAACAAACAAAAGACTTTTTTTAATGTATACATGTCTGCACACCCTAACTCTCCGTCAAAGCATTTAGACATCTAAACACAAAAATTCATAAACATCTAAACACAAAAATTCATAGATATCTGAACACAATGTTTAAACCTAAACATCTAGATTTCTAAACACTTGAGCTAAGCACATTGTTTGGCTAAACATGTGTAGGAAATTATTGTGATTACAAAAACGTTGCAAGAATATGTTTAGAATTGTGTTTAGCATCTAAACACCATTTTTGCAGTGTAGGGTTAACCTTTGAAACGCCGCATGATGTCTCAAGCTGAGGCTCCACTACGCGATTTTTGCTGAAAATCGGAGCTATTATCACAAAAGCAAACACAAACACAGATTATAGAATGGTATTTGGTATTATTTCAAGGTGTAAATAGAAGATTGAGAGAGTTTTTTGTTTATGTGGGGAAGGCTTTGTGTACAATCTCAGGCACATTTTTGTTGCCAAAAGATGATTTTGTTTACTAAATCAGGTTGACCTAATGTAAATATTGCAGAGTTTCACACTGATGACTCTCTGCAACTCAATATCAGACAGGTTTGATTTTTACAGTACAAGACCCTGCGATCTGTGTGACTGCTGTGTTGTTATTTATATTTTGCTGTCTTTATGTTTATATATTGAACTCCCGCCCAATCACAGAGTCTATGCAGGTACAGGTTAGTTGGGAAATATGGCACACAAGGAGAGAGATCACCCATAAAATAACCCTGAAATCTCATGTTTACAATTGTGAATCTCATGTTTACAATATAGGAATGTCAACACCCTATACCTTAGGCATTATAGGGATAAAATTAGGTGAGAATGTACCAAAAAATCGCATAGTGGAGCCTCACCTTCAAGCTGAGTTGTAGGAGAGGATGTAAGGGCCCAGCAAGGGCCTTATCTATGGGACTGTTTCGCTATTTTATATAACCTTTATTGATGCACGAGTTGGTTTTAGTCACAGATACAATGAACGAGGGAGTTATACATTCATTGTATCAAGTGATTGGAACCAACAAGTGCATCAATAAAGCTTACATATGCTCTTTATACCATGGTTTCCCCCATAGTAATTACCTTGGAATTCAATGATTCTTTTTATCCAAGTCGGCCAGGACGACAAGGAGGCCATTCCGCCATATTGGATTCTTATTTACCAACCAACCTCCCCTGCCATGCTGCAGTCCCGCCGTCTGGTGTAGAGAGAAAGTGCTACAACATCGTTCATTCTATCCGTGGTTAATTGCACGACTTTTATCATTAAACTTAAACGCAAAATAAGCAAATCAGCCATAACCATGGTATAATCTACAATAAATTATCTACATTCCTACATGGCTATTTTCCTCGCATATCTGCCGCACCTTATACATGAGGTATTTCAGTACTAGTCTGGAATATTTTCAAAGACATGTCAACAGAAGTGGGATCCATGGGCAGTTCATTCTAAAAGACTCAGCCTTACCCTGGGATAATACTCAGGCAGAGCCAGAGTATCATCCCAGGAGGAGCCTCAGGGCCTGCCAGAGTATCACCCCAGGATCAGGCTGAGTCTCAAATAATACTCATTTTGGCGACATTGCCTGAGTCGGGATACAGACTCATGTGAATAAGAATATTTCTCAGTGGATTCTTCTTTATCAATTTGAGGAATCTGTAGAATTCATTAAAAGAGAGTTTCTTTTCTGAAAAAGAGGATCTGTTCATTTCTAGGTGCTTTGTCATTATCTACTGTCATTGAGGAAAGTGGTTGCCATGGCAAAAAGAATTTGAAAATCGACCTCTTCCATTGAATTCTACATCCTCAAATTGATAAAGAAGAATAGTTCCCTATATTTTAGAATGAATCCCAGCAAATTGTCGTCATCTGTCGCCATGATTGGTCATCAATGG
Source organism: Acholoe squamosa (assembly GCA_949317995.1). Lineage (NCBI taxonomy): Eukaryota > Metazoa > Annelida > Polychaeta > Phyllodocida > Polynoidae > Acholoe > Acholoe squamosa. The sequence continues at coordinate 79,346,185 of OX439039.1, forward strand.
TGACTCCTTTTTGAGTGATAACTCATTCCGTCATCTTTTGCCACTGTGTGTTAGACTGATGTGGCATAGCAATTGCTATTCCTGGTGATCTTGTGCTATAACGACGTCGTGTTCCATCTAGCGACATGTGTGAGCCACTTCACACAGTTTGACAGGACTCACGACAATTTGCTGGGAAGTGCCCCTAGGCCAAGGACAGTCTCCACTATACTACCAGCAACATTCAGTGACTCATATCAACTGTCATATTCTGATTCTATTGAAATATGTGTATATAGCACCAAAATGAAAGGAGTGGGATTGGTCATGACAAGATAAGCCAATTATTTATGTTATAGGGGCCTATGACAGCCATCTATCAATTAAAGGCTACAATGCATCAAACCAAAAGCACAAATAGGGGACCATAAATCTTACACTTAAACGCTGATACTTATAGACCATTTCTTGGAGGCCTACTGCAGCTTGATTATAGAGCCTTCCTGAAGCCAATATGAGGCTTATATGCAGTGTTTTACTATAATATATAGGGACTCTAGTATAGAATGTACACCTTTTCAGATCAGTACTGCAAAAGATCAGCTCAAACCTGCTCACTCTGAGCAACTGTGACCTTGTGGTTAGGTTGGTCTGTGGTGGGCTGTTAAAGAATCTACCCAGTCAACAAAAAAACGTTGCAAAACGTTTCAGAACGTTTCACTATGGCTCCTTATCATGGCAAAACGTTGTAAAACGTTAAAGAACGTTTTTTTGTTGAGTGGGCATGGCTTTTTAGATAGGAATTTGATTCAATAGATAAAACAGGCAGTGAGGTTCTGCACGACATTGAGATGCCAGCTGTCGCTTATTAATAGCCCCTTCCCAGACTCATGATGCGGCATATATACGTGGGTATGGCTTGTACACTGTCACAGGTGCAACTTATACAAATACATTGAGTTTTGCCATATCTAGACAGCAAGCAATGCTATTATGTTTCTAGGGTTAACGCTGGTCATGATCAGGGCCCTGATAGACTACCGGCGGTATGTACATTGACATGGAGGGGGGGAGGTGCGGGCGGGAGTGGCTTGATGGGGAGCAGTATTGTTATCTAGACCACTGATCTACTGCTATGTGTCTGACGGTATGACGTTTATGTTATTAGACAAGGGAAGGGATGTCCTAAGGCAGGGTGTATGGATCCACATTTCTGCATGGCCACCTAGACGAGATTTTGAATTTCTCTTCATATGGCAGAAAAGGACAGTCATGTCAAAGGAGGATCCGTGTCTCCTTGCATGGACTAACCATTCTGTATGGCTGGTAGCAGATGTGAAAAGGCCTATACCTTAAATCCTCGCGTATAGGATGCGTCTCATGCACTCAAATAACCCCAGGTGAGTCCTATAGGACCGTTAGAAGTTGGGGGTGCGTCCTATATGCGAGGATTTTCTACTGTAGGACAGCACTGAAATAACCAAAATGTGATCCCAGATATCTCTTATTGCATTTCCTAAAAGTCCTATATACAAGGTGCGTCCTATATACAAGGTGCGTCCTATAAACAAGGTGCGTCCTATACGCGAGGATTTATGGTAGTAGCTCTGTGTGTGTTTGTGGGAGGGGAAGCTGCTGAATGCGGTGTATGAGTTATGTTAGGGCAATTCTAAAAAAACTGACGCTCTTTTGTGGCATGCATTTAGTAAGAATCATTTTAGAAACAGAATATAATCGTACCATATGCCTGTTTTAGACAGATAGTATGCAGAAATGTCAGTTATAAGCTTGATTAGGCCTTTATTTGATAACCTTTGTGGCCTAACGAATATTGTAATTCTATATCGTGAATCACCCTCCTGGGCATCTAAAACCCCTTTAAGGTTTGCTAACGCATTGATACACCATGCCAATTGGTGGTCATGAAGTGTAAATGCAGGGGGGGGGGTGTGGGCAGGAATTCATACTTCTACCGCAGGCCTAACTCTTGCGAGCACTTTATCAACCTTCAATATGGTCAATGGTAAATGACCGTGATAGAATAATGCATTACCGTATTTCCTCGATTATAAGCCGAGGCCCCAAATATAAGCCTGCCCCGTTTATAAGCCTGGTCAAATGGCCCACTGAGTGCAATATAAGCCGGGGCCCAAATAAGCCTCCATCCAAACAAGACACGGGAAAATCCCGTGAACGACTGGTGAATCTGTGAGCACATATTCTCGGGAAGATCCTGGGAATAGTACCTACAATCCTGTGAATTACCCTGATATTCCCCAGTTTTTAACAGGGCCCTCTAGTGAGATTTATACACATAAGTCTGATTCTTCAGCATAAAGTGAAGATGCCAGAGTCCACCAGGGGCCTCTGTGTGAGCATGGAATCCTGGTTTGGTCCAAAGAACAGAGAGAGGGAGTGAGATGGAAAGAAATGAGAGGGCAAGAGAGGCACAGAGAGAGCAAGATAGATAGATATAAAGAGAGAAAGAGAGAGAGAGAGGGAGAGGGAAAGGAGAGAGAGAGAGAAAGGGAGAGGGAAACGGGAGAAAGAGAGGAAGGCAATAGAGGGAGGGAAGAGAGAGAAAGAGAGCAAAATAGAAAGAGAGAGAGGCAGAAAAAAAAGAGGGAGAGCCTTGCCCCCCCAAAAAAAGGAAAATTGATTGACTTAAGCTACTGACAAAATTGATACATAAAGTTGATTGAATCATAATAATATGTGTCCCATTCTAATATGTGTGTGGTGCACATATGCATGGGCACTGACACATTCATCTGTGAAGATGTGTAATGTAGTTCTTGCCATGAATATGACCTCAGTTGTGGAAATGGCGTTAAACATTTATTACTCACTCACTCTCCCGTTCTAATAATTATGACCCTTATTGATATCTCACTAAATGTGCATGTTTTCTAGACATGTCTTGAACAGAGTTAAACCCTTTAAGGGCTAACCCTAATGCATTAATGCATTTTGGTTGTCATGATGCATTAATGCAGCCAGGGCTACATTCAAGCATCATGCTTACGCTTTGGGAAGATCAGCATGATGCCCCAATGAAGTGCTGGCAAGCAGACTCCCCAAGTCTTCATCGGTAAAACATGCCAGCCAATGGGCACGTTACACTACTGCATCAGCAGACTTTAAAGAGTTAGGTAGCATTTAGAGGCCTGGCAAATAGGCACTCAATGATTATAGGGCATGCTAAGTTGTTTACGGGCACTAAGTAAAGAGTCAGCTAAATTTAGACTGTCAAGGTTGTAGGGTGCAGGCAAACCACCTGTGGTACACACTTACAGAACAGGTCATTTTAGTCAGATGGGGAGGGGAATTTCTGGGGCATAAATGGGTGAATGTAAAAGCGTATCTAAACTCAGCCTCCCATGAAAAATATACTGGCATCATTTAACACTGTCTGTGCTGTCTACCTAACCGTGTTAAAGCGCCCAAAATCTCACTGTGCCTTATTCACTGTACTAAATAAATACCCAGACATTTGGTTTGGTCTTTACCCCTGGTCCATATCCAAGACAGGTACTTATGAAATTTTAGTGCTGAAGAGCTATTTTAACACCTCCCCACCCCCACTAACCACTGGTACTTATATGAGACCAGCAATCATTGCTGAGTGTCAAGAATTAATCTTCTCAAAAATGAGCATCAAGTTACTCACATGGAAAACTTTCCTGACTCTCTTTTGTGTCATTTTTGGGGGAAAATATTTGGTGAAATCTCAAATTTACACCAGACTTCCTTCATATGGGATGCATGCCTTAGTTCCATCCATTGAAAATACACTGTAACAGGTTTATGCCTAGGTCCATCACACCTCATGTATAGACTCACTATGAACTATGTGATATTTAATGGACTATAACTATGTGATATTTAATGGACCTTTAACACATAAATACCATGTTATGACATGTGTCCATCGAGAACATATTTGAGTATGATTTGAAAAATGAACGTGACATATCAGATGGAAATAGAACCACCCCTGTGCCCCCTCACCCCCTGCTGATACCTACTGAGCACTCCCAAACACCAACAGGAACAACCAGTTTGGGCTACACTGCCCCACCTCAGCTGTCATTTCCACCTGGCTCACCTACACACAAGACCTGTCTCCAAAAACTGAGGGTAACAGTGGGTAAGCATAAATTTGCCATTTTTCACCATTTTCTATTAATTATGACATGCAAAGGTCACCATTTTCTTGCTGCTCTATTCATAAGGGCACTTACAATCCTAAATAGGAAATGGCACTAGTATCTCAATATTACCAATGGCATTGTACCTTGTTGTGTGCAATATTCATGAATGCTAATTCAAGCACTTTACCAGCATTTGCAATGATCCATAAAAGAAATCCTAAGTACTTGACTGGATCTTTATTTGCAATAATATGTGATATTGTACATCTGAAGGCATGATTGCAAACCTATACATGTAATTGTGTGGCCACTGGCTGTGTTCAGAAATAGCCCTCCTTATTGCAGCTGCATACTATTACTATACAACTAACTGTGAGAGGCAGTCAGACGCTTTCCCAATCCAGGTCATAGGGGACCCACCTTGTGTACTGATTACCTTACCTCTTATACAGTGTACCCATTCCCAGCCAGCCTAATTTGGGTAACTCACACAAGCACCTAGCAGAAGGTGACTTTACTTGTATGCAGGGTTGTTGTAGATTGCAACACTCATGGTCAGATTCCCCTTCTGTCCCAGCATATTTACATGTCTGTATATGTGTCCACACTTACATCCATCTATGTACATACATTCCCTTTTATCCACATACACTCACATGCCTCATGTCCACATGCAGCCCTCACACATCCACATCCTCTCTATGTCCACATCCCCTCTAAGTGCACACACACCTCCCTCTATATACACACCCACCTCCCTCTATGTCCACACCCCCCTCTCTCTGTGTCCACACTTAACTCCCTATATGTCCACACCCATCTACCTCTGTGTCCACACCCACCTCCCTCTATGTCCACACCCCCCTCTCTCTGTGTCCACACTTAACCCTTTGGTGCCCAGAATTATTTGAGGAAGCTGATTTATTCAACAAACTTTATATAGTAGGGGTTATTATCTGCATCATTTCTAGATTAAAGTATTGATTCAAATGATAATGAAAAGGGTAGCAAAATAGCTTTCAGAAAATGTAATATGAAGCATATGTTAGGGTATTATATCAACCAGAAGGGGATAATGAAGGCACAAAAGTTGAAATGGGCTGATATGGATGGAAGTGCATGGAATAACTTATTTTCTTTTATTTTGGTAGGGAATGGGTTATTTTCAATTCATAAAGCTTAATTTATACATTTCAAAGAAGGCTATACTGATGAAAATTCAAAGAGAAAAACGTTTTGTAATGGATTCCTTGGAGAAAGTCACATGGAAAATATTTTATCAATATATTTGTTATTTTTTTCAATATTTTTGTGAATTTTGTCAATTTTCTGTATTTTTTCCCTTATTCTCATGGCCAGAGAGCGCACTTTTCATGTATTTAAAGCCTATTTTTAATTCAATATTTTCTGCAATAGGCCCTACTAATAATTATATACTTGATAAATCACACGAAATTTGGCATTGTTGGAAAGCCCTTGACATTACGAGTCTTCTGGTGCTAGAATCATCTTATTCTGACTAATATTAGACCCATGGTGGTCTCTTGAACATACATACATGCTTAAGAGCGCACTTTTGCTATTCTGGGCACATAAGGGTTAACTCCCTATATGTCCACACCCATCTACCTCTGTGTCCACACACACCTCCCTCTGTGTCCACACCCACCTCTCTCTATGTCAACACCCAGTTTACACCCACCTACAGTGGCCCACAAGGGTCAAATTGAAGTTGAAGTAAAGAGTTGACTTTCACAAAAAAAGGTAGAGTCCAAAACCAATATTAATGTTTAAAGTCAATTTCATATCATTGCTATCAAACTGTCAAGGTGTCAACTCATGAAAACCAACTTGTGACAGGTATCTTTTAGCATTGCATGGTGCACTCTATGTCTTTCTATATGAACGAAGTTTATACCAGCAACTACTGGGTAGCTATCGGTTCCCTCACACAATAACTGATGGTTCCACACCAAGTAGTTGGTGGTTCCAGCATCCTGTAACTAGTGGTTCCCACCCACTGTAACTGCGGTTCCACACCTATCCGCTACTGGCACTGGATCCCATACCAAGTAGCTGCTGGTTCCCACACCCAGCACTTGGTGGTTCCCATACACATTAGTTGCTCTTTCCTGTACCCAGTACATGCTGGTTCCCACATCCAGTAGCTGCTGGTTCCCATATAAAATGGTTCCAAACCCAAGTAGCTGCTGGATCCCACACCCTTGCTGGTTCTTGCACCCAGTACCTGCTGGCTTCCACATAGAGTAGCTGGTAGTGGTTCCCACATCCATTAGGTGCTGGCACCCACTTCCTGCTTGTTCCCAAATAGAGTGCCTGCTGGTTCCTACATCAGGTAATTGCGAGTTCTTAAAAGAGTAGCTGTCAAAATAAGTCAATTGGGTCAGGATAGGTCAAATTAGGTCAAATATGTTGAAAATAGGTCATATTGGTCAAAAGTATGTCTATTCGGGTAGCATAGGTCAAATTATGTCAAATATGGTGAAAATAGGCCAAATTGGTCAAAAGCAGGTCAATTAGGGTAGGATAGGTGAAATTAAGTCAAATAGGGTGAAATTAGGTCTAATTGATAAAAAGTAGGTCGATAAGGGTAGGATAGGTCAAATTAGGTCAAATATGCTGGAAAAATATGTCAAATTGGTCAAAAACAGGTCAAATAGGGTAGGATAGGACAAATTAGAGTAAATATGGCGAAATTAGGTCAAATTGGTCAAAAGTAGATAAATAATGTCAGGATAGTTGAAATTAAGTCAAATAGGGTGAAATTAGGTCTAATTGATAAAAAGTAGGTCGATAAGGGTAGGATAGGTCAAATTAGGTCAAATATGCTGGAAAAATATGTCAAATTGGTGAAAAGCAGGTCAAATAGGGTAGGATAGGACAAATTAGAGTAAATATGGTGAAATTAGGTCAAATTGGTAAAAAAAAAAAATAATAATGTCAGGATAGTTCAAATTAAGTCAAATAGGGTGAAAATAGGTCTAATTGGTAAAAAGTAGGTCAATAAGGGTAGGATACGTCAAATTAGGTCCAATATGGTGAAAACCAGTCAAATTGGTCAGAAGTAGGTCGATAAGGTCAAAGTAAATCAAATTAGGTCAAACATGGTGAAAATAGGTCGAATCGGTCAAAAGTAGGTCAATTAGGTCAGGATGGGTCAATTAAGGTCATATATAGTGAAAACAGGTCATATTGATCAAAAGTAGGTCAATTAGGTCCAATAAGTTCAGGAAAGATCAAATATGGTTGAAATAGATCAAATCGGTCAAAAGTAGGTCAATTTTGTCAAAATGTAGGGTATGATAGGTGAAGTAAGGTCAAATATGCTGGTAATAGGTAAAAGTAGGTCATTTAGGTCAAACTATGTCAAAATTTGTCAAAATAAGGTCGACTATGACTATTTTTGACCAATCTGACCTACTTTGACTATATTTGACCTAATATGACACATTCTAACCTACTTTGACCTAATCATGCTACTTTTGACTGATTTGACCTATTTTAAGATATTTGACCTAATTTGAACTATCCTTACCTAATAGACCTCCTTTTGAACAATTTTACCTATTTTCACCATTAGTTGACCTAATTTGACCTATCTTATCCTGATTTGACCTACTGACCTACCTTTGACCAATTTGACCTACTTTTACCATATTTGACCTGATTTAACGTCCTTGACCCACCTTTAACCAAATTGACTTATTTTCGCCATATTTGACCTACCTTAGCCTACTTTGACCTACTGGACCTAATTTTGACCAATGTGATCTATTCTTACCATCGTTGACCTAATTTGATAGAATTTGACCTGATTGACCCATTTTCAACCAATTTGACATAATTTATCCTAGTCTGACCTAATTTCATTCAATTTTACCTACTTGGAACCAATTTGACCTATTTTGACAAATTTTAACTATCTTGACTGCTTATGACCTAGTTTCACGCAACTTTTCCAATTTGCCCATTTTTGACTTATATGACCTTTTTCATCCAGAATTTATCCAGATCACTCTTTTGCTACTGGGTATGGGAACCGGTAGCTACTCTATATCGGAACCAGCAGCTACTGGATATGGGAACAAGTAGCTACTGTATGGGAACCAACAGCTACTGTTTTCAGAACTAGCAGCTACCTGATGTGGGAACCAGCAGGCACTCTATTTGGGAACCAGCAGGTAGTGAGTGCAGGAACCAGCACCTAATGGATGTGGGAACCACTACCAGTTACTCTATGTGAAAGCCAGCAGGTATTGGGTACAAGAACCAGCAAGGGTGTGGGATCCAGCAACTACTTGGGTTAGGAACCAGTTTATATGGGAACCAGCAGCTACCTGATGTCGGAAGCAGTAGCTACTGTATGTGGGAACCAGCATGTACAGGGTACAGGAAACAGCAACTAATGTGTATGGGACTACCAAGTGCTGGGTGTGGGAACCAGCAGCTACTTGGTATGGGATCCAGTATCAGTAGCTGATTGGTGTGGAAACACCAGTTACAGTGGGTGGAAACCACCAGTTATGGGATGCTGGAACCAGCAGCTACTTGGTATGGAACCATCAGGTATTGTGTGAGGGAACCAATAGCTACCCAGTAGTTGCTGGTATAGACATATAGAAAGACACAGAGTGTACCATGCAAAGCCAAAAGATACCTGTCACAAGTGGGTTTGCATTCATGAGTTGACACCTTGACAGCTTGACAGCAATGAAATGAAATTGACTTTGAACATTGATTTTGCTTTTGGACTTTAACTTTTTTTGTGAAAGTCAACTCTTTGCTCCAACTTCAATTTGACCCTTGTGGGCCACTGTACCACCTCCTTCTGTGTCCACACCCACCTCCCTCTATGTCCACACCCATTTTCCTCTCTGTCTACACCCACCTCCCTCTGTATCCACACCCATCTCCCTCTGTGTCCACACCTGCCCTCCCTCTATCTTCCTACCCATCCCCACTATGTCCACACCCAAAGCTCTCTGTGTCCACACCCACCTTCTTCTGTGTCCACTTTCATGTCCCTCTATGTTCACACCCACCTCCCTCTATGTTCACACCCACCTCCCTCTATGTCCACACCCACCTCCTTCTATGTCCACACCCACTTACCTCTTTGTCCACACTCACTTACCTCTTTGTCCACAGCCACTGACCTCTTTGTTCACACACACCTCACTCTTTGTACACACCAAACTCCCTCTATGTCAACACCCATCTCCCTCTATGTCCACACCCACCTCCTTCTGTGTTCACACCCCCACCTCCCTCTATGTCCACACCCATCTCCCTCTGTGTCCACTCTCACCTGCCTCTATGTCCACACCCACCTCCCTCTGTGTCCACACCCACTTACCTCTTTATTCACACCCCACCTCCCTCTGTGTAAACATGCACATCCCTCTGTGTCCACTCTCACATTTCTCTATGTTCACACCCACCTCCCTCTATGTTCACACCCACCTCCCTCTATGTCCACACCTACCTCCCTTTGTGTCCACTCTCACCCCCCTCTATGTCTACATAAACCTCCCTCTTTTTCCACACCAACTGCCTTCTGTGTCCACTCTCACCTCTCTCTATGGCCACATACACATCCCTCTTTGTCCACACCCATCTCCCTCTTTGTCCACTCTCACCTTCCTCTATGCCCACACTCACATCCCTCTGTGTTCACACCCACTTACCTCTTTGTCCACACCCACTTACCTTTTAGTCCACACCCACTCACCTCTATGTCCACACCCACCTCCCTCCATTTCCACACCCACCTCCCTCTGTGTCCACACCACCTCACTCTTTCACCACTCTCACCTCCCTCTATGCCCAACCTCACATCCCTCTGTGTTCACACTCACATCCCTTTGTGTCCACTCTCATCTCCCTCTATGTCCACATCCATTTGCCTCTTTGTCCACACCCACCTCCCTCTGTGTCCACATCCACCTTCCTCTATGTCAGCACCCATCTCACTCTGTGTTCACACCCACCTCCCCTATGTCCACGGCCACCTCCCTCATTATCCACACCCACCTCCCTCTATGTCAACACTCAATTCCCTCTTTGTTCACACCTACCTCCCTCTGTGTTTACACCCACCTCCCTCTGGGTCCACACCCACCTCCCTCTATGTCCACACCCACCCTCCCTTTGGGTCTACCCAAATCCCTCTATGTCCACATCCAAATCCCTCTCTATCCACACCCACCTCCCTCCGTGTCCACACCCACCTCCCTCTATCTTCCTACACATCCCCATTATGTCCACAACCACCTCCCTCAGTGTCCACACCCACCTCCCCCTGGGTCCACTCTCACCTCCCTCTATGTCCACACCCAGCTCCCTCTATGTCCACACCTACCTCCTTCTGTTTGGTTTGGCATAACCTAGTGAGTAATGGATATACCATTTGTCTTTATAGGTGCATGAAGTTGGACCAATGAAGACCTGGAGGCAACATCCTACTAAGTGGTTCAAGAGGACAACACGTTCTACTACATATGATTTTTTCAAAAGTTTCAAAGGTTCTCTAAAATTGTTATTTGACATGTATGCACATATTTGCCAATGATTTTTTCTGATATCCCAAGCAGTAAATGAACATTTCTAACACCCACCAGTGAAAACCCAGCAAAGAATAATTGCTTTTCAGTGACCATGATCACTGAATGGTTGATAGTATGGAGAAACAATGAATTTCTACAACATGCTTGGCAAAGTCCTAGATTCTTTTTGGGTTTTTGTGGCCCATAGCCTTTAACCATTACAGCTATGTAATAATGCTGTCTGTAGTATCAAGCACATCTAACAAACTGTGAACAGGTCAGCTTGACTCGTACACCTGGCCTTCAGAACTGGTCATGTGACCATAGCACTGAGACACACACAGAGGACCTGCCCTCCCCCCACTTGGCCCTTCATAGGATGTGTTACAGTTACTGATTGTTAATATTTATGGGTCTTATTGGGCAAACAAACCAATGCATTAAGTTGACCTTTGGGTAAGATGACTAGGATGCACTTACCTGAAAACTATACACACATTGCAATTAGATCTTAATCTCTTGTTGTACATGTTAAATCATGTAATTTACATACCAATCATAGGAGCATTCCATATAGTCATCTAACAATATCCTATCTAATATATTCTAATATATTGAGGAGCTTCTACTCATGGTGTAGTCACCTAACCATGTGTTGCCAATGTCTGCCTGCAGCTAACCACCCTGTGACATCACAGAGGCCTAACTGTAACACACCCTAATGGTCACGACTTTGACAGCTACCCCATCCTCCACAGTAGGGCCGCACACACCTCTTAACCCTTCAAGGGCCTCTGATGCATTAATGCATCATGTCCATTGGACATCATGATGCACCAATGTATGAAGTGCATATTAGGAGTACAAAGTGACATGCCATTGGTTAATTGGAGTCTTAGAATGGAAAACAAGCAAGTCATTCCCATATTAGGAGCCCAGTCACATAGTATTGTTATATTTGGAGCAGTTACTGCTACAAATACACATGTTGCAGACTGGTAATACCTACACAGCTGTTGTTCTGTTTACTGGTGTCTAATTTTGCACATCCCAGGTCACTTCAGGTACATACAGAGTGATTGGTGGTTTTGGGTTTTAGGTATTTAACACAAGGCGATCCTGGATAGTCATTGGTAGGTATCACACACTGCTATTTTACAGGCTAGGTTTATATGTATAAATGTTTATTTTAGTAATTGTTAATGTGGGTTAGAGTTTCAGCACAAGGTGATCCTGGACAGTCAGCAGTACCGGGGTAGGCATCGCACACTGCTATGTACAGGCTGGTTCTATATTTTAGTGGTTGGTAAGGTGGGATTAGAGTCTGCATGCTCTCCAACACTTAATTGGAGCATTATGCTGACCCTTTTGCAGTGTGTGTATCAACTCATATGGTCGTCATGACGCATGAATGTAGCATCATGATGACCGATGGGCATGATGCATTAATGCATTAGTGGTCCTTCAAGGGATGTAATGGTTGGTGAGTTGGGATATAGTGGTTCAGGTTGGTGAGTTGATGCATTTGATGCATGGCCATCTAAATTTATATGATGCCAAACTATAGTCCATCCCTGATTACTTGTCACTTGTACATATAATAACTGCAACCTATAGTCCATACTGAACACATGTAAACAGATTCATTTCCCTTGGACTATGGGCAGAAGGAGGGGTCAGCTAGTGCTGGAGGAATGGATAGGCTTGTAGCTTACTGCCGGTGGGGGACCCATTCATATTTTTGAGATACAGAACCTTTAATATTATATAGGATTATGCAGTAATTTGTCACATTATTCCCCATATTCATATCCAAAAGTTGACAGATTTTTTCATAACTTCCTGAGCACTTAGATTATAAGCATATCTTTGTAATGAATGAAGTATCAACATATAGTCCAAGTGGTAACACATTTGACTCTATATCAAGAGATCTTGGGTTCTATTTTATGCCAGGGAATGTAAGAACATCTGTGAGCCAGCAAGCAGAAATGAGGGTTCCTGCAGGATTTAGTACTTGTTTCAGCCACCAGGGGGCACTACTATGGGCTAGAATAGGAAAAATATGCCTAAAACTGCTATAGGCTACTTTTTTATGGACAATCCAATAATTTTTTTATAAAACATTCTATTTTTTGGGGAAAGGGTCCATATTTGGCATTAAAAAGAATGTTTTTGGGCCAAAATAGGCATTTTTGTTGATTTCTGTTGCCATGGAAACATTATTTTCATTCTAAATAAGAAAATCGATGATCCCATTTGAAGGAACATTTCATAAGGTCCACTATGGTGTAAACAGAATGAAAATACCATTTCTACATCGAAAGTTATGGGCAAAAGAATGAAAACTTATGCTTATTTAGCTAATTAGCATAAATTATGCTAATTATAGATGTATCTCATGACCAATGGGACTTATGGCTTATTGACATTCACAAAATGGTCATACCTACCCATATTTAGCAAGCCATTCCTCCAAAACTAACAGGAGTATCTTCTTATGCAATATATCACTGTAAAGCTAGTGATCTGAATTTTAAAGTTGACTTCTAGCATGGAGCACCCTTTCTCCTTGCCTCTACACATCTATACAAATATTTTGGGAACATTTCTATTTTCTTTTTTTTAATTTGGCTACCATATAATGTTTTTTAATGTTTGTCAACAATTTTTCATCATGCAATTGATGTTTCTGGGACAAACCCCCTCTCTATCAAACGGTTTTTACTAACCCTGTTATTAAGCTATACTATTATAGAATGTGTTTGTCTGAAATATAGACAGATTGCAACCCCTCTTTTCCCTCTCCTGCAAAACTTGAAATATGCAGATACAACCTTGTTGCACTGAGGCAACGACATATGGATGAAAATCAATATGAAAAGCAAATGCTGTCATTCACTGTTAGTATCAAAGACACACAAAAACAATCTATTATCCAATAATTTGTAATACACTAATGAGGTTTATTATATAGAAGTCATTCTACCCAATTTACAAATTGATATTCATGTAGTAGATTAATTTGTTATCATTCCATAATAAAACTGATTTAAACTAAAACTTTCCCAAAAATATTATTTAGATGACTTGTTTTAAGATAAGTGGAATTTTTATCAGTGGTCTCATGCATTGGTCATTTGAATTTGTGTAGAAAAGTAATTTTTGTTTAATTTAAATTTATTTTGAATACTTTGCAAATTTTGAGGGGCCCAGATAAACTTCCTTTATAGTTGAGGCTGGTGCCCCTTTTCCTATGCCCCTGATTCATGTTCGACTTGAAATAACTACTACCCACACATTCACTTTAACTCATGGGCATGTACTTTTGTTTTCTTAATGCAGGTAGTCAATTGCAACACAGGAGCTTGATGAAATCTGCTAGATAGCACATATTAAGAGAGGTACTCCAGAGAAGAGGGCTGGCTGAAAAACAGCACACTGGTGCCACCCATATGAAATTTTTATTGCTGTCATAGATGTTCTGTCAGAAATAAGATACATTAAGTATGGCTATTTAGGGAAACCAAACTTTGAGAGGCTTGCATTGTTGATTCCTGGATTCATCATGCCTTTTTTGATAGATTTGAATAAAAAGATTCAGACATGCAGTCTTGAATTCTAAACAAAAGAAAATGTAGTTACAATACCCTGTCTATAAGGTGCACCCCACATTTAAGGCACACCCAGACCTTTCTAATATGATAAAAGGATATGTAAATGTTGTATATTTTATTCTAATCAATGGATCTTCAAAATTCAAGAACCAATAGCCATCCCAGTGCTTCCTTCACCCACCTTTACCACTGAATGTGGATGGGGGAATATTGCAGAGACTTTGGGGGAAAATTTACTCCCAGAGAGAAAATGTACTCCCAGTTTTGCTGCATCTAGAAGATGCACCAAAGGGCAATTCTTGTATATAAGACATGCCATATACATGGTGTATTACAGTATAATATTGCAAAGGCATTTTATGCTATGTTCCTGCCCCCTGGTGGCCAAGACTAGAACTTCAAATCCTCTATGTAAGAATATATGGTAGTAATAGCAGTGTAGATGTAAGGGTAAATGGTTTTTCAGTGTTATATTGCATAAGAAAATACTCCTGATAGTTTGAGAGAAATAGCTTGCTAGATATGAACCCATGAGTATTTATAACCATATCCCCAATCTCAATATGTTCTAGCTCTATTTGGCCTTGAAATACATCCATTTATTTCATTATAACTTCTGGTGTAAGAATGGTATGTTCTTTCTGCCTTCACCATAGTAAACCATGGAACTTTCCCACAAATGGGTTCCTTGATTTTCTTTTGCTCCTTTGTGCTCCCTTGTACTCCCTTGTGGCAAAATTAGGAAATAAATCTAGCACCGGCTAGGCACCAATCCTGTTTACCTGTTCGAGACTATATGTGTGATGAAAAACCTGAATATTTTCATTGCGGTGGAGCTTACTCTATTCAATATGCTAATGCTGGCTTTTTTAAGGTAGATGGCTCTAATGCCAATCACGTTCTCTGTGCAGGTTTCTGCACATGTGTACTTCTCTATGGCTAGTGAACGACTATACAAAATCATAGCAGGCCCATGAAGCTGAGGTGAACTCTCAATCTTCTGTGTCTACACCAGGCACACTAACTAGTTAGGCCACAAAGCCAGCTGGCTGTGTGGGGGTTTATGAGCAGTATTTAGCCTGCATGATGTAATTCTATTATTTTCAGGAGATTTTCAATGTGAAAAAACAATTCAAAAGTGCATGGGACCACATGATGGTAATATATTTTCTGAGTACAGAAAGTTGATGAAAATATTCTGGGAAAGTAAGCCAAAAAATTAGCTACTCTTTAATGAGATTCCATGCAAATTATGGCAAAACATTGTATAACCCTATGGTAGATTCATAGATAAATATCTCATAAACTAGCATGGGACCCTATGCTAGTTTATAAGACTGCTTTCTTTGTACTTTTAGAAAGAGAAAGTAATTACAAACATCTGGCGAAAATTTAGCTACTTTTAGCCTATGGGCGCCATCCACCTTCCCCATTTATTGCCCCCATTCTAGATGTATTTATTACCCAAATAAAGGCTCAAATCAAAATATAAGTCAATGTGTCTAGTTTTGTGTGAATCTCTATATTGCTCAGAATCTATCAATCGAAATGATGGCGTTTCAAGGCTAGATCTACATCAAAGACAAATACAATGAGAAAAGTCTCGTCGTAGGAATACAAACTATCGATTTCAAATCTTAAATTGAGGTTAGAAGTGGGGGTTATTTGCAAAAGTATTTTCAATATTCCCGTGATATCACGTGAAATTACTGTCATTTCACGTGATCCCGTGATATCACGTGAATTTCTGCTCACAGAATCCCGTGAATTCACGTGTAAAATTCACGGGAATTCACGGGAACGACACCAGTTCAACACGTGATTTTACTGGTGAATTCACGTGAATTTGTTTCAAGGGCTGGGCAGAACAGGCAAATCCATTAGAAGGTCCATACAAAGGCATAGTTCCACTTCTAATAGGATTTTTTTCATGATTCGTTCACTTTTATGAAGCCCAAGTCATATACTTTACACTAAATACACATCTAATGAGATAGAATTATTATTTATTCTCATAATATATAGATTATTTCTTAGATAAAGGTAGAAATGGTACATATATATCAAAATTTTTGACAGGGTTCTATAGTGATTTTTCTACTTAAAAAATTATTAGCCTGCCCCAAATATAAGCCTGTCCCGTTTATAAGCCTGGTCAATTTGCCATTTGAAATCAGTATAAGCCGGGGCTTATAATCGGGGATATACGGTAATTGGTCATATTTAGGGTTAGGTATGCTACAGTGTAGTGCATAGTTGAATTCATAGTCCTTATTCTAGCGCTTTGTTCATTAACCGATGGCTTTTAAGTTATGATGAATTTCAGCTATTTCTATAGATTTCAGTGATATAATTATAATTCAAGTGGCATACTGCGATAATTTTTTCTATTTTTTGTGATTTTTCAAATTCTACCCCAATGTGTCCCCACTATCATGGCACCACATTCTGGAGGAGCAATTGAATATGATCTATAGCCCATAGAAGCTGATAAAGGGGGCATCATATGTCCTTCCTGTGCATTCTACAGTGCATTTCCAATAAGTGGAATTATGGCGTGCACTCCAAAAGTAACACTAGCAGTAGGGTGAAAAACCTAATGATTTCTTCAAATATAAGCTAGATTATGGAGAAGGAGAGTAAATCAAGTAGATAACTAGGGGAGGTTGGTCTGTGTGGACATCCTGAATCATTTTTGAGAAGATTTTTGAGTCCCAGCCATAAGGCTTTGCCACATTTAGGGTATGTGTGTGTGGCGTATATCTGTTCCTTGTGGGCGGGCGGGTGGGTGGGTGGGTGGGTGGGGGCTGGTTAGTCAGGTTGGATTAGTGTGAATAGGTGAGGCAATTCTCAGGGTGATTATATGTCCTCATCAGAGAGACAGCAGGAGTCAGGGGGATTCTGTCTGTGGGTCAAGTTCAACTGCAGGGGGCTAGGGTGGGGCTTAATCCTGACTAGACTCTTTCTACAAAGAGGAAAGGGTTGTGCTGATACAACCCATGATCCTGCTACTACCTTATTGGCGTGATAAAAAATTGGGGTTTCAAATTAGCGCTGGTCTTAAATAAGTGGTTGTGGTAAAGTGGTATTGAAACCCACCTTAAGCATTATAAAACAGTATTCGTATAGGTCCAGGTCTCCAGAAAGGGCAAGCGTTGTAACAGTCTGCTTTAAATTTTCAAAGCACCTGAACTCTAAAGCGGGCCACTATGGAGTATGGTAGCTGCAAGTTCCGATGGTACCTTGACATGACAAATCTCTGCCACAACTAGTGTACTTCAGCGTCCTCATGGTATCTAATCCTGCCCAGACTCAATCAGCTAAGGATAACCTAGTGCTGCCTAAACCCTTTACAAATACAGACAGAGCTATGGCTGTATCTAGCCCTCCCTTATTGCTGGCTTAGACCTGTAGCAAGTAGATAGGAATGGGACCTATCTCTCCAACGCTCCTGCCACAAAAATGTAGTGTGCTGATAGTGCCCACAGTTTCTTTCCAGTGTATTGGCACAAATAGGGAAGGATCCTCATGACACTGTCTCCTACTCTATGACCAGGATAAGAAGAGAGGGCGAGTGTATTTTTAAGGTAAATTCCAGAAGGCAGTATCTAAAATAAAGAATAACCCAGATCAAAATTGTTCAAGTCATTATGCAGAAAGAATATTAAATGATATACTGTAGTTTCCATGGGAAGCATCCCAAAAATGGCTAAAATGCTATCTAGGCCTTATATACCAACTTGTGAGCCTGAAAAAGAGATAGCTCACTGCTAGACCAATCATTCTTGTGACCAGTAACTGAGGGGTTGCAGGGGGTGTAATCACTACACACTGAATGGCCGCCTACTTGAGGTGTGTCGTCCCTGCCTTAATTGTCCCATTAACTCTCTGTAGTGTCTCTGTGTAGTGTCTTGTATTGGGTTGTGTGGGGTCTCATAGAATGTCTTCAGCTGGAGAAGAACAAAAAGGAGGGTCCGTAAACAAATGCAGTGCACTTGGCTGTAAACAAAAGGGAAATGTGGCGTTTATCATATTTCTACTGTGGTTTAGAGAGCTATAGTACAACTAGAGGTCCTTATGCATAAGATATGACCCAGTTGCAACTGATAAGTGTATCCTATTCATAGAGTGACAATGGCACAACATTACCATCTAATCATGATCTTTTTTTGGGGGTGGGAGCAATTATGATGTTTCACTGCTTACACTTGAACCTGGCTGGTAGTCTTTTTCTAAAACCGTTATTATCCCTGTCTCTCTGTCTCTGTCTGTTTATACCCTCTCTCTCTCTCTCTCTCTCTCTCTCTCTCTCTCTCTCTCTAAGGCCTAATAAGTAGACATTATAGAATGATCATCCAAATCTAATCTATTCATACTAATTCCACACACCCTCACCACTCTGCCATGGGCACCCTTCCCTGCAATGATACCAATGAGTTATTGCACTGTGTTCATTGGGGGTTCACCACATGCCATGAATCATCAGAATCAATGGTCGAGTCCGTAATTACAAACATTTCTCTGGACACTGTTAGCATGTGGTCTGTACGGTGAGCTGGGATCAGTGAGGGGGATGGCACATATAGTAGGCATTATGATACCTAGCCCTTTTAGGCTGCAATTGCATCAACACATTTTGCCAATTGGTTATCGTGATGCATGAATGCAGCCATGGCCAGTGCTACATTTATGCATCAAGCTGACTCTACACCATTGATGCACCACTAGAGAGTCAACATGAGGTGAAGAAGGCTCAGAAAACTGTACTCATTTTATCCTGACATCACCTACCCCTACTATAAAAGCATCTTTCAATGCCTACATGAGAAGTCTATTGAATGAAATGATGTCATCATATGAAGCAATAAGTCCACTTTCTTTGGCTCTTCTGTCAGTCTTCAATTCATGGCAGAATGGTAACTTCATCCATGAAAGTACATTGAATGGTGAAGCGATGGTGATGGAATGATTACTGAGGGAAGGGTCCAATGCATGATATTATGGGCATGCCTTACTTAGGCACTAAGAAAGAAGGAGGTGGCCATTAGTCTTGTAAGAAAGAGACTTCAATTTTCATCATTTCCTGCTCAATAAGAGGGGAGGAATTGTAATACACAAGATTCAGTGCAGAAAGGTGACTAAGAGGGGTCTATAATCATAGTGTAGTGGGTGTTCAATGGCCCAGGATGAATAGACCCACTAACCCAAAGAATATAGACAGGTGTAGCGTAAAATATGCAGCAGATTAGTGTTACCAGTATTTTATATGCCCATAAAGGGTTGTGATTCATGCCTCGATGCACCACCCACCCCTCACACAAACCATAAATCCATGCATCCTTTCACAATGGCTGGCAAGGCTGACAAAGGCTCTGTGTAATGTATGCACATAAGGACTATGTGAGTAGGATCTTCAGGTCTATAAAAACTGATTTGTATTAGGACCAAAAGATGTATTGGGTTCAGGTAAAGGGTTAGATGAATTTGGTGTTTATACTATCCTATTTCAAACCTTTGTTTTTTTTTCATATCAGTTTAAAGAATTGTGCATGGATGATTTTTAGCACATTCTAATTTTTTAAGATTTTGAACTAAGTTGGGGGCCCACAATATTTTGGTTGTTTCCACCCCCTGCCCATTCCCATAAATATTAGGATAGTGCGAAGGGAATAGAGGACAGAACACAACAGCATTTGGACCCTGTAGGAAATGAATTGGGAATTTTTGTGACTGATCCTTTAAGCTGAAAAGATGTTAGGTGTAATGCCTCAGCCCCTGAATG
This sequence comes from Acholoe squamosa, assembly GCA_949317995.1. Taxonomy (NCBI): domain Eukaryota; kingdom Metazoa; phylum Annelida; class Polychaeta; order Phyllodocida; family Polynoidae; genus Acholoe; species Acholoe squamosa. The sequence continues at coordinate 79,366,283 of OX439039.1, forward strand.
TTTTAGTTCTTTGCAAATTCCCATAATTGATGAAGAATTGGATTTGATTTCCTTCATTTCAGTCCCATCCTGACTCGCAGCCATTTCTGGCATTTATGCACCAAATCAAGGCTTGTAGGGTCTGCACACAGGAATATTCAATTTCTACAAGTAATAAAATATAGTAGTTTATACAGGTGATCTCCCACAGAATGGTCACAATGCCAAATAAGCTGACTGATTTTACATAGCATCGAGAGATGAGATGGTTGATGGGTTATAGAGAAGTATATAAACAGATTGGGACTGTAGAACCTGGGACAGGATGACAATTGTATGTACTACTCACACATTCTATATTCTACCATTGTGCCTACCAGAGTCATACACTGACAGTGACCACAGGGTCGGCATGATGCATAAATGTAGCTGTGGCCGAATTACTTGCCAGGGCTGCATTCATGAATCATGACAACCAATTGACATAACACGTTCATGAATCAGCGACCCTTAAACGGATATAGATATGGTGCCTATACTGTAGGCTTATAAATTATACATTATACACTGGGGATGGAGCAGGGTAAAAGTTGAATATCCTACTCACACACTGCATGATATAGCATTATGTCTATCAAAACATTGACTCCATAGTATTGCGTTCAGTTCTAGGGCTTTCTGTGCTATTTCTCCATTTTGTGTTGTAACACTGGGTCCATTATATAAAAGGTATACATACACAGACTAAACTATGGTATGGGTCTGGGTCTCAAATGAGTGCTGGTCTTAAAAAAGCTGTCAAGGTAAATCGGCACTGAAATCAATCTAAAATATAAAGCTGTCTTACAAGCTGCATTCTGATCTCCTAAAAGCCCTATTAAACCTCCGAAAAGGTCAATAGGATACGCTCATACGCTGGCTTTTATGGAAGTCATACACTGCATGTTGTATCACTGTGTTTATTGCTACTGGCTGAACACAAGAGGCCTATCTGGTATTTCACAAGTTGCCAGTGTTTACAAATGCTCATACCAACAGACCAAGATCTGATGGCAGTTTTAAGAGTGGTGACAAAGTTACAATAGTAGGTGTTTCAATAAAGAGCAGCAGTATATATGGTACTAAACTATTTGACTGAACCAGATAAGAATGGTTGTAACCTTGCACCAATTTCTACTTTTAGAAATTGATATTGTACGACTATTTCTGACTTGTGACACACCCACTGTGACTGAAGCAGGGTGACATTTGCCTTTACTACTCACACACCTCGTGTTTCACTCCTGTGTTTACCAAGACCCTATTTACACACATTACGGGGTATGTAGGGTGCTTGGGACAGACAGGGTGACACATTTCCCTATACTACTTACATAGCACATACTGGGCATGTTGTACTATTGTATCTACTGTCCATTGATAAACCCTGACTCATAACCATCTAAACACAGCTTAGCCCTAGGCAACACTATAAGTAGGGAGAGGCAAGACCTGACGTTTTGTTGTTTTAGCCTTATAGGGCCAACCTGTGTATTCTGGTTATTTTGGTATCCAAAATTAGATTTTGAGGCTATATCTCTCTGTGTCTCTTTCCTCTCTCTCTCTCTCTGCCTCTCTCTCTGCCTCTCTCTCCGCCTCTCTCTCTCTCTCTCTCTCTCTCTCTCTCTCTCTCTCTCTCTCTCTCTCTCTCTCTCCCTATTTCATTTCAGATTGAGGGGGTTAAGGTTATGTTTCTCCCTGCCATTGATTGATTGATTTGTGTTTTACAGCACTTTAGCGGCACTAAGTGGCTATCTCGTGCTTCACAGGTTGATAATTTAACAGAGGAATGTGTCAGTGCCCGCGCATATGTGCACCACACACATTCTGAGGGGATAGGAAAGAGGAGATATAGACCCTTTTAAGTGGGCTAGGGAAGCCCGTTTCTCCCTGCCACATGGATCTGCCAATGGTGCTGTCAACCAAACTCAACTCAACTCAAACCACCTATATAGGAGTGTTGTAAGGGATACATATCAAATAGACCGTATAGCATTGGATTACTTTACTTCCCTAACAGTAGCACAGTGTACCACTGCTCTCCTGACAGTCCAGTCAGGCTAGGCCATCCACATGCAGGGTTGGTGACTGCAAGCTGGGACAATCAAAATGATGTTACCAATAGCCATTGGTCAATGCTTCCAATTTTGGCCAAATTGCATACATGCCATGATTTATTACATTATTTCATCACTCTATGACATCACTCAACTGGAAATAACAGACAGATATCACTCCAACACTGCCATGAAATCCTTGCCCAAAGTTGCCAGTAAGCGTTCTGCTTCACTGCAGTATGGTTTGCACTGCGTCACTGCAATATGATTATGATGATTCACTGTTTTGTGTTATGAGGATCCCTGCTAGATCCAACAGTTACCTTAGGCCAAAAAAATAAAAATAAAAAAGGTTTCCGGTCACCCGACCGTCCTCAGTCGAAAGGGGGCCGACCTCAGCATTCTTTGACTTTTTTAAAGATCTTTTTCAATTTTTTTTTTTATTTTTGGACAATTTAATATCAAAATGTACATTTGAATACTATACACAAAATTCCCATCATATTCTTAAATCTGTGGGGGGAAACCATCGTTCCTTACGATAACCAGTGAAAAACCAAGCAAAGTAAGACTATATCAGACCAATGATTCTTAAAAAAAAAAAAAAATCCGACCTACCTACCTCAACTTTTCCGACCATGTTACCGGAAACATACCTTTTTTTGGCCTTATAGTGTGAAGCTTTAACCCAATTGGTGTTCATGATGCACATTTAAGACTGCATATCTTTTCTGTCAGAAGAGTATCTGTCTCATTACATGGAATATCCTTTCTGCCCATCTAATCGTCAGCTTGAAAAGTAACTGAGAAAAATGTGGTATTATAAAGGAGCAACACTGAAAATATGCAGAGTCAATGGGAAACGAATATTTAAAGCATTTATATAATCATAGTATACTCCACACGCTAGATATACCTCAGCATTTGCTGGCTCATGTTGCCCGGGCCTCCCCCAGCATGAAAGGAGAGCCCTGCCTCAGCCACCAATTGAAACCCAGTCATGCTGGTGCTCTACTGAGTCTGTAATTATGGGGCTATTAAACAGGAGCAGGGATAAAAGGTGAATAGTTTCAGAAGAGGAGGGGGATATATTGAAACCATATTGAAAGGATACCCTATGCAGGGTGGTGAGGGACACTATTTCAGCTAAGCTGCTCACTTCCGTTTGCACTATGATTTTTAGGTTATATTGCTTAAATTCACCATGCACATTGGCTCTTATGATGGGTAGGTCAACACATCAGCACTTAATCATTGATTTAATATTTTATTTGCACATGATTATATTTTCCAAAAGATAGAAAAAAAAGAATAAATAAAAGGTATGTGTCTGACAGCATCTAAATACATTCAACCATACATTGCTGAAATAAATACATCCAGAATTCATCATGCTTACTGCATGGGATCAATGCACTTCCAAAGTGTTTGCATGATGCACCAATGCAGTGCTAGAGACTAGACTAGGACAGCGTATGTGAACCACAAAACACAAAGGAATATGAACCTAAAGACATGATGCTACAATCATAGGGTTAAGCATCCAGCATGAAAACATGTTGCAACAGCAGGACAAGATGAGTCACCAAGCATATTACATTCTGAGTCTATTCTGGGAGAACATGGTTAAAGTATCAGTAGCATGTCCATGGGAAAACATATTGGGTTATTCATAAGTACCGTAAATCCTTTTTTATAAGCTGTTACCAAGCATAAGCCATACCCCAATGTGGTAAGACAATGCACCACACTTAAAATCAGGTTTAGTACTGATCTAAACCACAAACAGGAATCTATTACATATCAATGTATATTTTTGATAATTTAAAGGCCAATTTCAAACCAAACTAAATTATAATTACTGCTGTCACAAATTTGATATTTGTATTGAGTAATCTAGAAATGACTACATTTATCAATGGTGTACTATTATATGACTTTATATCTGATATGATTTATGGTAAAACATATTACATGTCTACATGAGTTTTTGGCCAATAAACCCTGTTAAAAGGAAGGCAAGCTAAGAGATAGCACTGGCCATCAGGCACAACTAATGTCCATTGGCCACCAGGCCAGTGTTAGTGTCGACCCCTGTAAAGTGATAAAAAAACACCAATATGTAAACTGAACCTTGAGGACAGACTGATTATGCCTCTTAAAAGGTCTATAAACTGTGGCTAATATGCAGGGTCTTACAATACAACATGACCTATGTGGTGCCTAAATCACAAAAATGATCAGGTAGCAGAGAGGCGGCTAGCAGGTGACATAAGACATAGGAATCTACTGCGAAGCTTCCCTATGCTATGCCTCTAGTGTAGACACAGTGAAATGAAAGGGTTAATGAAGGTCATGATCAGAGCACGGATAGACTACCAACGGTATGTACACTCACGCAGTGGGGTACAGTCTAAGAAATAACTGGTGAATCTACCAGGCATACCTGTAAACAGCATGGCAAATCAGTGTACTTGTCAGGCAGTGCCACTATCACAATGAAGCCTTGGAAAGCAGTGCAGTGAAGGACTTTAATCATTTCATGGTAAGAACATAGCTTACTATAGATTAGTACAGGAATCCCATATCCGATGTGGGCGTGTAGAAACATATACCCATTCTGCATGCTGATGCCATTCTGCATGCTCTCAGAAGGTAGTACATACATAAATATTTCAAATTCAAGTTTCTATTTATTCTTCACTGTTAAACCATGTAATAAATACAGAGATCCACTTTAGAGTATCTCCACTCCCAGTTTCTTTACTCTTGAGTAAAGAGGCTGCAGGCCAGGTTTGGAACAGCAAGATATACACTCTTTAAGAAACGGACTTGTCACTTTACCATGCAACTCTCTGTATGTGTTATGAGGGATCTCTGTGAAAATAGTGATGAAAGATTTGTCCCAAACTTTCCAGAGAACCATCATTATTTTGACAGAATTACTTTAGAGTTAAGGAGGGAGGTAGAGAGGAGGAAGCAGCACTGTCATCTAGACTAGATGTACAAATGTGTGGGCTGATATGGCTGGCTGGAGGAATGTGATGAGGCAAGCAAGTAGGATGATGAAAACAAAAGTGGCTGGATCCTCCTTTCCATATGCCCAATTATCTATGAGATTCTGAATGATTTACCCAAAAGAAATGTGTGATGGCCCATGTTCCTATGTGTGAAGCAACTGTTTTGCCTGCCTGTTACCTTGAATATATGACATTAGATATATGTGTGATGGGGGCAATATATATGAGTCATGCTCATATATATTCATTTCCCCTGATGATAAAGGTATATGATATGAGTAACATACATCTGGGGAATCGCATGATATGCAGTGGCACAGTGGACGCAACAAAAGAAACAGTGGGGTAGTGAGATACATTACAAAGCGATAGTGTCAAATTTTCTATTCCTGACCCTATACAAAATCATTATCCATTGAGTGTCAATTCACATATTTGTGAAAGCTTTTCTGAATTAAGAAATGGTGTAATCTAAGGCTCAATGGAAGGCTGTGTGGGTGTGTTATAATGTGTGTTTGTGGGGTGTTGGTGAAGTGATGTTAGTGTAAGTAGGTGAGACAATCCTCATGGTGATTGTATGTCCTCATTTGAGAGACATCAGGAGATTCTCTGTGTTGGTTGGTCGAGGGAGGGGGAGCATGCGTGGGTGGGGGGATTATTGCTATCTGTAGTCCTTATACAACTAGGTAAGGGTCCAGTTGGAATTAGTACTAAACCCCGCATGTAAGCAGCAGGTTATACACCATTTCCAGCCTGTGGTGTGGCTTATAGATCCTTCCTGAACTCAGGGCACGGCTTATACCAAGGGTTTTGATTATATAGATTGTAGTAAGGAATGTTGACCTTTTCAGGCCTTAGGTGTGGCTTATAGCATTCGCCCATGCTCAGGCTGTAGTTTATACTCGGGTGTGGCTTATACCTGGGGTACTACACTACACTAAAAACCTACGAGATCCAGAACTCGTCAATACTGACGACTTTAGGTCCTCTGGTTGAATATACCTAAATCTACAGCATTAAGTCATCATGGGGTCCTCAGTGACGACCTAAACACCCTGCATAGAAATGACATATTCATTGATTCTGTTTTTGTAAATCATTTTGCCCCCCCCCCCTTCCATCAGTGTTTATTAGAGGTATTCCCAACCCCCTATCATTGGCCCAGTTGAATATTACATAGTACTGTGTTAGCTGTATTGTCAACATGTAGACACTCAATGAATAATGAGTTATTCTCTAGCACTATCCATAAGAGAGGTGTCATTACTGGAATTATCTATTTTCTTTGCTACGTTTTAATTTAGATATTCCCATCCTCTTACAGGTGCATCTGTATCAAATAATGCTTTTATTCCCCTTTTCATAGTAGACTGTACAATAAGTACTACTAGATATCAGCCTATTAACACCCCAAGGCATATCATAATGTATGACAGAAATGCATAGTGGAGACATCTTTTGGCATACAGACAGACTAATAGTTAAGCCAAAGTGGTCAGCATGACGGTGAGGTTTGAGTGTAGGTCGAGGCCCTAATCTTGCCACTGCTGTATCCAAATACCCTTATCATATACCATGATTCTACCTATAGTTATAAAGATCTAAAGATCTTTATAGCTAAAAAGCATGACATAACACAGTCAAGTGAAACAAGTGGGGAAAAGAGATGGCCCATGCCCCTATGTGTCATAGAGCATGTATTGATATAATTACTTTTGGGGCATAGAGTTGTGAATTTATGCTCTAAAAAGAATATGAAAAGAGGGAATCTTCAAATGAAATGTCCATGAAACCATCTAAACGCTATAATATCAGGGGCAGATCCTGATATACAAGTAGCTCCTTGTACACAAGACTGGTCATTCTTGTGACCAGTAATAGAGAGGTTAGAGGGCCAGTAATGACTACACACTGAATTGTTGCCCTACTTTAGGTGTGTCATCCCCACTTTAATTGCCCCATTAACTCTCTGTAGTGTCTCTGTGTAGTGTCTTTGTATCGGGTTGTGTGGGGTCTCGTACTATGTCTGTGGCTCGAGAAGGACCAAAGGGAACCAAAGGTCAATATGCATGAGATATGATCCAGTTAAGACTGATAAGTGCATCTACTTCGTAGATGTCTTTCTGACCCTCTCTCCCTCGCTCTCCTTCTCTGTCAGTCTCTCTCCCTCTGTCAGTTTCTCTCTCTCTCTGTCCCTCTGTATCTCTCACTCTGTCTTTCTCTGATTCTCTATCTTTCTCTCCCTGTATCTGCCTCCCCCCTGTCTTTTAATGTTTACACTAAATGCCCATAGATACAGAGGCTTTTTGCCTGTAGAAACCCAAAGATTTAAGTTATCAGTAAGGTCTAGTGTATGCTACAGCGTAGAGTACACTGCAAAATGGTGTTTAGATTTTAAACATGTTTAGGTCTAAACATGTTTAAAACCTAAACATATATGTCAGTTAGGTGCATCATCGACTACACATTTAGGAAAATATCACTTTTATTCTAAATACATAAACATTTTTGCTAAACATGTTCAGATGTTTAGAGTTTAAACAGTTGAATATTAGGTGTTTAGATTTAAACATCAATATGTTTAGATACTTGGATGTCAAATCCACACCAGGTAGCAGCACTACCTCTGAATGGACTATCTGTATAAAGTTATAATCACTTGTTGTGACAAATATCCCCAAACTCCTTGTTTATCATAATGTCGTTTAATTAAATGTTATGAAAATAGACACAACAATAGAAAATTAACTAAATTCAACTTACACCACCATCATTACCATAAAATAATTGATGAGCTCCATAACTTACACCTATGTCATGTTATTTTGTAAAGTATAAAGCAATGTCTTTCCTGCCAACCTGTTGTACTTTCTCAAGTCTCCTATTCTAATGCAGTGTGTACATATATGTGTATATAGCTGTGGCTGACATTTTTTGAGACTTTGCAGTGCAAATACCTGCTAATGTCCTCCAGTAAATGAGAAAACAAACAAAAGATATTCCTTTATTCTTTTTAACAGATACATGTCTGCAAACCCTTACTTCCCACCAAATCACTTAGACATCTAAACACAAAAAATCATAAACATCTAAATGCAAAATTTCATCGATATCTAAACACAAATTTTGAACCTAAACACCTAGATTTCTAAACACTTGAGCTAAGCACATTGTTTGGCTAAACATGTTTAGGAAATTAATGTGATTACAAAAATGTTGCAAGAATATGTTTAGAATTGTGTTTAGGTTCTAAACACCATTTTTGCAGTGTAGCATAGTGTTATTATCTTAATTATTGACACTTTGATTACGTATAGGCCTAATAGGTAGACACTATAGGACAATTAGTCTAATCTTTTCATACTAATTCCACACATGTGTCACTGCTCCACCATACTCTGCAATAATACCAATGAGTTATTTCACTGTGTTCATTGGGTGTTGGCTGGATGCCATGAATCACCGTAATAACAAACATTCCCCTGGACACTGTAAGCATGTGATCTGTACTATGAGCTAGGATCAATGTGGGGGAGTGAGGCATAGTAGGCATAATGATGCAAAATGCTTTAAAGGCTACTGATGCATTAATGCATCATGACAATCGGTCGTCATGATGCATGAATGTGGCTCTTTTTGAGCGGAATGGTGTCAGAATGGTAACTTCATTCATAAAAGTGTATTAAATGGTGATGCAATGGAGATGAAAGGATGACAGAAAAGGCTAGAAGGCAGGGGATTCAATATCATGTGTAATTACGTCACTTCCAAGGAGGTTGCTATTAGTCTGGTAAGAAGGAGACTTCCATTTTTATACTTTTTTTGTTCAATAAGAGGGTTGGGATAAGAAAAGTACTCTACTAGTTTTAAATGCTTAAAAATATCTCTGCCATAAAACTAACATACTTCCGGAGACATTGCCAATTATAGTCCAAGAGGTTCAGTGCAGAGAAGTTACTAGCAGTGGTCTATAATCATAGTGTAGTGGGTGTTCAATGGCCCAGGATGAATAGACCCACTAACCCTGAGAATATAGGCAGGTGTAGCGTAAAATATGCAGCGGATTAGTGTTACCGGTATTACACATGCCCATAAGGGGTTGTGATTCATGCCCCAATGCACCACCCACCCCATCCCAAATCCATGCATTCTTCCACAATGGCTGGCAAGGCTGACAAAGGCTCTGTGTGATGTATACCCATAAGGACTAGGTGTGTAGTATAAAGGGAGATCTGCAGTAGGGCCAAAAGAAGTTTTGGGTATAGGTAAAGGGTTAAAATAGTTAGGGATTTATGTTATTTCAAACCTTAGGGTAGTCAGGTATATTATTCTTCTGATTTTACATGACTGATATTTAGTATATGTTTACTTTTGATCTCAGTTGGGATCCCATTGTATTTCAATTGTTTCCATACCCCCACCTATCCCACAAAGAAATGAATATCTTTTCCGAAGAGGAAAAGAAAATTGGAAACCTTGGCTTGTGCCAAAGAACACAAAATTGTTAAAATGCCCACTAAACTGAATGACTCTTGCATAGCATTAAGTGAGAAGATGGTGGATGGGCTAGAGACATGTTTGTAAACAGAGAGGGATAGTATACCACACCTTGGCGTTACCGTAGCTCCCCCATTTCTGACTAGGTGACCAGGAGAGGAACTTGTAGTTCAGGCAAACCCAGAAGAGGGAGAGTTGTATGCCCCCCCCCCCATACAGTAGCATTTCTATGGTGGTGGCCACCTGGTGTTATGTTGCAGAAGTATGGGGGGTCTGGGGACGAACAGACACACATCCTAACCCCAATGTGCGGTATAGGACCTAGGGCAGGGTGACAGTTGTACCTACTACTCACACACTCCATATTCTACCCTTGTGCCTATCAAAGTCATACATTGACATTTACCACAGAGTGTGCTGCATATCCCATTAAAGGCCACTGATGCAGGAGCGCATCATGCCCATAAGTCATGATACAGCCTTGAAGTTAAGGTAAGACTGCTTGTCAGAACTTCATTGGAGCATCATGCCAAGAGTATCATCATGATGTATGAATGCATCCCTGGCAAATTACTTACCAGGGCTGCATTCATACATCATGATAACCAATGGGCATAATGTATCAGCGACCCTTAAAGGGACCTTCATGGCGTCCATAATGTAGACTCATACATTATATACATGTACTGTAATACAGGGGACTGTTGCAGGGTGAATGTTGAATGCCCTACTCACATACTGCATGTTATACCATTATGTCTGTCAAAGCCATTCACCTTACTCCACAGCATAGTGTACAGCGGCAGGGCAGGGCTTTCTGTGTTATTTGTGCTTTATCATTGGGTCCATTATATAACAGTTATACACAGACTGGGTATGGTTGGGTCCCACATACACCTGTGTCTAAACAGGCACTGAGGGTAAATCGTTACTATTTTTAATCAGTCTTTTTAAAGCATTGAAAACAAAGCGCCTTTCTCATATTAGAGGATAGCTGTACGTTGAATTTCATAAGTCTCAAGGCACTTAAACAGACCCGGGCTTGCCTAGCCCACTTAAAAGGGTCTATATCTTCTCTTTGCTATCCCCTCAGGATGTGTGTGGTGCACGTATGCGCAGGCACTGACACATTCCTCTACGAATTGTGTAATGTAGTTCTCGCCATGAATATGACCTTAGTTGTCGAAATGGCGTTAAACATCTATTACTCACTCACTCCCACTTAAACAGACCACTATGGTAATACCATAAATCATGGGGTACAAACTGTCTTTTGACTTCCTAAAGCCCCTATATTAGCTAGATTAGCCCGCTTTAATTGTCTACAGGGCAAAGCTCATACGCTGGACTCTCTATGGAGATTATCGCGTGTGGTTGTACACAAGAGGCCTGTGCGGTGTTTCCCAAGTTGCCACTACAATTACAATGTTACAAATGAACAATAGTAGGTGTTTCAATAAAGGGCATTTATATATTCCAATGTGTAGATAGTTGTATGACTGTGCCGAAATAAGAATCAGAACTTTGTCATCAGAATTTGGTTTTAGAAACTGATATTTTATGGCTATTAGTATCATTGGCTTCTGAAACACGCCCTGTAACAGAAGCAGGGTGACATTTGCCTGTACTACTCACAAACTTTGTGTTTCAGTCCTGTGTTTCCCAAGGTCCCAGTCACACAAACTACACTGACTCAGATGCAGTATACTTATAGCATGTAGGGTGCTTTGGACAGGCAGGATGACACATTTCTCTATACTACTTACATTGGGCATACTCTACTATTGTATCCTCCCTGTCCATTGATTAGAGAATAGACAACGATCCTCTTTATATCAAGACTGTCTGTTGTCCTATAATGCATTAGTGCATTATAGGGTAACAGGCAGTCAAGATGTGAAGTGGGAGTTGTCTATTGTCTTTATAAAACATTGTACATTTTTATTCCAATCAATTAAGTACCCAATCAAGGTATATCCAGACCAAGTAAGAGTAGCTGACTGGTTTATATCCATGGTGACCTTGCTCAGCCGGGAACTGTAGTCCTATAATGCACTCAAGGTCACTTCTATCATGCAGCAGAGCACTGCCAGCCGTTTTATAGTAGACCTTGACTCATAGACCTCTACTTGGCTTCCCTTGCAGTAGCACAAAGTGATGCCCTACTGGCAGTCCAATCAGGCCAGGCCATGCACATACAGGGTTAGCAGCTGCTGCAGGGACAATCAGAATGATGTTACCAATAGCTATTGTACTTTGTTTTCTTTTTTGGTCAATAGACCTTTTTTTGGCCAAATTGCATGTATACAATTCATGTCATGACTTTATGAAAGTATTTCATCACTGCTATGACATCACTCAACTTGGAAAGATAACAGTTATTATTCCAAGTTTTGTCTTAAATGGTGTTTATGATGCACATTTTAGGCAGCATACATTGTAAAAGGAATAGCAGTGAAATCATTGTCCCAAAGTTGCCAGAGTTCCATTGTTATTTTTACAGAGATTCCTTGTACCACAGTTTATATTGTACTGCTTCATTGTAGAAACTGTACTGTTTCACTGGAATGGAGTTATGGTAGTTCATTGTTCAGTTTTACAAGGATTCCTGGTAGATTCAACTGTTATTTTTTTGGCGTAGCCAAATATCAGCCAGCCAATGCTGGGTTATCTAGCATTGGCTGACTCATATTTGGCCTCCCTCAGCATGAAAGGATAGCCCTGTCTTAGCCACCAATTGAAGTCCAGTCATGCTGGTCTCTACGGAGTCTATAATTATGGGGCTATTAAACAGGAGTAGGGATGAAAGCTGAATGATTTCAGAAGAAGGGGGGTATTGAAACAATAATGAAATGATGCTCTAAGCAGGGGAATATGAATCACCCTTTCAGCTAAGCTGCTGACTTCCCTTTTGAATTAGAATTCTAAGTTTTAGTTTTTTAGGTTGGGACCAAAATACTTAGAACTACAGTGTTGGGATATGCACCAATACAGTGTTGGAAACTAGACTTGCTAGCACCACATAATATTATCTGCATCACAAAGGAGCATGAGCCTGGAGGCATGATGCTACAATCATAGGTTTAAGCATCCAGCATGAAAACATGTTGCAACAGCAGCTATTACATTCTGCTTCTATTCTGGGAGAACATGGGGAACATAGCAGTAGCAGGTCCATGGGTAAACATGCATATTGGATTATCTATAAGTACCATAAAACCTCTTTTATAAGCTGCTACCAATTATAAGCCACACACCCCAACTTAAATAAAGGAAATAAGCCACATTTAATAAAAAATTAAAAAAAAAAAACAGCTAGTAGTGATCTAAACCTCTAACAGCAGTCTAACACAAAAGAATGTGTTTTTTTTTATAATTTACTGGCCAAATGGCCAATTCCTAAGGCAATCTAGAGAAAAGTCACAGGCTCACATGCATAGCTACTGGCCATTGGCCACAGGGCCAGTGTGAGTGTCTACCCCTGTAAAGTGTTAAAACTCGGCTAATATCACCCTGAGGACAGGGTGATTCTATAAGCTGCATCAAGCCTGTGGAACGGTCTATAAGCTGTTGCTTATATGTGGGGTTTTACAGTACAAAGTGGCCTTTGTGGTGCCTAAATCACAAAGATGATGATGTAGCAGATAGGCAGCTAGCAGCTCACAATATGAACATAGTAATATACAGCTTCCCTATGCTATGCCTCTAGTGTAGACACAGTGAAATAAAAGGGTTAATGCTGGTCACAGATAGACTACCAATGGTATGTACACTCACACAGTGGGGTACACTCTAAGAAATGACTGGTGAATCTATCAGGCATACCTGTAAAGAGCACAGTGAATCATTGTAGTTGTCAGACAGTGACATTTCCAGAATGAAGCTTTGGAAAGCAGTGCAGTGAAAGACTTTGATTATTTCATGGTAAGAATGTAGTTTACTACATATTAGTGAAGGAATCCCATTTCTGATGTGGGTGGGCAGGAACACTTACCCATTCTGCACACAAGGTAGTCCGTACATACATATTTGAGTTTTTGTCTATTTTACTCCATAAAACCATGAAATAAATACAGAAATTCACTTTAAAGAAAAGTGTCTCCACTCCCAGTCTCTTCACTTATGGGTACCTTGGTGTTTCAAACGAGGCCATAGGCAAAGTTTATGACATCAAGATATCCATTCCTGATGAAATGGTCTTATTGGCACTTTACCATGCAACACTGTCTATGTGTTATGAGAAATCTCTGGAAAATAGCGGTGAAAGGTTTGTCCCAAAGTTGCTGGAGAACCATCGTTATTTTGACAGAATCTCTTTAGAGTGTAGGAGGGAGGTGGAGGGGAGGGAGCAGCACTGTCATCTAGACTAGATATACAGATGTGTGGGGTGATATGACTTGGTAGAGGCATGCAGTGAGGAATGCAACCAGACAAGCGAGTTGGATGCTCAAAGCTTAAATGTCTTTATGCATGCGCAGTTATAAATCATTTGACATTCTGTTTTTCACCCAAAAAAGGCCTTAGAGAAGAGGATGCTTTCTACCTACAAAAGATGTGAGAGAAAAGGATGACCAATGCTCCTATGTGTGAATGAACTGTTCTGCCTGGCTGATATATGTGTGTGATGGGAGTAATTAATTGGGTCTTACTCATAGATATCCCTCCTATCTCTAATATACATCAATAAGACATACATAACATTATATCTGGTGAGCTGTGCATGCTGTTCAGTGACGCAGTGGACCCTCCAAGCAGATCATCCATATCAAATAGATTTGAGAGTCCTGTTTTCTGATTTAAATGCATATAAATTTCCATGTTTGTGAGCAGACAATCAGAAACAGAAATTTATGTGAGAAAATGGATTCATGATCATTTCTGCCTGCTTGCTCATATCTTATGATAGCCTAATTAGTTCTAAATAGTCAATTATATAATCTAGGACCCATATTAAGGCTGTGTGGGTGTGTTATAATGTGTGTTTGTGGGGTGTTGGTTACAGTAATATTAGTGTAAGTAGGTAAGGCAATCCTCAGGGTGATTGTATATCCTCATTAGAGAGACATCAGGAGACTGGGGGATTCTCTCTGTGTGGGTGGATTGAGGGAGGGGGAGCACGGGTGGGAAGGGGGGATTCTTGCTATCTGGACTCCTTATTTAACTAGGTAAGGGTCCTGGTGGTATTAACATAAAACCCCACATATAAGCTGTGGCTTATACCCATGGTGAGCTTATAGGATGCTTATGAACTCAGGGTGTGACCTATAACCAGGGGTTTTGTATTTATGGACTGTAGTAAGAAATGTTGACCTTTTCAGGCCTGAGATGCAGCTTAAATATCATTCTTCAAAAGTCAGAGTGCAGCTTAGATGTGGGTGAGGCTTATAGGCGGGGTTTACAGGTTAAGGGCTATCCTGCCACTGCTATATCCAGATATCCTTATCATATACCATGATTCCACCTATAACTATAAAGATCTATATACTGGCAATAGCGAGTACATGACTATAGGTACAATCATGACACAATATGATCATGTACAATTCTGAACGTTTTACCCACAAATAGTTTGTGTTCTACCTGAAAGAATATGTATGTATATAAGTAGATTTATTGCATGGAATTGTGAATGTTTTAAAAAATGTGAAGAAGGGAATCTTCTAATGAAATGTCCATGGTACCATCTAAACCCTATAACATCAGCATCAGATCCTGACATACCAATAGCCCCTTATACACAGGACTAGTCATTCTTGTGGCAAGTGATAGCAGGGTTGGAGGGGGCGTAATGACTACACACTGAATGGTCACCCTACTTGTGGTGTGTCGTCCCTGTCTTAATTGCCCCAATAACTCTCTGTAGTGTCTCTGTGTAGTGTCTTTGTATTGGGGTTGTGTGGGGTCTTCACCTATATCTCCAGCAGGAGTAGGAGACACGGGGCTGATGTGTAGATACTCTTGTCTGTGATGACAAAATGAAATGGAACATAATTTTCAGCTTACACAAGTATAGGGTGGTATAAAAAAAAAAAGATGTGGTTCTAACATATGGTTTATCTACCAGATGATATGCACAGAGTTTGCCCTGCTAAAGCCTATAAGTGTAACCTTACAATATAGGGGTTGATTTCTTAATCTGTTACACACAAGATAAGCTGAAGGTGGTGAATGCATTTGCCTATGGAGATTTTCCATTGCTTCCTTTGATCAAGCATTTTGTTTGTCCACTACATATGGCATTATACCTATTTCATAATATGCATGAAAGAAGACGAAATGCCTTGATCTAAACAGGACATCTTATGGTATATAATTTTGCTAATTCGACAGTCTATGAAAGGATGTGTAATATCTTTTAACAACCTTATGCTATAGTGTTATGTTAATTCGGCAGTCCATGAGGCTAGCAGCTGGCAGATGTAATGCTTAGAAGGTGGACATTATAGGACAATCAGCCGAATCTAATCTATTCATACTAATTACATCCACACCCTCACCAGTGCCATGGCCAGCCTCGTCCCTGCAATAACACCAATGAGTTATTACCATGTGTTCATTGGGGGTTGGCCGAGTAGCATGAATCATCGGCGCCAATGACCGCATCCATAATAACATGCATTCCTATGGACACTGTAAGCATGTGATCTGTACAGTGGGATGGGAGGTGGAGGGGGAGGGAGTAGGCATAATGATGATTGACCTCCAACACTACTAAGGCTACATTATCATTCCTCCTGTTCTTATTCCTTTGTAGTTGTGATGCAGCCTTGCAGTCCAGGGGATTCCTCTTAACATTAGAGTATCAATCTCTCCCTATAGGAGTGCATCAAGCCCTTAGGATTTGCATGATTCATGAATGCTGCCCTGATGCAGATTACCCGGTGCTGCATTCATGCTGTCTAAATGAACAAAAATGCAAGGCATTAAAGTACCATGTGGCCTCATAATTTGTCAATACCCATCAACGCATTCACAAATCCTTCCATTATACGCTAGATACAGTGCTTGACATAAGTATTGTAAGTACTGTAGATGACATCCCAGGATTCTGGTGTGAATTTCATTCTCAATAATAGTACATTGGAAAATGTATAAAAGCCCAACAACGTTTTTCATAAATATTACCCTTTCTTGCTGAAAGGCCTATAACACAATCGAAGTGTAACGGATGTTCAACAGATACAGCGTAAACCCACTAACCTACAAAACAATGGGGGAGCAGCAGGTGGGGTGTTATATATAAATATGTTGGCAGCAGTTCTTTTTTGTGTACAGCAGCCCTACACCTCGCACCTTCAAAATTTATGAGTAGTATCTTTTACTTAATGAATAGCACATCGCATTGGAAAGCATTTTTTAGGCAGTATGTGGTTTATCTTGAAGCTAGTAGGTTCTACAGGTGAAATGGCTATGCTACCCCATGTCTTCTAATTGCAAGGCTTAATCACCTCAAAAATAGATTGCCGAAGAGAGAGGGAGAATGGGGGCAAAAGGGGGCAGAGGAGAGAGAGACAGAGAGACATAGACAGACAGAGGGAGACAGGGGGAGACAGAGGGAGACAGAGACAGACAGTGAGATTATTTGGGGCCTTAGACAGAGCGACAAATATCTATGCTACTTACACACCTACCTGTATGCACTACCCTGACATAGTGACACACTGACTCACACACCCATTACACCCCATACAACTTTACAAGGCTTCCTTCACAAGGGTTTTCCTGGGGCAAGGTGGCAGATGCGTGTACTACTTACACCCTTTGCATACAACCTACTCCATGTACACACAAAACGTGGCAGGTTACAGAGTCTTCTAAGTGAAAAGCATCAAATAAACAAGTTAAATCTGTCAAATCTATATTGTCTTCCCTTACACAGACTCTTCTTCCTGGCTTGATTTGCCCCAGGCAGACTGCATTACCCAACGACCTTTGAATGAGAGGTCCAGGAGGGTCTTGCCAAAAGAAAACGAGGAAGTGTGTCTGTAAAATCATTCAGAGAGTGCTGAGGAAAACGTTTAATACCTAACTCATTTTCATTGTATTGACAAAAAAAGTACAGCAAAATAAATGGAAAACGCTTTTTGAGGTGTAAAAAACGTGCACACTTCATCTAAACGATTATCCAAACATTCTCTTGGCAATACAAAAACGTGCACGTTTTCTTTTGTGGTTCTCGTTTCTTTTTTTTTTTTTTGGCAAGAACCTCCTGAAGTTGTCAACCTAGTTATAAAAGTTGCAGAGACTGTTCCAAGTCTGACAAGTTAAATTTGAAGTTTTTGCCTCGTTATTTTAGGCTGCTCACTTTGAAGACCCCATTCTTTTGAGTGATCGTTTGTGATACCCCTAATGTGGCAGCTGTTGTTTGATTTGGTAACTGGCAAGATACAGGCATTGATAACAGTATTTACAATGGGTACAAGTTACATACTAAGAGGTCTGCAGTGAATGGAATGGGGTATCTTATTGGTTGATAATTCATCCCACTTGCTGCCTGTTGTATCCCAGTGCATTAAATCAATTTTGACAACTAGTTGTCAACATTGATTCATTGCCCTGTTCCCACCGGGGGGAGTTATGCTTTTGTTCCTCTCTTACAAGTGAATAAAACATATCAAATGAGCCAATGAAAGAAAAAAAGGAAAAAAATAAACACAGTCAGACTCATATTCTGACTCATATAGCCACGTTCACCAGCATCCCCACCCTAAGCTTTGTATGTAGGCCACGCTTACAGCATGGCTTGCCTGGGGCAGTGTGACAGTTGCCTATACTACTTGCATAATGGATGTACCAGGGTTGTTTGACACTTCTATACATAATGCTATCTATATGGTTTAGGCCTACCGTATGTCTCCCATGTCTTTACATATTACAGCCTATCAGCCTTACCCAAAGTGGCTGGACATGAAGTCTGGCGGTATTTCAGAATGTCCTATGTTTTGACTTGCTCAAATCGTGGAGAGAACTCTTACTGTGATTCCAATTTCGCCACGTACTATTGTATCTGTGCATTGTGACAGAAGATGAGCACGGATACTGATACATCATTTATCTCTTAAATCCTTTAAAGAGGCGCTGATGCATCAATACATCATGCTCTTCACATCATGATGTACCATTGCACCCCTGGACATGGTTCCGAATAGTTTTGCCGTTTCTGCATTAATTGCTGCATTATAACCCTATATATAAAAATGGGTTACTAGATCGCTGGTTATAAACTGTGGATTTTTGACTGCTTCAGCCCACAGTACCCTTGGGGTACCAGATGAAGCAAAATTTCTAGGCTGTGAAGCAGTGAGGAAAGTGCCAGCCAACTCGATCTGATTTATAGACTATCCAACAAAAAATATTTTAAAACTTTGTTGTGTTTTATCAACTTCATTGTTCCTAACTTTCTACTCTTGAGGTTTGGTTTGATATAAATATTCCTAAAACGTTTTATAGTCTCAAAAATCATCAGGCATGATGAAATGGCCGACATTTTGGATCTCGATTTAGATAGATCGGCGCCCGTCCTGTTGTTATTTAGGATCAAAATTCCTTGATCATTGTACATATAGATTTTACTTGTCGAGGGCTTTAATTATAGAGGTCATACATTAAAATCGGACATGTAGTTTTAGAGATAGCCCCCCTATTTACTGAAAATCTAACGTCCGAGAGGATATGCTGGGAGAGTATAAAATTGTTTGACATTGCTATGTAACGCAGCGTTGCTATGTTATGCACTGCTAAGTTACACGCTTCCAATGTGAGTCACGAGGGTGCTGTTCTGTAGGCCCTAGTAGGCTAGTCCTCCAGCTAGGCCTACCTGTTTTGATGGTATTGCCCCAAACTCTAGTGGTGAAGCCACTAGTGCCTATATTAAAATCATTGTAAGTACTCCCAAAGGGTCGGCATCATACGACCAATGAGCAAAGCATATCAAGCCACCCCTAAAGGCTTGTATAGTGATGATTAAATTCAGCCATGGTAAAATCAGGTCACGCTGACTGCATTCAAATATTATTAAGGCCATCTGGGTAATATAATGCATTAAAACATAATGCTATCCTTAGAGGTTTAGGGCAGTCATTTATTGCCAGGTGGGGGAGGGCTTGATGGAATTTGGCAGATCGACAATTCCCCCCCCACCTATGACAAAACAGGTCACGACCCCCCCCCCCACTTAGAACTGATTTTGCAAAATGACGACCCCCCCCCAAAAAAAAAAAAAAAAAAAAAAAAAAGGAAAAAGAAAAATCTGATATGTGCCTTGAATGACGCGTTGCAATGGGTATTTGAATTGTCCATATTTAGTTTTGACTCCCCCCCCCACAAGGTGAAGATTAACTGTTGTTTTGCCCCCCCCCCATTAAAGGGCTCTTTTTTTCAAAATGACCCCCCCCCCATATCTAACAAGCCCCCCCCCCCCACCCGGCAATAAATGACTCGGCCCTTAGGAGCAGTAACAGCTGACGTATGGTAGCCGTATGGGGAGGCAGGTGGACGCTTTATTAAATCAGTAACCACTAATGAAGTCATTGTCCTGCCTCGGCCTACTGCACCCCCATTAACTATTTAAATACCTCATGTGGCATTTACATATGTGCTCTTTGGTCGTCATGATGCATGGTTACAACTCGCCAGGGCTGTAACCATGCATCATGTCGACACTACAAGGTCGATACACTCACACGGTTGGCATAATGCAATGCTATCAAGTAGAATCACCCACACTGCATTGGTGCATCATGGCTACAGAGAAACATGGATGTTGATATCATGTGGTCCACAGGTGCTCATTAATATGTAAAGAACTGGGGGAAAAGCTGAAATATACAAAGGGGCCGGCATTCAGTCTCAGTTAATTTGGGAGGGGATCAGTTACCGCTCACTCTACCTCCTGTCAGTTACTGCTCACTCTACCTCCTGTCAGTTACTGTTCACTCTACCTCCTGTCAGTTACTGTTCACTCTACCCACTCTCAGTTACTGCTCACTTTACCTTCTGTCAGTTACTGTACACTCTACTTCCTGTCAGTTACTGTACACTCTACCTCCTGTCAGTTACTGCTCACTCTACCTCCTGTAAGTTACTGTACACTCTACCTCCTGTCAGTTACTGTTCACTCTACCTCCTGTAAGTTACTGTACACTCTACCTCCTGTCAGTTACTGTTCACTCTACCTCCTGTCAATTACTGCTGACTCTACCTCCTGCAAGTTACTGTACACTCTACCTCCTGTCAGTTACTGCTCACTCTATCTCCTGTCGGTTACTGTACACTCTACCTCCTGTCAGTTACTGTACACTCTACCTCCTGTCAGTTACTGTACACTCTACCTCCTGTCAGTTACTGCTCACTCTTCCCCCTGTCAGTTACCACTCACTCTACCTCTTGTCAGTTAATGCTCACTTTACCCCCTGTCAGTTACTGTTCACTCTACCTCCTGCCAATTACTGCTCACTCTACCTCCTGTCAGTTACTGTTAACTCTACCTTCTGTCAGTTACTGCTCACTCTACCTCCTGTCAATTACTGCTCACTCTACCTCCTGTCAGTTACTGTTCACTCTACCTCCTGTCAATTACTTCTCACTCTACCTCCTGTCAGTTACTGTTCACTCTACCCCCTTTCAGTTACTGATCACTCTACCTCCTGTCAGTAACTGTACACTCTACCTCCTGCCAGTTACTGTACACTCTACCTCCTGTCAGTTACTGCTCACTTTACCCCCTGTCAGTTACTGCTCACTTTACCTCCTGTAAGTTACTGCTCACTCTACCTCCTGTCAGTTACTGCTCACTCTACCTCCTGTCAGTTACTGTTCACTCTACCTCCTGTCAATTACTGCTCACTCTACCTCCTGCCAGTTACTGTACACTCTACCTCCTGTCAGTTACTGCTCACTCTTCCCCCTGTCAGTTACCGCTCACTCTACCTCTTGTCAGTTAATGCTCACTTTACCCCCTGTCAGTTACTGTTCACTCTACCTCCTGTCAATTACTGCTCACTCTACCTCCTGTCAGTTACTGTTCACTCTACCTTCTGTCAGTTACTGCTCACTCTACCTCCTGTCAATTACTGCTCACTCTACCTCCTGTCAGTTACTGTTCACTCTACCCCCTTTCAGTTACTGATCACTCTACCTCCTGTCAGTTACTGTTCACTCTACCTCCTGTCAGTTACTGCTCACTCTACCTCCTGTCAATTACTGCTCACTCTACCTCCTGTCAGTTACTGTTCACTCTACCTTCTGTCAGTTACTGCTCACTCTACCTCCTGTCAATTACTGCTCACTCTACCTCCTGTCAGTTACTGTTCACTCTACCCCCTTTCAGTTACTGATCACTCTACCTCCTGTCAGTTACTGTTCACTCTACCTTCTGTCGAGTTACTGCTCACTTTACCCCCTGTCAGTTACTGCTCACTTTACCTCCTGTAAGTTACTGCTCACTCTACCTCCTGTCAGTTACTGCTCACTCTACCTCCTGTCAGTTACTGTTCACTCTACCTCCTGTCAATTACTGCTCACTCTACCTCCTGCCAGTTACTGTACACTCTACCTCCTGTCAGTTACTGCTCACTCTTCCCCCTGTCAGTTACCGCTCACTCTACCTCTTGTCAGTTAATGCTCACTTTACCCCCTGTCAGTTACTGTTCACTCTACCTCCTGTCAATTACTGCTCACTCTACCTCCTGTCAGTTACTGTTCACTCTACCTCCTGTCAGTTACTGCTCACTCTACCTCCTGTCAATTACTGCTCACTCTACCTCCTGTCAGTTACTGTTCACTCTACCTTCTGTCAGTTACTGCTCACTCTACCTCCTGTCAATTACTGCTCACTCTACCTCCTGTCAGTTACTGTTCACTCTACCCCCTTTCAGTTACTGATCACTCTACCTCCTGTCAGTTACTGTTCACTCTACCTTCTGTCGAGTTACTGATCACTCTACCTCCTGTTAGTTCCTGCTCACTCTACCCCCTGTACATTACTGCTCACTCTAACTCCTGCCAGTTCCTGCTCACTCTACCCCCTGTCAGTTACTGCTCACTCTACCTCCTGTCAGTTACTGCTCACTCTACCTCCTGTCAGTTACTGCTCATTCTACCTCCTGTCAGTTACTGCTCACTTTACCCCCTGTCAGTAACTCTACACTCTAACTCCTGCCAGTTCCTGCTCACTCTACCCCCTGTCAGTTACAGCTCACTCTACCTCCTGTCAGTTACTGCTCACTCTACCTCCTGTCAGTTACTGTTCACTCTACCTCCTGTCAGTTACTGCTCACTCTACCTCCTGTCAGTTACTGTACAATCTACCTCCTGTCAGTTCTTGCTCACTCTACCTCCTGTCAGTTACTGTTCACTCTACCTCCTGTCAGTTACTGCTCTCTCTACCTCCTGTCAGTTACTGTACACTCTACCTCCTGTCAGTTACTGTACACTCTACCTCCTGTCAGTTACTGCTCACTCTACCTCCTCTCAGTTACTGCTCACTTTACCCCCTGTCAGTAACTCTACACTCTAACTCCTGCCAGTTCCTGCTCACTCTACCCCCTGTCAGTTACAGCTCACTCTACCTCCTGTCAGTTCTTGCTCACTCTACCTCCTGTCAGTTACTGCTCACTCTACCCCCTGTCAGTTACTGCTCACTCTACCTCCTGTCAGTTACTGCTCACTCTACCTCCTGTCAGTTACTGTACACTCTACCTCCTGTCAGTTACTGTACACTCTACCTCATGTCAGTTACTGCTCACTTTACCCCCTGTCAGTAACTGTACACTCTACCTCCTGTCAGTTACTGCTCACTCTACCTCCTCTCAGTTACTGCTCACTCTACCCCCTGTCAGTTACTGTACACTCTACCTCCTGTCAGTTACTGTACACTCTACCTCCTGTCAGTTACTGTACACTCTACCTCCTGTCAGTTACTGCTCACTCTACCTCCTGTCAGTTACTGTACACTCTACCTCCTGTCAGTTACTGCTCACTCTACCTCCTGTCAGTTACTGTTCACTCTACCTCCTGTCAATTACTGCTCACTCTACCTCCTGCCAGTTACTGTACACTCTACCTCCTGTCAGTTACTGCTCACTCTTCCCCCTGTCAGTTACCGCTCACTCTACCTCTTGTCAGTTAATGCTCACTTTACCCCCTGTCAGTTACTGTTCACTCTACCTCCTGTCAATTACTGCTCACTCTACCTCCTGTCAGTTACTGTTCACTCTACCTTCTGTCAGTTACTGCTCACTCTACCTCCTGTCAATTACTGCTCACTCTACCTCCTGTCAGTTACTGTTCACTCTACCCCCTTTCAGTTACTGATCACTCTACCTCCTGTCAGTTACTGTTCACTCTACCTCCTGTCAGTTACTGCTCACTCTACCTCCTGTCAATTACTGCTCACTCTACCTCCTGTTAGTTACTGTTCACTCTACCTTCTGTCGAGTTACTGATCACTCTACCTCCTGTTAGTTCCTGCTCACTCTACCCCCTGTCCGTTACTGCTCACTCTAACTCCTGCCAGTTCCTGCTCACTCTACCCCCTGTCAGTTACTGCTCACTCTACCTCCTGTCAGTTACTGCTCACTTTACCCCCTGTCAGTAACTCTACACTCAAACTCCTGCCAGTTCCTGCTCACTCTACCCCCTGTCAGTTACAGCTCACTCTACCTCCTGTCAGTTACTGCTCACTCTACCTCCTGTCAGTTACTGTACACTCTACCTCCTGTCAGTTACTGCTCACTCTACCTCCTGTCAGTTACTGTACAATCTACCTCCTGTCAGTTCTTGCTCACTCTACCTCCTGTCAGTTACTGTACACTCTACCTCCTGTCAGTTACTGCTCACTCTACCTCCTGTCAGTTACTGTACACTCTACCTCCTGTCAGTTACTGTACACTCTACCTCCTGTCAGTTACTGCTCACTTTACCCCCTGTCAGTAACTGTACACTCTACCTCCTGTCAGTTACTGCTCACTCTACCTCCTCTCAGTTACTGCTCACTCTACCCCCTGTCAGTTACTGTACACTCTACCCCCTGTCAGTTACTGTACACTCTACCCCCTGTCAGTAACTGTACACTCTACCTCCTGTAAGTTACTGTACACTCAACCTCCTGTCAGTTACTGCTCACTCTACCCCCTCTCAGTTACTGCTCACTCTACCCCCAGTCAGTTACTGTACACTCTATCCCTAGTCAGCTACTGTACACTCTACCTCCTGTCAATTACTGTACATTCTACCCCCTGTCAGTTACTGCTCACTCTACCTCCTGTCAGTTACTGCTCACTTTACCTCCTCTCAGTTACTGCTCACTCTACCCCCAGTCAGTTACTGTACACTCTATCCCTAGTCAGCTACTGTACACTCTACCTCCTGTCAGTTACTGTACACTCTACCTCCTGTCAGCTACTGTACACTCTACCCTCAGTCAGTTACTGTACACTCTATCCCTAGTCAGCTACTGTACACTCTACCTCCTGTCAATTACTGTACATTCTACCCCCTGTCAGTTACTGCTCACTCTACCTCCTGTCAGTTACTGCTCACTTTACCTCCTCTCAGTTACTGCTCACTCTACCCCCAGTCAGTTACTGTACACTCTATCCCTAGTCAGCTACTGTACACTCTACCTCCTGTCAGTTACTGTACACTCTACCTCCTGTCAGCTACTGTACACTCTACCTCCTGTCAGTTACTGTACATTCTACCTCCTGTCAGTTACTGTACACTCTATCCCCAGTCAGCTACTGTACACTCTACCTCCTGTCAGTTACTGTACACTCTACCTCCTGTCAGTTACTGTACATTCTACCTCCTGTCAGTTACTGTACACTCTATCCTCAGTCAGCTACTGTACACTCTACCTCCTGTCAGTTACTGTACACTCTACCTCCTGTCAATCACTGCTCACTTTCTTTCCTGTCAGTTACTGTACACTCAGTTTCTGCTCACTATACCTCCAATCAGTTACTGCTCACTATAACTCATGTCAGTTATGTCTAGCTTCTGTTAGTTACTGCTCTCTCTATACCCCTTACTGTGTACTGGATATTCTGTCAAATACATCTCATTCTAACTCCTGTCACTTGCTGCTTACCTTGCCACTTCCAGTTACTTCTCAATCTCTCTGCTGTCAATTACTGCCCAGTCTATCTCCTCTCATTTACTAACCCATCTATAAACATCCATATGTCATGGGTTAAATCTTCATATTGCCTACCATAGCTGTGGACCGCAGGGTGGTTCTATCCATGTCAATCACAATGAAGGCATTACAGGAAATAGGCAGCAAAGGAGGCAGGTGTTTTCTGTCATTGTATATCTGTATGCCTTAACACTTCATCAGCAGAATACTGCACAAGATGCTACACAGAGAGAAGGAGAGTTAGAAAGTCTATATAGGTCTGCTTTCAAATACCTTACTCAGAAACGTAATTCAAACCAAACTGGTAGGAAGGTAATTTAAATATGCCTGGGATCTCAAAACATATTGGTAGGGTGTTTGCAGGGTAGGTCCCATAGGCCTACTATAGCCACTATCAATGACTATGCTGTCATCAAGGAAATAAAGATAAACCTGGGTGTGGCTTATACGTGGAACTTTACATACTTGTCTTTAGATTCTAAATAGTAAGGAATGACAGCCTTTTTAGGTCAGAAATACGTAATCTTTCTTCTCTTTTTTTGAGGGGGGCAGGTACATTTTGAGGCTGTCAAGTCATAGAATGTTGTCCAGTCGTCCTCCAGTGTACATAGCCAAAAGGAGATGAAGAGGAAAGGGGAGAGAGGTAGGGGGCTTGAGTGTGTCGGGTGAGGGGATAGTGTGTCACACATAGAAGCAGGGCACACAAAACACTATAACATGAAGTGTGTGCCTTAATACAGGAACAATCAAAGGATGTGTGGCACACTTACAAGTGGAACTGGTTCAATAACTATCCTACACACACTCAACCTCTCACAGAAATGTGTAACTTCATCTGTACAGGCCGTGCCCTGCGGGTCGCTACATAACTATGAAAGAAATTTCTCTCCTTGAAGAAAGCCGGATGAATTGATCAAATAGGTCCAAAATAATACTCTTTCCTCGTATCTCATTTTTCAGAATACATTTTCCTCATCGTGTTTATTGCAAGTGCCATTGACAATCAATTTCAGGTACACGTAATAAATAGTCCTTTCCTGAAAGAGATCGAATTCTGTATATCCAAACTTGAATCATTTTTTCACCATGGTTAATGCAAGTGCTATTGACAACGGATTTGAGGTGGACTAAGTATTACACTTATAAACTATCATAGTCTTCTCCTCAAATAGGGAAATTCTAATACTAAAAATATCCCTGTTAATTCTTTAACTTATGAGTCACCATCCTGGTCTATCGCAGAATTAGGTGACAGAATTATTCCGCGCTGCTGTTAATAAGGTATAAAGGGTGCCTTGTTTGACAATGTTTAATCACCAACATTTCTCACAGATGCGGCTTTTAATAAGAGGAGGTATTATAACAGTACGCCTACGCTCCGTATTCTTCTAACCCCCCCCCCCCCCGGCATCTCTCATACCTACCTAGATCACTGTTTTCCTCTCTCCTTAATCTCTGTCCCCTCTCTCTGTCTCTGCCTCTCGGTCTCGGTATATCTGTGCCTGTCTCTTCCTCATTCTGCCTACCTCCGTCTCTGCATGTGGCTCTGTCCAATTAACCATGTAAACAGTAGCTAATGTGTGGACTACTACACTCGCCACTGGGACACTTAGGGCTAGCCTCCCTATCTGGGGTGGGGGCTTTATCACCATCGTCAACCCCCCAACACAAGAAAAAAAGGGGGGGGGGAGAAGAAAGAAATATAGAGAACCAACCACAAAGATTTCGCATCTCTGCCTCAACATGTAATTTCTCTGTGTTCATAGAGCTTCTATGGGCTGGTTTTTATTCTTATTTCAGTGCAGCATGTTTTTGTGTCTCTTTTTTACCATGTGGCCATGACTTCACTGTGAGCCTCAGATCGTCGACACACGCAGCTGCATAGGACGATAAGGACACGTGTCGTGATAGGAACATCACAAGTGCACACCTCATGTACCGTGCAGGGTGAGCGTGAGTCAGGCACAGTGACAGAGGGACACTGGTTGGCATTCATATATGTAGAGTAATGGGGGGTATTATTGGCAAGAGGGGTTTTACTGCATTTTTGTTTTACCTCTGCCACTATTACTAGAAACATTGTTACCAAAAGGTAATGAACTTATTTCAATCTTGAAACAGCATGGAGTGGTCAATCAATATAGCCTAGGACAACCACTAGCTGGTCTGGAGCTGGTTCAGGCGACACGCACCGAACTGATAAGATGGGACCAGCATGTCCCTGGAAGTGGATTTTAACCAGGGACAAGGAACCCATCATGGTATGTCTTATCAGTGGGTTTTAGCTCAACCAGTGAAATTCAAGATGGCGGCTCCACTAGGCCTCCATACTGAGTACTATACTGAGATATTTCCCTTCATTACCGGTACCCATCATGCTGGCTGTTATCAGTGCTTATCTCCTCAGATACCAGATCATGCAATAGTGCCCCCTACTATGCACCTGCAACCTCGGCATATGCTTATGAAAACCGGTCAGTGGCTCATTGCTTTATCTACATGAACAGCAAAGTGAAAATGAGTTCATGAATCCACACTCCTAGGAAGTCAATGCCCTTAGGGTGGCAGTAACATCCCACTGTATTCTACTACAGCACTATTGGTGCATGTGGAAACCTTTTCTGATGCTGTTTTTCATCTCTCATGTTAGTTCCATGTCCTATGAAAAAAAAAAAACACAAAAAACCACCGGCATGATGCTTTACAGGCCACGTCGCATGTTGGACTATGTACTTTTGTTGTCCTGATTCATAATTGCATGATTCAGGTATCATGATGACTCCACAGGGTTGATGCACCCTCAAAGGATCAGCATGATGCACCAATGCAGTACCATTGTACTAAGCTAATATATTCTGTGTAGTGCGTCCTTGGACAAATCCAATGGGAAAGAATATAGTGAATTAATAGCACAGTATGTACATGTATACGAATTGTTCCGTTTCCCTGTAAGTTACTAATCTTCTGTGTGGCGTTGAGTAACCCTATACCGTCATTGAGAATTGGCCACCTAGAAAAATGCAAGTTGCTGATTGTGTCAGGGTACATTATAGAAAGCTCTGGAGGCCGTTGGGAAAAGATTGGAAATTCGATTCCCACTGTAACTAGCACACCTTGCAGTTCCTAGCAATTCTCCAGAGACCGATTCCCACCTCATACTGTGATGGAACTTACTTGCTTTGAATTAGACTGCGTTTTGAAAGGTTTAGGGAACTGGTTCCATAATTGGTTCCACCTGAATGCTTCCCATAGTAGGTAGGTCAGGGCATTGGGCTACAATTCGAGTTTTTTACCATGTTACCAGAAACTTACTATATATTCTTTTTGGCCTTAGAAGAGGGAACTAGCCGGGAATGGGTTCTTACTTTGGAAGCATTCATCAATTCCCGACCACTTCTATGACTAAAAACATTGCCCTTTGGCAACTCAACAGGGAATTCATTCCCTGAGGTCAGTCAGTTCCGTTTACGGAATAGGACCTCTGACAGAACCATTTCCCAATCTTTTCGCAATGGCCTCCCTCTAAGCACCTTACACGTTTCCACACTGTACCAGCTGCTTGATATAATTTCCACACTTCGTTTCCTCAAGGATGGTTGTCACCTATTACAATAAGTGATATTTGGTCGGTTTCACTGGAATTAAGCCCTCCGTCCTCTCCAGTTTTCACAAAATGACCAGTGCTTGTTTGGAAGTCAGGACATATATGTTTGAGCTCTAACTGAGGTAGGAATAATAGAAAATATTTGAATAGGCTGCTGCAGCTGAGGGTATCTCAAAAAGATTGGGAAACCAGTTCTCACCGTAACTATTTGATCATGCAGTTCTCCTACATTTCTCACCCTAAGAACAGACTTCCCTGCTTGACTTTTGCTACAAGTGAACTGCACGGAAATAGGTCGAGTTTCAAAATAAGAGACTGGACCCCTCCTATACCACTCCTATAACTGACTCCCTCTTTACAATACAAGTGGGAATCTACTCCAGAAGGTCAGTGAGTTCAATTTTGGAATTATCACCTCCGACAGGATCAATTCCAAATCTTTTTGAGATACCCTCCAGATAGTACAGCATTCAGGGTCTAGACTAGACTAATTCTTCGGAGGTGGCGGGTCTAAATGTAAAATGGATTATCCATGCACATTAGCATGGATAATCCCGACAATTCTGATTTAAAATTCCTTCAAAGCATGTAATTTTGGTTGTTTTTCAAATTTCATTTTTTTTTTGCTAAGAAGGACTGGATGGGCAGTAACTGTTCACGACCCCCGACCCCCACCTCCCTACCTGTGTCACTTTGTATAAGGACCGACTTCTAGTTGTGTGCCAACTCGTCTTGGGAGGCTTCTCCTATTACAGGATCAATAACACTACTTGAAGGGTTTAGTGTGTTTATATTGGGATTTAGGGCTTTAGATAGATATGTACATATACCTACAGACTCTACTATTGATAGCCCCAGGCTATAAGCCGCAATAGTACTCACTATAGCTCTACATACTAGTATAGACCTGTTTGAATTGTAACATATCTTGTTATATAGCAGGGCCCAGTGACAGACAGACGCAGTTTGCGAGCAGGTGGTCGATTCTCACGGCTGTGGCCAAAATCTGACAGATTTGCAATCATTCTTTTGTGAGAAGTCGTGTAGGTAGCAATATAGTTACTGGGAAGGGGTTGGGAAAGGGTTAATATTGGGGGATATTTCATTCCAATTACAAGCCATGGCTCATAGAGTAAAACCCTTGGTGCAGTTAATGGGATCATATTGAACTCAGGGTGCTGCTAATTAGGCCATGTAATTCTGATAACTTGGATTACAGACCTTTTCACCTTCAATTTTGGTCGGACAGAGGGAAAAAAGAAGCTCACACTTGACCCTATTTGACATCAAAACAACCCACCCCGGGAGCAAAAGAAATTCCAAAAAAATATTGAGAAATCTCCACCTCTGAAATGCAAAGTATGAAGTTTCTGGGTTAAGATAAAAAAAAATTCAGCTTCTCCATAAATTCCGTCGGCGAAAGTTTTGCCAAAAAATTCGCCACCGGATCCGTAATCCAAGTTATTAAAATAAAATGGCCTTATATGTGGAATTTTACTCATTATAGACTATAGTACGGAATTGCAACCTTTCCAGCCATGAAGTGCAGCTTATGGGAAAGCCAGGGTGTGGCTTATTCACTGGGTTTTGTGGTTTAGGCCCTATCTAGTTTCCTCTTTGCCAAATTCAAAAACTTTCCCAAATAGCTGACATACATTTGTCATATTATTTGTAGTTTTCTCATTTCTGATTGAAATTAAACATATTTCTTTCATAAACTCATAGATTATAAGTAACATAATACCATTTATCATCTTCTGCATGGTGGAATATGTAATCTGCTTCTAGTTTAAACTAATCACTTGACCCCTGCTGTGGCAGAATTAATATTCTTATAGTTACATAACATTAAGACCTTTAGATGTTTTCACCATCGCACTTCATAACCCCGACTGAACTGGTCATTTAATGGGACAATTCTGTGCAGTTATGGTTTAAATTTCGAAAAGGAGGCACTTCTGAGAGGAAAATCGGAAGAAATTTCAATGTGCTCCAGTTGTCCGAGTGAGAAGGGGTCTTTCATTCCAGATTCTATGTACTTTGTTCTTTAGTTTACTTTAAGTTTAATGAAGGAGCTCTGTCAAATGAGCAGTGGTATAGATTTGTACAGTTTTGTTTTAAGGGTTTGAGCAAGTCCTATATAATACCTTTCTTTGTCGCCAGAATATGCCTTGCAGTGGCTGTTAGCTCACCTACAAGCACTGTATATGTACTGGGGAATCATACTGAGCATCAGGGGATAATAAAGGTCATTATACACTACGGTCATTTGATCAGGATGCATTCATGCATCATGGCAACAGAGATGCAATATAGGATTATAATCCATTCTGCATCCATGAAAGCACTAATGCTATTGATACAGACTATAGTAAATAAATAGTGGAAATAACCCAAGGCAATCCCCTGCTGTGTTCACAGTGCCCACCCCTTAAGGGTCACTGATGCAGGAGTGCATCTTGCCCTTTGGTCACCATGATGCACCAATGAAGTGCTGGCAAGTCTGCTCGCTCACTTCATTCATTGGAGCATCATAATTATCAACCCTCCGGGACTGTATCAGCCCTGTAGGGTCGGCATGATGCATGAATGTATCCCTGGTGAGTTACTCGCCAGGGCTACATTCACGCATCGTGTCAACCATTGGGCATGATGTATTAATGCATCAGCGGCCCTTAAAGGGATAGGTGTAGCCTTGACATAACTAGAGGCTAATCAGACCTGGGGTACAATAAATGCTGCAGTATTGTGACACTATGCTGCTATTGTGTCCGGGAGTGTTGACACAGGGAACTGACGACCCCCTACTGTGGACATGGCAGACTATAGCCTTAGTATAGGGTGTCTACAAGCTCATGGCGATCCTATAGCAGTCTAAACACATACCAAGTCAGTACCTTTTCCCTGGACGACACCCACTTCCAGGGACAAGCTGGTTCCATCCTATCAGCTCCAGGATTCCAGTCCCGCTTAGACCCAATATAGTCCTGACGACCCCTTGTAGTGGGCATGGGGGGTATAGGGTGTATATGTATATATATATATATATATATATATATATATATATATATATATATATATATATATATATATATATACAAGTTCATGGCAATCCTTGCTACCACTATCTTGGTGTATCATGGTAGCAAATAAATGCTCAAAGAATATACTTATTCCACAACTTAACCAATACGGCAGGCGAGCGATTGGTCGGCGACGATGTAGGATGTTCCTGTAGTTGCCTATGTGCTCTTATGAGAAAAACAGTGTGGAACCAGCGAAACACACCCAGGGCAAACTGCAACATCATGCAAGTGCTGTCACAGAACACAATGCCTAACTGATAGCTGTAAGAAAATGCAATATTGCATGGCCTGAGACTGAACTGTCCCAAGTTGAACAATTTAGTGTCATCTCATTTGTTGCCTCTCTGTCTA